>CM042554.1:9850694-10183194 GCA_023630585.1 Cranoglanis bouderius
CCTGGAAATATTGTGCGTTTTGGCACGTAATATCATATCATGCGTTTGATTAGAAGTATTACTGACAGCAATAGCTTTGTGGCTGAAGATTCAGAATACGCTTTACGCCTTTTTTTTTTTTTTTTTTTTTTTTTTAAATGTGTGTTAATTATTTACACGGTTTCTTTCTCAGGACTATGTCGCTCACGTCCATCCTTTCCGCTGATGCCATCGACAGCGCTATCAAGGACTGCCAAGGTATCTATTTTCCGCAGGCCATATCATCTGGCCGGCTCTTTCATTTCGATAAGTACATGTGATGGGAAAACGCATAAACACGGGCGTCCCAGTTGAACTCAATGACATATAACCTTATCATAGCTGATTTGTAGATTGAGACCTATTAAACGATCACAGAATTATTATTATCTTTAAAGTTATTACTGAGCATTAAGTCAAGAGTACAATTTATCAAATTGTGTAGATTAGTCTATATAAATAAATAAATAAATAAACATTTAAAATATTTCTGGTTTTAGCTTAGTTATTTTTAACAGTTATTTATTTACTTATTTGTTTGTTCATTTGTTCATCTGTTGTTTGTGTTTTACCTACTGTTTGTTTGTCTTTCTTTCTTTCTTTCTTTCTTTCTTTCTTTCTCGTCAAAAGCACCAGAGTCCTTCAATCACAAGAAGTTCTTCCAGCTATGTGGTCTCTCCAAAAAAACTCCCCAGGAAATAAGGACTGTCTTTGGCATTCTCGACAACGATGGCAGCGGCTTCATCGAGGAGGATGAGCTCAAGTATGAACAAAACTATGCATTTTCACACATGACTGGTGTACTGATTAACATTTTTTTTTAAATTACATCTGCAATATGATTACAAAAACTGAACATGAATCAAATGAATGGAACAATACGTACCAATTGTAACAATTATCCATTTCACTGAGCTTTACCAAAGAATCCACATGACTTTACAATGCATGTCACTAATTGCTAAAGTAGACACTTACTCATTACCTGCTGGTTCCCTATGACTCCTCTCCTGCTTCATAACCAGTGCTTGACCACAAACCCACTGCCACACTATGATATAATTTTCTTCCTCTTTGAAGAGAATGTTCGAATGGAAGCGGTTCTCTCATACATGGTTGTCATTGTTGACACTGATGATTTGTTGTGAGATATAATAGAAATTTTGGTAATAGAAACACTAAAGTGTGAGTTTTTTTTCTCAATTCATGACTTTCACAGCTTAATAGAATATTGTTAAGCCCGAACAATGACATCTAATTTCTTTGGTGTGCCACAGACAAATATTTAACATAATTTATGGTTTTCAAATAAGGCATTTTACTACATCAGAACAGCTCATATGGATGGGTGACAAATTAAAGGAAAATCCAGCATAAAGTGCTTAGTAAGGTTTTAGGTCAACATGAGCCACCAAAACAGCTTCAGTGCACCATGGAATAGATTCTCTGGAAGTCTCTGGAACTGTACTGGAGACATGGGAACATTATACTCTTTTGGAATATTCCCTCAATTGGTGTTTTGATGATGGTGATTTATAGGTACCATAGGTATTTAATTGGGTTAAGATCTGGTGACCATAGCACATGATTTACAATATTTCCATACTCATCAAAACATTCAGTGAGGCCTGGAAAAGACCGCTCCCATCAGGACAGAAATGTTTCACCATATGATAAAGATGATCAGCTAGAATAACTTTGCGTTGATTTGCAGCGATGTTTCCCTGTAAGGGGACAAGTGGACCCAAGCCTTAAATCTGTCACCTGTCTGTATATCACATTTATTGTGAAGATTTTGTTAAGAATGAGTCACTGATGTGATACTGATTTTCTTTGTAGATTCTTCCTGCAGAGGTTTTCATCTGGAGCTCGTGTGCTGACCGATAGAGAGACTAAGACCTTACTGTCAGCAGCTGATGATGATGGTGATGGCAAGATTGGAGCTGAAGGTAAATATAACTATTGATCACTACACTCTTAGAAAAAATAGTTATACAGTTAATTAGATAATTATAGGTCTAACTGGATGATAAGGAAACATACTGTTGTAGTGTTCTGCATATAATTGCAAATGACTTCTTCTGAGGGACATTGTCAAGAATACTTGAGGGTTCTTGTCAAGATGACTAAATATTTGTCACTTTGTGTAAAAGCATCTTTCAGAACAATATGTCTAAATGTAATTGCTTACAGTTTACTCAAATTATAGTTTATAGTTTTGATTATAGTTTACATTATTCAAATTCTATATCTGTTTTTATGGTTTAATAATAAAGTATGTTAAATCAAATTAGAAAGATAGTAATGTTATAAACACTTAACAGATTTTTGTAAAGCTAAATAAAAATTTGTATTATGAATTCACTTAATCTAGTTAAATGACACTACTTTGTTTTCTCTCTGACAGAATTCCAGATCATGGTGGTCTCCTGAATAGTCAGACCGTTATTCTGCTTTCTTTTAATTTCTGGAAGCCCCTGATGATACAGATACAAAACAGAAAACAGTTTATATTAGATTTGTAAATACCTGTAAAGAGATTAATCATCTCCCCAGTGTACAACTTACACAAAATAAATAATTTTGAGTAAATAAATAAATGACTAAACTTTATGAATATTGCCTTTCAGTCTTTCAGTGTTTGTTGAATGTCATGAAATGATGCACTTCACAATTTGAGAACTTTTGCTCAGCAAATCCCACAAAGAGATCGGCATAGAAGGGTCCCATTTCAATGCCCATACTAATCTGCAGACGTGTTTGAGATCAAAAGATACATATGATAAATATAGATCAGAATTTCCTGATATTTACATCTAGGTATGTTAACCAACTTAGAACAATTTTTAGATGAGCAAAAGTATTGGAACAGATAGACTTTAAGTCATTTAAATAAATGATACTTAATATTTGGTTGCATATCCTGTGCTTGCAATAACTACATCAAACCAGTGACCCACTGACATCACCAAAATGTTGCATTCTTTTGTCATGCTTTTCTGAAACACGGCCCTGTTTGAGCCACCCTGCGCGTGCACCTATCCAAAAAGTGCTTGAGATAATTCTAGGGTCTGTAAAAAGATGTGTGCAATTTCAGCATTAATGCAACACTACACACCTAACTTAATTCTGAATACAGCTCTTAGTGGTTAGAGGTGGCATATGAAACACTCTAATTGAGTAGTTAGCTTACAGGCCCTGAACAATACTGTCTTAGGACCCACATACATTGGGCCTTTATTCATCAAAGTTCAAATAAATTAAAAACAAGTGCTGATCTGAACTTCCAGAATGATGTATAAATGAATCAACATCTGATTCACAAAACTATCATATGACAGCAAAACAAGCAGTGATTTGAGCACAATTCATGGTTCAGTTCCAGATGCATAGACATAAGTTCCCTCCCACTATTCCCTTATTTACATATCAGTTCTATGTAGGACACATTCCAGTTGACCCCAGTTTAGTCCAAAATCAGGCAAAAATGTTTTTTTCACCTACAGATACTAATGTGTAATTTTATTAATAACATTTTTATTCATGTTTTGTACTTGGTCAGATTTAATTTAAGCCAAAATGTAAAAAAAAAAAAACCAATTAAGCTTAATTTCTGAATAAAGTTTAGTAAAGTTCACATACCCTAGTCCTGAAACTCCTGTTCCAAATTCTCCTGATGCCTATGCTCAGCCACATTAAAATCATTAACTGCTTTGAGCAATGCAAAACTATTTCTCTTACAAAAGTCAGACATGCTTCCTGGACTCAAAATCATGCTCATGCTCATGACGCTCAAAATCATAAAGTTAACAACTTCACAGGAATGCACCCAACACTTCCCTCTGGCATCACCATTCAATAATCAAAAAGTGTCACTTGGAGCATTAAACAATAATTGAACAAATAATTTCCCTGAACAGAAACTCACATTTGAAACAATGAAAGACTTCCAGTAAATCGATATTGCAAACAACCAAATCTTGAACATTTACTGACTGTACTGGATCTCTGGTCCAAAATATTTTGCCCATCTTTATAAATGTGGCACTGATTACCGTCTCCATCTTGGTAAGGATTTGTTAAGAAAGGTTTGGTTATTTGCTTACTTCTAGTAGCAGAGACCTCCTGCATAAACTCTTGCAGCACAAGTCTGTCTAAGATGGAGCATATATAAGCACTTAAACTGAGCTAAATTAAATCATAAACATGCCCATAATGAAGATTTTATGGGAAGATTTTATTTATTTTGAATGAAGTATTCAAAATACAAGCCACTATTTTATGAACCCCAGAAAAGTGTCAGAAGTCTCTTGTCCTGTCTTATTATGGTGTCCTTTCTATTATATCTCACAACAAACCATCAGTGTCAACAATGACAACCATGTATGAGAGAGCCACTTCCATTTGAACATTCTCTTTGAAGAAGAAGAAAATTATATCATAGTGTGGCAGTGGGTGTGTGGTCAGGCACTGGTTATGAAGCAGGGGAGGAGTCATAGAAAACCAGCAAGTAATGAGTAAGTGTCTACACATTTGTGCAGTTAATAAAAGCCTGTGTATATGCTTTGTGTGACAGAAACTTACCCTAGAGTTTTTAAAAATTATTTTGGTTATATTGAAATAAATAGTGCAGAAAAGCACTAGTTGTAAAATAGTATTGCATTCTCTCTGACAAATCCTGCCTCCAGTGTCCTCAGTTCCCCCTCTGACCCACCAGGGTGTCACAGTTGTGCTGAAAAACAGGAGTGAGGGCTGATATGCCCAGATGGAATCAGTTGCCCTCATGGAGATCATCCAGTTCCTCATAAACCTCCAACAAATGTAAATAAGTCTTGAGAACTCAGGGTGGAAACAACAGCAGCATTTTGAGGATCCATCACAGGCAGAGGATCAAGCTTAATACAGCCTGCTGATACTCCAGCTGCAACTGCCTCACCCACAGCCCAGGTAACCCTCACAATGATGGCTCCACAGGATGTCCCAGGGGCCTTTGTGGAGCTTTTTCAAGCAAGCGGTGGCAGCATGAGGCTGGCCTGAGTCAAAGTGGGTGGTCTGTCTGCTTCCTGTGTTGTCCAGCTCATGTCCCAACAGCTGCCTGTCTCCAATCAGATGGATTATGCCAATCTCAAGAGAGCCACATCTGAGCAACACCACCAGAGGTTCCCTCAGAGAGATCATTTGCATTTGCTCAGCAGCTCTGTGACACCTGTCAGCAGTGGCTACTGGCTTGAGAGCATAATGCTTAGGAGATTGTGAATCAGGTGGTGCTGGAACAATTCATGAGGGGAGAGCCAATTGCGTCCAGTGCCTCTGGCCGGTGTTGGTGGAGGATACAACTAGTAGTGAACCCTGAAATTGGTCACAAGGGCCTGTCACTCTTTCCTGTCACACTCCTTATCTTTCCTTCTCCCACCCCTCTCTTCCTTCACAGGTTGGACCTCAGTAGATCTTAAGGGTAGGGTTACAGCCTGGGCAGGTGTGTTAGGGCTGCAAGGATCCTGGGGAATTGTAGGACCAGTGTCTCCCCATGGAGGGAGAGTCTGACACACCACAGGTTTC
Organism: Cranoglanis bouderius; assembly: GCA_023630585.1. Taxonomy (NCBI): domain Eukaryota; kingdom Metazoa; phylum Chordata; class Actinopteri; order Siluriformes; family Cranoglanididae; genus Cranoglanis; species Cranoglanis bouderius. The sequence goes on from CM042554.1 coordinate 9,856,272, forward strand.
TTTTGATCAAGCTGGGCAGTACTGGATACCCATCATTATCACAGGGGGGTAAATAATATGACTTGGTGGATTCATGTTAAACCTCAATCTCTCAAAGCCTGAATCAATGCGAGGCATTGAAGACAGTACACAAGCTATTCACAAATATCCACTGGTGCTTGCCCCTATTCAATTCTGGGGACAAAAAAATAATACAGAACCATAATAAGAAAATATATGGGTAAATTGGCCAAATTTCTGGTAGCTCTTAAAGTGTCTATTGGATTGGGCCTACTATTGGATAGCATGGTGTGGGTTTCATGTGGCTATCGCCACAAGGATTTGGAAAGGATCCTTCTTCCCTGCCTTCTATGGGGATTCACACTCCAAGTGAGAGTAACTGATGGTCTGTTTGTTGCAGCCAGGAACCACCCTATCCTTCCCCTATTTTTCAGTTATCAAGGATAAGTTGGATATAAGGATAGGTGACACAGGACACTCAAAGGAAAGCAGCAATGACCCAGTTATTGCTAGCAAAGAGCTGCTGGGAAATGCTTTTCTATCATAATCATCATAATCTTATTATTATGATTGCTCATCATAATTGCTCTTAGGATAAGACAAAAGACTGACATGCCTATTGACTGGGCATCCATGGAATGCAGGTGGTGTTTGTCATGCTGAGAATGTCAATTAACAAAGACGACTTCAAAAGCACCATTGGTCATTCACATTAATCAAGGTCCTCTTGCTGGGCCATAGAACAGTGCATATGAGGGTACTGCTATGAATTAATGACACAGACCAGAGATACAGTGCTGTGAAAAAGTATTTGATTTCTTCTGTTTTTGTGTATATCTCATACTAAATTGAAACAAAAATCCAAGATAAAACAAAGGCAACCTGAGTAAACACAAAATACAGGTTTTTTTAATGATAATGTTAGTTATTGAAGCAAAAAAGTCATCCAATACCAAATGGGCCTGTGTGAAAATGTATTTGCCGCAATAGTTATTAATTCCCCCAATCTATAAAACTGCATAATGGGGTTCAGCTGGACTAGAAACATCAGACCTGATTACTGCCAGCCCTGTTCAATCAAATTAACACTTAAATAGAACTTTTTCAACAGCATGAAGTTGGTTGAAAGGTCTTACCAGTAACACACTATGCCAAAGTTGAAAGAAATTCCAGAAATGATGAGGAAGAAGGTGATTGAAATACATCAGTCTGGGAAGGGTTACAAAGCTATTTCAAAGGCTCTGCGATGCCAAAGAACCACAGTGAGAGCCATTATCTCCAAATGGAAAAAACTCGGCACAGAAGTGAACCTTCCCAGAAGTGGCTGACCTTCCAAAATTCCTCCAAGAGCACAGCAATGACTCATCCAGGAAGTCACAAAAGAGCCAAGGACAACATCAAAGGAACTACAGGCCTTTCTTGTATCAATAAAGAAATGTCACTGTTCATGACTCCACTATCAGAAAGACACTGGGCAAAAATGGTAGCCATGGAAGAGTGGCAAGTCGAAAACCACTGCTAACCCAGAAGTACATTAAGGCTCATCTGAATTTTGCCAAAACACACCTTGATGATCCTCAAACCTTTTGGGAGAATGTTCTGTGGATTGATGAGTCGAAAGTGGAACTGTTTGGAAGACAGAGGTCCCGTTACAACCCATTACACAAAACACCGAATTCCACAAAAAGAACATCATACCGTAAAGCATGGTGGTGGTAGTGTAATGGTGTGGGGATGCTTTGCTGCTTCAGGGCCTGGGCAACTTGCAGTAATTGAGGGAAACATGAATTCTGCTCTCTACCAGAAAATCCTAAAGGAGAATATCCGTTCTTCAGTCCGTAAGTTGAAACTCAAGTGCAACTGGATTATGCAGCAAAACAATGATCCAAAGCATAGGAGTAAGTCCACCTCTGAATGACTCAAAAAAAGTTTAAATTAACTCTAAATTAAAGTTTTGGACTTTGGTCCAAGTGACTTGAACCAATTGAGATGCTGTGGCAGGACCTTAAACGGGCAGTTCATGATCAAAAACAATCCACTGTGGCTGAACTAAACTGATTCTGCAAGGAAGAATGGGCCGAAATTCCACCTCAGTGCTGTGAAAGACTGATCTCCAGTTATCGGCAGCGTTATGGTTGCAGTTATTGCTGCTAAAGGTGGCACAACCAGATCTTAAGTTTAAGGGGGTAATTCGTTTTTTCACATGGGTGACAGGAGTTAACTTTTTTTTATTAAAAAAAAAATAATAATAAAAACTGTATTGTGTGTTTACAGGTTGCCTTGGTTTTATGTTGTATTTTGTTTGAAGATCTAAAACTATTTAGTATGAGATATACACAAAAACAGAAGAAATCTGATCAAATACTTTTTCACAGCACTGTACGATCCAACTGGCAGTTGACCAGCTGGAGGCATACCTAAGGGCACGATTCCCCTTATGTCTTTCCTGCACTTCTCCTATTCCCACTCTCCAGAGATGCAACTCATCACCAGGAAGCCGTGCCTCTTCTTGAGTCTGAGTCCCAAAAGACTTACCAAGGTATTACATTCATGCCACAAACACTCTGTGAACTATGACTTGTTGGGGGTTACCACCTGCAGACAGGTGGTTTGTTTGCACAACTGAATCAAACTCTTAAGAAAATGTTTTGTAAATTCAGCAGCAAAAATGTATTAATTTACGTCATGGACAGGGGCATCCCCAAATTGACAAGACAGTAGAAATCGCAACTTTCCTGAAATCCAAAAAGGAGGTGAGTTTTGGGGGGCAGGCTATTATTACTGGTTTGTGCCTCATTATTTGGACATCACAAGCCCCTTGACCGAGCTCATGAAAAAGGAAGCACCAGAGCTAGTTCAGTGGAAGGCAGCATCCAACAGGCCTTTACCCAGATGAAAGTTGCTTTTTGTGAAGGCCCACTATTTCCATCTCCTGACTTCTCTTTCCTCTTTCCTGTCTACCAGGGTGTCACACATAGTAATAATGACACTGATAGCACAAAATATGAAGCACTATACTAAGGACAAGGAATATCAGTACAAGGACATCAAACAGTATTTTTAAGTTTGGGAGTTTTGATATTTAAGTATGTAAACTCCACCATAGAACAGCATATATATATATATATATATATATATATATATATATATATATATATATATATATATATATATATATATATATATATATATATATATATATATCTCCATACTACACTCAAGTATAAATATACATATAAGTATACCTTTGTGGTTAGGTGTCCACATACATTTGGCCATATAGTGTATATACTGAGTTTTAATAAATTTATGAATGCAATTAAATGTATGTACAAGGGCACCATAAAGTACCAAGTATCTCAGAACTATCTGATCATCTTAATTAAAGTATTAAAGTAGGAAAAACTGTGGTCCTGTAGGACTATATTTGAACAATACCATTTTACAAGGTTCCTGAAATTAACAAATGTCTGACAGTTACACCATAACAGTCACACCCTGACAGTCACAAGCTCTTTTATGTAATGCCATCAGGTAATAACAGTCATTACAATGTGTACTATTATTTTCTACACAGTCATTATACTGCAAGTGTGTTTTGATGACCTAAAAATATTTGGTGAAGTGTGCCACAATGCACATGTTTACCTGCTTAATAGTTGTGATGCATTGTGCAATGGTTGTGATGCCTTATAAAAATAAAAAAAAAATGTAATCTTGAGTAAGTGTTGGATGCTGTATGTAAATGCAATGAGGGTGCAATCCTCTAACTCATTATACACTATTCAAATTGTAACCAGTGACTTGTAAAGTCAATGAAAACATATGAAGAACAAAAGACGGGATTCACTGGGAACCTGAGATGGTGTTTAACTCTTGTCTTGGTGATGGGTTGGTGATGTCTAAGGTCAGGGAAGCCAATGATGTAACAAGAGTCTGAAAAGAAAACGAGCCATGACCCCAAGCGATCAAGAGCCGTGACTTGTGAACAGGAAAGAAACGAGAGATGACAGGTCTTAACTGACTTCTCGAACACTAGAGGAGGCTCATGTGACAAGGACAGGCGTGCAGGACAACTGTGACTGTGCGATATTATTTCTGCTGTGGAGAAACTCTGCCCCACGCAGTAGATACATCAGCAGGAAAGGGTAATAGATATGGACTGGGAACACAATAAGAAAATGTGAAAAGAAAATCAAACAAAAAATCTTAGTGATATTTTCACAGTGCAATGTGCATTTGGCCTTGATTCATTTTGGCATCTATGGTCATAATGTTTACCCTCTTGAAATGTAGTACAACAAAAATAAGCATGTTAAAATTCTGTTCAATCTATTACAGCCTTTGGACAGTCACCGGGTTCATCACATACACATTAACTCGGAAATGGCAGTATATTGTAATTCAGCATATCAGATGCCATTAAAGTGGATGAGATAACAAAATAGATATAGTACGTTGCATTGCTCTATAGTGCCCCAGACAAAGTGTTAAATACATTAAACTTTCCACCTCTCACTTACTGTACATTATAAATATTTATGACATCTATAAACCCTACCGTTCTCCTGTGACTTTGGACATTTAAGTACAGCGACTCAACTTTGATACTGTTGACTGTAAACAGTATCATACAGATAGCTTCAGCAGACACATGCCAAGCACTTACCATTTAACATTCATGCACAATGCCTTATGGAAGGACAAAGCATGAGGGCTGATCTGAGCACTGATACGGCAGGCTTCTCTGTGGATTATCAACTTGTAATTGAGACCAATCATTGGAGATGAGCCTCAAGCCACTTTTAGTAATAGCCACAAAAGACAGACCCAAATAAGTTGGCCAACATCTTTTGTGCACAGGTGGCAATTACAAAGTCTGTTCATTGGAGTGGAACAGTGTTTTTGTTGTGGCAATGAACTATGGATGCAAAAGCAGTGACTTATACCTATCTGCATGTCTGTTGGTCAATAATTAATGCCCCTCGCTTCACTGTCTTTAAAAACTCATACCAAAGTGGGAGGGTCAGGCTCACCTTTCTTATTAAGTCAGGTCTGAAACTTTAATGGGCACCCCTTTCTTCACTGATCTATGTGGACTCAGGCCAATTTTCGGATTTGAATGTAGGCTTCCTGTAAGTGATGTGCAAGGAGAACTGTTCCTGAGAAGCCATGGTGTTACTGTTCTGATCTGATTCTGTTTGGGGCCACCCAATCTACTGCAATGGGATGAAGGTTATAAAACTTTTAACTGTGTCAAAGGAACAATGGTACACTGAGATGTGTGTGGCAGGCCTTCATGTATTATGCAGAACTTGGTTAACTAGCTGCCATTGTTTAATTTCTGTGTAAGGTTACGTTCTGATACTCATGCATTAGGATATAACAAATCTCAGCCACAGGAAAGAGGGAATCTAGTTAGTGGTGCAGGTTGTGTAACCAGGTTTGGGATTTAGCATAAATACAAAGATCTTCTCCTTTCAAAACAGTGGTAAGTGTTTTATGAATAGATTATCTTTTTCTGGAATGTCATTTATATAGGTATATATATATCTTTTTATAGAACACTGCATAAATATATCACAGAAATGGTTCTGCATTTGACCATTTCATCAGTTTAGCCAATTTAGCCAAGAATTACTAGATTACTAAGCTTCACTTTTTTCACAAAATACCTTTTTAACTGATACATGTGTGTTAATGATTTAAAATAATTTTCTGTAGTTTGTACAATATTGAACCTTTTTCTTACTAGTGCACTGGTTTATCAGCTGGTGGCTGATTAGACTATTCATTTTCTCGCTTGGGTTGTTAACTGTTAAGATGCTGTTTGTGGAATACTGTTACTGTCAAACTCGTCCAAAGAGCTGGCACCCTGTAAGAGCTTGTAAACATCAACACACTGCTGTATTTCACCAGTGGTCTCCTGTCAAGTCTCCAAGACCTCACCGGTGAATTATTAAAGCCTAACAACCTGTTGAAATACCAAACTCAGTTGAGCGGTTTAATTAAATTTCTCCTTCAATTCTCTCAGGACATTCAACCTTCTGTTAACAGTGAAAGGATCACAGTTCACAATGTGATGTATGTCTGTCTCTTTCTTTAACACAGTGAAGTATGGTTCAGTTCCAACAGAACCAATGCAGACAGTGTATATTTTTTAATCACTTCTGCTGCATAGTATCTATTTGTAACTACGTATCTATTAACATCTACTACTGCCAACACACACGCACACACACACACCTGGGAACCTGCCAAATGCCCCCACAAGAATAGAAATATCTGAGCATTTGGTCCCCACCAAGATATAAAAACATACCTACACACTAATATATACTAAATACTCATACACGAGGGGAGTGCCTCTCAGCTCAGCAGTAAAACTACTAACACAGACATCTGGCTGCAGAACAGATCAACCTGATCAAGCTGACAGAACAACTAGTGTCACTATCATAACACTAATACCACACAACACACACACACACACACACACACACACACAGTTATTTTTGCAAAGGAATTTTTTTAATGAAAGGAAATATCTTACATAATTTTCATACAAAAAAAGTGTGATTGTTATTAATAATGACTAAACATGCAGCTGTAAATAACACCCTAATGTGAAGTTCAGAGCAGCTTAAATGACCATGACAGTGAAAACACAACACACAGAGCACCATGCTCACATGTTGCAGCTGATTTTAAATGGCAGTGAGCGGTTCCATATTACAAAAGGTTAATTGTCTTATCATGCCATCAGAGTATGATGGTATTGTATGAACTAACTGACAAAAACAGGTTACATTTGCTAATGCTGTAGCTAAATTGCCAAGTACAAGAAAGGTTTAGACAGGATAACACTGAAAGTTCTTTAGCCATAATTACACTGAAACATAGCAAGTGTCTGCCCTCTAGTGGACAGCGGCATGAAACAACATTATTGATTGTTCATTGCCTTATGAGTTTAAAGGAAATTTCTTTTAAAACAGTGAACAAGATGTCATGAAAATATAAATGCAAATTAAATGGAAATCAGTCAGTGTCATTTACACATGGCCCAAACACCACATTAATGTAGGTCTATTAGATTAACATACATATAAAATATAAAAGTAAACCAAGTTTCAGCCTGATCAGCCTTACAGTTCCTGAGAAAGAAACGAATCCCTGTCCCTGTGAATGACCCAACCTCTGAAAACATCCTCATAATCTTCCCCTGAATGTGCCATTCAAATTTCATGTGAATCCATGCAATCAGTCATGACTTTTTCAGTAATTTAAGCTCCACTATGCTGGGACTGATTGGCATGTAGCGACAATACTGTTTATAAAACTCAGCATCCATCCATCAATCCATCCATCCATTTTCTGTACCACATCCTACACAGGGTTGTGGGGAGCCTGGAGCCTATCCCAGGGGACTCAGGGCACAAGGGGACACCTTGGACGGGGTGCCAACTCATCACAGGGCACAATCGCACACACATTCACACTACTGACAATTTAGAGATGTCAATCAGCTTATAGTGCATGTCTTTGGACTGGGGTGGAAAACAGAGTACCCGAAGGAAACCCCTGAAGCACACACAGGACATGCAAACTCCATGCACACAGGGCAGAGGTGGGAATCAAATCCCCAATCCTGGAGGTGCAAGTCAAATGAGCTTACCGCTAAACCACCATGCCCCCAGAAAACTCAACATTGTGAGACTCTACTGACACCACTTATGTGAAGAATCTTATGATTTATTTTAAAAATCTTTTGTAATATTATGCAACTTATCTTACCTTTGCATGGATGGGGCTAAATGATGCAAAAGGCAACTGTTTATGGCCTGATTTAACTAATCAGGTGAAAAAGATTCTGTTTCATTCCTCCTGATGACAGAGGTGGTGCTTAAGTACTAGTGGATTATGGCAGCGCCAGCTAGGTAGGTCAAGAGAATATACCAACAAAGTCACAGTGTGGTAGACTGAGCTTTGAGGATAATAGCTACATTAGCTCAGCATTCAGCCTCTTTCGCTTTATAGCCTGACAGGGATATGCCATTATTCTTCATTTGATCTTCCGCACTGTCAAGTGCAGCTTACAAGAGTAGCAAGGTATCATCCTCACAAGCTGTTGCAGCACTTCTCAGCCTTTTGTACCCGGATTGGATTATTTTGTTGCCATTTTTTGAAATTTTTCTATTTTAGTGGATATATTTCATAAGCTGTCTATAACACTTTGGGCTTCTCGGTGCTATCCGGTGGCTAGTGTTTACTGTGCTGAAAAGTTGGTGGCTCCCTGCTAACTTAACTTTAGACAGACTTTTGTGATAGATGTCATAGCTTTTTTATAGTCAAATGTAAAATCACTTTGTATCCCAAGCAGACCTTCCAGGAAAATAGGGGTTTGCTGCAAAACCCAAGAGCATGCAAACCCAAGAATATTACTGAACTGGAGGCCATTGCTCATGAGGAATGGGCTAAGAATCCTCAGGACGCTGCCAGAAGCTGGTGTCTGGCTGTGCATCTTATTTGCAGCAGGTCATAACAGCAAAAGGGCGCTCTACTAAGCATTAAAGATGCTTGCTATGAAGGGGTTGAATAATTTTGAGACTGGAGAAGTCATTATAAGTTGCATTTTCAGTTGAATTTGGGAAAACCACTTGAGGCATTCGTTGTGTTGAACTATTTCAATTGCTTTTGTTTGATTTGTTCATTGCAAACAGCTGGAAGTCTGTAAATTTTGACAATAAACCTGATTTGCAATGGGGGTTGAATAATTTTGATTGCAACTGTATAACCTATCAATCACACCACCCTTTTCATGTGCATGTAAAATTATTGTGTTTGAACAATTATTTATGCTTAAATTGTAACTCTTCCAGAAAATATTTCAATAGTATGTACTCAGTTGCCCTAAATGTTATGCTCAGTTGAAATAAATGTCTGAAAACAATTTCTGGGTACTTGTTTGAAAGATTGTTCTAAGCATTCTGGGCTTCAAAAGGGACATTTTTCCATCCTTCATCTATATTATTTAAGAAACAAACAAGATATAACACCCTTTTTGGCATACATATACACATATGCAGTTAAAAAAAAAAATAAATAAAAATAAAAAAATCTTCTCATGCAAAGAAGTTGGGATTAGAGCACCGTGTTAGCCATGGCACAGTGCCATGATCCTGTGGCTGGATCCACATGTTCTGTCATTTGAATTTTCAACCTTCACATTATTAACCCAGCCTTAAACGTCATCGCGTGGTAGAGCATTTGACTGCAGATCAAGCAGTACCTGGGTCAAATCTGGGTGCCCCCTGTCTGACCTACTTCAAGAAACCTTTAAGTGATTTGGGCTACAGATGTTCTCCCAGTGCTTCGGGGGTTTCCTCCGGGTACTCCCGTTTCCTCCTCCAGTCCAAAGAACTGCATTGTAGGCTGACTGGCATTTTCAAATTGCCTATAGTGTGCGATTGTGCCCTGCAATGGATTGGCACCCTGTCCAGGGTGTCCCCTGCCTCGTGCCCCAAGTCCCCTGGGATAGGCTCCAAGCTCCCCCATAACCCTGTGCAGGATAAGCGGTACAGAAAATGGATGGATGGATTTGGGCTACTGATTAGCAGGTTGGGGGCTCAGGCCCCAGCACTGCCAAGCTGCCACTGCTGGGCCGCATTCAAAACAGTGTTACTATGAATGCAAACTTTAATACACTGAAAAAGACACACTATTAGCATCACATAAATATATATAAATAAAATTGGCTTCACTCTGCCCACGTTTTACAATTTTTCCTACATTCTTTTGAATGTCCATGGAATAAAATAAAATATTAGATGCCATGAGTGTACCTTCTGCCATCATTTACACATTTGAATGACCATGTAATACGAAGCAATGTGATAACATGAAATTAAGAATTGCCTTACATGGCCATGGGTATTGTTTCGATTCCGGAAATAGTTTGGCCAATAGTTGCTGCAAGCTTTTTATAATCGACCAATTGGTGTGCGAGAAGGCGGGAATTCCAGAGAGGGGTTATAGCGATGCAAATATGCGCACACATGATGCAGTGTTAGAACATAAGCCCATCATAATGACACGAAAGCCGAACATTTTCTCAAATTTAGAAATCCCGGCCGGACGCTTTTTTAAGGTACGAAAAAGAGGACATATCCGGGGAAAAGAGTACGTTTGGTTAGAAAAAGCAGCAGTGGGTCAGTGGGGGAAAACTAACTGCCAGATTGTTATCACTGGCTCCAACAAACGAGGCTTTAAAAGTTGCTGCAAAGTCATTAAGCATTGAATAAATAGATAATTAGACAATTTTGGTTACTACTATGCACGAGACCAGTCTAATAAAACTATTTAAAAACAGAGCCTGGCAATAACTCGACTCATCTGTATGGACTTTTACTTTCAGGGGAAGTGACGTCACTCCTACGCGGCCTCTTTCCGCTTGAGCTTTGGTGTTGGATGGGCAGTAGGGAAGTCGACCAAAATCTATAGCACTAGTTCTCTCTCGGATTGCGTTTCGTATTTATTTTTATGGACTCAGACATCATGCCCATGTACCAGGTAAAGCCCACTAGCCAGGGTGAGATAAAGATTGATTTGCCAACGTGCATGTACAAGTTACCGAATATCCACGCGCAGCCTGGAAGCAGCTGCGCAGAATATCCGCTACAGGTAAATCTGTTGATCACGGAGCTGTCCATGCTTTCGGAAAGCTGTTCCATGTGTTTTCATGATAATATGACAAGCGTCCTATCGGTGAAGCCAGCTGACTTTCGACGCACTGCAAACTAGAGTCAGTGAGCTAGGTAGCAAATGCGCTTCCGCTTAATAGAGCCGGCTGATGCAACTGACGATAGCTGCGGGCAATTTGTATATTCGAGCTGTTCATCTCTGCGCAGCTTTCTTTATTCACGCTGTACATATGATGATCTGAATGGGGGGAGGGAATCTGTGTTTAAGTTTAAGCCTGTACATAAACAAGGTTCTGACATACCAACGGGACACCAAATAGATTAATAAAACCGTTGCTGTGTCACACAGTATTCAAAAGTATTCAAAAGTGTTCAGTATTATCAAGAATTATACAGAGTATTCAGCAACAACACAGAATTGGCTCATTTTGTATCATATATTGTTCCTATTTCATGATTTTATTTCTTTGTTTTTCATTTTGAGTCATGACATATTTGGTTGTAACATTGATCTGTTACAGTTTTGGTTTCGGTTTCTTTTTGAGTTTACTTAAGTAAAAGCAGCGCCGTTGAAAAGAGAGTTGCGACACGCTTTGATCTCGCCGCAACCCAGTCACGTGGTTCATGTAGCTCTCAATAGTTCCAAACAAACCCAACCAGTTTAAATGGGTTTAAACGGGACAGACTATATTTACAGCAATTTTCTGTTTCTACATTAACGCATAATGTGCTTTGATTACTACGTTGACTACATTTATAGTAGCATTTTATTTCTGGAGAGACAGCATTAATCATTTATTCTGTGTTCCATATTGGAGGAAAAGGGGATCGCTCCCATAACGTAGAATACACTTACAGTATGTATGCATTCATATTTTTTCGTGCTTCTATGGTCATAAATTACTCGCATCCTAATGTTACCTTATGTTAAGACACTCACATGATCATGCACACCAAATGAATATCAATGAATGCAAGCAACTGCTCAGTTTAACCCAAGAAAGAAGTTTGGTCAATAGTGCAAAATAAACAAGGCAAACAGTTGAATTCAGCAAAACATTTTATTATATAATATATCCAGGGAGAGGGTAGGCAAGTTTTTACTTGAATGGACAGTCTTCAAAAAAAAAAAAAAAAAAACTCATTCAACCTCATACAGGGACAGAAAGCAGACCACTTTTATGCAATTCCTAGAAAGTGATTAAGCTGAAATTAATGGGTGAAATTGATAAATAAAATGACAGTGCATATTACAAAATACTATACCTCTTATTATTATATATTATATTATTTTTATGTATTTATGTTTTCCCTGAATGTTAAATTTTGAGGGTGGGGTAGGGGAGTTTTTTTATAAATGTTATTGTATGTATGACTATGTTCTTTAGATGCCAAAAACCAATAAATATAATGTTAATGTTATAAAAATAATAATAATAATAATAAAGATAAAATAAAATAGATCAAGGTCTTACCATGGTTGGCTGTGCAGCATTTGGATGCAAAAAATAAATAAGAAAAAGAGGAAAGTATTAATGAGCCTCAGTAATTTTAACATCCTTCATAAACAGAAGAATTCCTGCTTATAATAACAGACCAGTCTGATGTGTGTAGATGTGTGTGTGGTTATGTTGTATTATTTGCATGAATTAAATAAATAAAAGAAAGAAATAGTAATTTTTTAAAAAATCCCATCTGTTCAACAGCTGGAACTTCAGATTTACTGCATCAGTGACTATAGGGATATCTCTTGCTTTAGACGCCTCTATCACCTCCTAAATGAGAGAGAAAAGGTCTTAAAAATATCTTAAAATATTGTAAAATTACATGTCATCCAAATGATGCTGGTCAAATAAGTAAGTACACTGTGATATTCACTTTAGGCTGCACTCAACAAAATCTCTATGTACACATAAATGTTTCATCTGCATGGTTCTTGGGCTGCAAGTCCAACTGCCAGTTTATTAACTACACCGAGCTAAAACTAATACAGTCTAACCTTAACAACAAATCTAATACCTGAATATAAACTTGTAGTTAAGCTACCAAATGCAAAATCAACACTTGGATTTAACTCCAGACCTTTTATCTCCTTAATTTGTCATGAAATAATGAGGAAACCGACCACACCTTGCCGTGAAACTGCTTATCAGTCAGTTGTCCAATTACTTTTGAGCCTGTGAAAATGGACGGACTCTGTAAAAAAAATGACTGTAATTTCTAAATGGTTAATCCAATATTTTTGTTAAACTCCTTGAATTAAAGCTGCCTGAAGTCTACACTTCAATCACATCTCAATTGCTTCATTCCAAATCCATTGTGGTGGTGTCACTGCCCAAATACCTATGGATCTGTACCTTAAACATCTGTCAAATTTTTCATCTTGTTTCTCATTGTATATATTTTTGGCACTTTTTTTTTTTTTTTTGTAGAATGGGGAGGTGGATCCCGCCCTTAAAGCTCTGGAGGCTCGCCAGGACGAGATTATGCGCAAGCTCTATGAGCTGAAAGCAGCAGTCGATGGCCTGGTGAAGACAGTCACTACTCCAGATGCTGACATGGATGTTACCACTCTGTCACAGACCACTACAGTGTCCTCCTTCACGGGCACGGCTGATCTGGACGCTCTTCTCGGCAAGGTTTGGAAGGCCTCTGTAATTTACCTTCTTTAATATATTTGTTTCCTTGTTTACCAAGTAGAATGGACAGTTTGTCTGTCACAGTGATGTATGTATGTAGTGAATGTAGCTAAAAATAGCTTCCCCTGCCCTGTTTTATTCCACATCACAAAGCTGAAAAAGCAACAACCTCAAGCCTGACTAGATACAATGAAAAAGATGTCCATTTTCATGTTTTAGGACCTAGGTGCTCTGAGGGACATAGTGATCAATGCCAACCCTGCCAGTCCACCACTCTCCCTGCTGGTGCTGCACGGGCTTCTGTGCCAGAGTTACCGTGTGCTCTCCTCCGTGCACGTGCACTCATCAGTCTCCAGTGTGCCTCCTCAGCTGCTCTCGTGCTTAGGGCCACACCATACTGACAGCTATACCCGCCAACGCTTCCAGTTGGGCTTTACGCTCATATGGAAAGACGGTAAGAGAAAGAATGAGAATGAAATTAAAGTGTTCAAAGTAGTTTTGTTTCTGTAATGCAAGTTTCATTTGGCAGCAGTACAAGTTTCTTTTGGCAGCAGTACAATTCTTAGTGGAGTTAATCTGGTTCACCCGGTCCTGGAAGTCTTTTGACATAAAGGCATGTGAAGTTTGAAAAGTTTTCTCCTTTCTCAGCAATCTAAAACATAAAGAAATTATTATAGGCCCTATTATACAACACCATTTTAATTTTATATACTGTTTTACACAAATCAGTGTGACTAACTAAATTACTCACAGCCATAAGTTTTCTGTGGTTACGTAGTTATGTTAATGGTGCCGTCGTGATACGACAGCTATGATGAACTCACACCCTGATTGGCTGGTGAATAGTTGCTGCACAGGAATAGCATCAGAAACTGGAAATTCCAGATTTTTCTGCCTGGATTTTGTACTTGAACAACTGATGACATATTCAAGTTCAAGTTCAGTTTATTTGTATAGCACTTTTTTAGGGAGGGAGAGGGAGAGAATTAGGTATGCTTATTGTCCCGTAATGGTTAAGGGCAGTGTACTTTGCGTGAGTGAAAGCAGGTACTTCGGCAAGACTAGCTATGACAGCATAATTGAAAGGGAGAGCCAGAAGGTAACACAGACATGAGGGCTCCCTGGGACAAGGCGGCCGGCCACCCCACCACCAAAAAACCTGGGTGAATGCGTGAAGGTGGGGGGGTGACAGCATCCAAACATCCCAGTTCACCACAACACACTATGCCCATGAGACCACTAGATCTGCTCCTTTACCTAAGGAAAAAACTATTCACGAAAGGCTTGACTAAACAAATATGTTTTCAGCCTGGACTTAAACACTGAGACTGTGTCTGAGTCCCGAACACTAATTGGAAGGCTGTTCCATAACTGGGGTTTTGTAAGAGAAAGCTCTTCCCCCTGCTGTAGCCTTCACTATTCGAGGTACCAACAAATAGCCTGCACCTTTTGAACATATTTACAAGTGGGGAAACTAACGCATACAATTTTCAGTTATCATTTATCAGAGTTGTTTCTGAATATCTGTTTGATGACAACAATACAGTCAGCAATAGAGCAAATGATGTCTTGGCAGGTTATAATGAGGTCATGCTATAAGCAATTGTAAAAATGAGGTCTAATCATGAAAAAAAATTATATTTAATGTGTTTTAATTGTTTTAGAACTGCAAACATTATTTTCTTTTTAATATGGAAACAACTCTTTACTTCATTTTTCTGTGCGGTCTTCCTAAAAGCACCTGAATAGAGTGAAGTGTTTACTAGTTCTCCATTTGATCATCATTTATGATGAACACTTGAATGCAGCATTTATAAAATCCTGATAAATACAGAAAAAATAAAACAATAGCTTACCTGTTCATCATTTTTCAATGTTATTCTGCAGCATTTATGTTTATCTGTGATCCCTCTTTCCATCCAGTGCCAAAAGTGCAGATGAAGTTCAGCACGCAGAGTATGTGCCCCATCGAGGGCGAGGCCAACGTGGCACGCTTCCTCTTTCGGCTGCTGGGCTCCGAGCCGAAGGACCCGATTGTTGCCACACAGTTGGACAGCTGGGTGGACACGGCCTTTTTCCAGCTGGCAGAGGGGGGCAGTAAGGAGCGTGCGGCTGTGCTACGTTCACTCAACAGCGCTCTGGGCCGCTCAATATGGCTGCTGGGCCATGAGCCCTCATTGGCCGACATCGTGTGCGCGTGCTGCATCCTTCAAGATGGCCAGTCCTTGTCCACTCCTGCCAACGTGCAGCGCTGGCTCCAGGCGTGCAGGAACCTTGAGCACTTCCACTGCATCACACCTTTGCTGTAGTGAACGAGTCTCCTAAAATGGGTTAAGATAAAGATAAAGACGAGTCATTTATACAAGGTTTTAATTAAATGCATAAGAAGAGATGTCATATTATTCTGCACAGATTTTGAGATGAGCTAAAGGGGCCTCGGTGATAGTGATAGAGCTCAGATCTTCCCAGTTATTACCTTTACCTATAACTCACCTCAGGGCAGGTGGGCCTCAAAAGAAAGCCTGTCCATACACAGTTCTATATGAATATTTAGGTATTCTGATCATTATAATGTTCAACTATCTATAACTGAATCCAGACCACTGTCATATTCACAGTGCTCTTAGAGCAAAGAACCGGCATTTAAAATGGTGGATTCTGGATATGAATGCTGTCTCCTTCCACATCGTGCCTAACATGATACTGTAGTGTATGTACTATGTTAATGCTGAATATTATTTGCATTGATGAGAAGTTCAGATGTGAACCCACTGGAAGTGTATGAGACATATGGCAGATACTTTGTAACATCTTTTTCTTAAAACCTATTAAAATTTTCACGTTGGGTCAAACTGTATGCAATCTTGTTTGTCTGCTAATGAATGTCTAACTTTCATACAGAAAGCTTGCAACATGTGTGCTGAGCCAGTAGATGGCATAGTAGTTCTTCTGGCTCTGATGCCCATGTAATTTTCCATGCTTATATCTTCAATATCTTCAGAATTCTTCATGTCCCAGAAGCATCATAGCAGTAAGATCATCATTAAATGGTAGAGTGAGCATCACACTGACCGCTCTTTAAGATGTCCTTAAGGAACTGGAGCTAGACTTGTTACTGGTGTTTGCTGAAACATATACTGTATGTTTTGTTCATGGGCATCTAATCTAATGTTATTAACTTTTTCCTTTATAAAATTAACTAGGGAAAAAATAGAGCCATATTATTATTATTATTTTGAAACCACATTTAAAATAGGAAAAAAAGCAGAATGTCTTGCATTCACTATAAATAGAGCTTTTTAGAATTATTGACATCCTTCATAAAAGTGAGCAAATATGATTGTATGAAATAAACATCACATAATTCAAAATTTCCAAACAACATGCTCATTAGAGCTACCTTTTAAATACTAGTATTTTCTCTTACAAATATGGGCCAAAATGATTGATATGCCTATGGACTGAAACGCCCAGAAACAATTCTGTTGTTGCATTTACTGTCCTGTTCTCTGGTGTATAAGGTTCTGCACATGTAAAAGTCATTCATTACAATGGGAAAAACCAAAGAACATGTGAGACACCTGGTTTTTGACACAAATCAGGTAATGGATATAAAAATACATAAGATCATATAAATACCATTAAGCACAAATATGAAAAAAAACAACAAAAAAAAAGTTTCTGAAACACTTGGAAGTTCCCAGTAATTTAGCCCTTGACTAAACTGTCCTTCTACACAGTGAGGAGAATGGTGAAGGAGGGGGAAAAAAGAGCACATTTTTAGATTATAGTTTCAGAATTTCAATTTAGCTGATTCTTGTGGTTGTCAACTGTTAAATGCCACTTTCATTGCAACAAGCTGCTTGGAAGGGCTGCAAGCAATAAGCCATTCCTGAGAGCATCTCACAAAATGCAGAGTCTGGACATCACCAGCTGTCCTTAGAACTACAGTTGGCATGTGGATCTGTTGTGGACAGATAACAAAAAAAAATCTAACTTTTTGTCAGGCCACCATCAACGTGTTTGGTGACAAAAGGCGACTGCATACAAGAAAGAGCTCCTGATACCCACTGTATATTACAGTGGGTATAGAAAATAACACCACCCTGCATCTAGCAAAAAAAGTTTATGCTGTTTTGCAAATCACACTTGTTTTTACCTATTTTGGTCATGCTGAGTTCAAATATGCCACTGAAAATTCCCTATCACGTACTGTTTTCCCACAAAATAAGAATGAAGTTTTTAATAATTTAGCTAAATTTATATTTTTCAGGGTTTTATTTAAATTGGTAGAAGCTGTCAAATGTCACTATTATTATTTATTAATTACAACAATAGGCACACAAAACATAACACTTGTTTACAATATGAACAGCAGACAAATAGTCTGTGAAATGTTTGTGAAAATCTCTAAATAAAGCTATTTCAAAAGACGAACATTATAATAATATGCAGAGTGCTTAAGGAGTGAACTTCCTTTTGAGGGATTTTCTGGAATGGCTGACTTCTTTACAATCTCTCTGAAGGCACCAGCAGTAGTCAGCCATCATGTTCACATTCCATCTACCATGGTTTGTCCTGGTCACCCAGCTTCATTCCAAAATATGCAGAATATGCCTTTTTTACAAAGTCTGTAATTTTCTGTCGTTGTTTGGATGTTGAAAAACACCCACAGATGTAGGAGAAATCATCTGGGCTATGCTTGCATTTCTGTCTTTCACAGGTCATTATAAATCCCTGAAATCAGGAGTTTTGTGTGCATGTAAGTGTGCCTAGCATTCATATAAGGGCTAATCAGAGGAAAAGTGATAAATGTTGCTCACCTATTGTACATAAACATAGTGTTTCCTGTGTTGGTAGCAGTGTATCTGGCAATAGCTCTAACGTTTATGATCCATCTTAGGCAAAAAAGCTCTACACAGGACATCAGGCTTTGTGAAAAGTTGTGATGTTCTAGAGCAAAACTAACAGCATATCTGGACTCAGCATCTAAGTATTAGTAAGAAACAACTATCAGATCCTATTCAGCAAATCTGATGCAGGGCGGTGTAATCACCCCTTTTAAAATAATCACATTTTGTTGCTTTTCAGCCTGAAATGAAGACGGACACCGTTTTTATTTTATCCAGCTGTATTTACTCAGTGCAACTTATAACATCCAAGTGAAAGATATAACACCAACATGTCAGAAAAAAATAAAAAAAATCAAAAAACAGAATCACTGAGTTGGAAAAAGGATCACCCCCTTGCTTTAATTTACCTTAATTTTTTAATTACAGCCTTTAGTCTGTTGGGATATGTCTCTACTAACTTTGAACATCTAGACTTTGCAATATTTGCCCACTCTTCTTTGCAGAACTGCTCAAGTTCAGTTCAATTTGATGGTGACCGTTTGTGGACTGCAGTCTTCAAGTCATTCCACAGATTTTCAATGAGGTTTAAGTCTGGGCTCTGACTAGGCCATGCAAGGACATTCACCTTTTTCTCCTTCAACCACTGTGTGGTCAGTTTTGCTGTGTTCTTTGGGTCATTGTCTTGTCGGAAGGTAAACCTTCTTCCCATTGACAACTTTCTGGCAGAGGGCAGCAGATTTTCCTCAAGAATTTGACCGTATTTTGCCCCATCCATTTTCCTTCTATCCTGACAAGTGCTCCAGTCCCTACTGCAGAGAAACACCCCCATAACAGGATATTACCACCTCCATGCTTTACAGTAGGCATGGTGTTATTTTGATAGTGAGCTGTATTGGACTTCTGCCAGACATATCGTTTGGTGTTGAGGCCAAATAATTCATCTGACCATAACACCTTTTTCCATGTGGCCTCAGAATCTTCAAGGTGCGTTTTGGCAAAGCTCAGTCGTGGGTGGCTTTTTCCTTGCAACCCTCCCATACAAGCCACATTTGTGGAGAATTTGTGATATTGTTGTCACATGCACACAATGACCACTCTTTCTCATAAATTCCTGCAACTGCTTCAGAGTTGCTGTAGGCCTCTTGGTAGCCTCTCTGACCAGTTTCCTCTTGGCTTTTTCATCCAGTTTGGAGCGACGTCCTGATCCAGGGAGGGTCTGTGTTGTACCAAATACCTTCCACTTCTTAATAATAGACTTCACTGTGCTTCTAGGCATAGATAAAGCCTTCGAAATGTTTTGTATCCATCTCCTGACTTGTGCCTGTCCACAACTTTATCCCGGAGATCTTTTGACAGTGCCTTGCCACCCATAGTTGATTGTTTGCTTCAGTTGCACTACCAAGGACTGAAATGCTCCAGGAAAGCTGTTTTCATGCTGAGCTAATCAAAATGACCACAGCTGATCACAGTTGAAAGTCAAATGGCTTTGTGTGCCATTGAGAAGGTGATTAGCTACACCTTACTGAGTTTACAAGTTTTTGGGTGGGGGGTGATCCTTTTTCCAACTCAGTGAATCTGTTTGTTTGGGTTTTTTTTTTTTTGTCTTTTTTTTCTGACATGTTGGTGTTATATCTTTCATTTGGATGTTATAAGTTGCACTGAGTAAATACAGCTGGATAAAACAAAAACTGTGTCCGTCTTTATTTCAGGCTGAAAAGCAACAAAATGTGATTATTTTAAAGGGGGGTGATTCATTTCTATACCCACTGTATAGTGGAGGACATTGACATTTTGTGGCTGGTTGATTGCATCAAGATTGTGATTGATGGCATCATGAATTCTGCTAAGTTCCAGTCTAAAAGCTGGTTGCCTCTGCCAGGAGGTTCAGACTTGGCCATAGATAGGGCTTTTAGTAAAATGAGCCAAACATACTTCCAATTCAACACAGAACTGGTTAAAGAAACACAAAATCAATGTTTTCCATTGGCCATCTCAGTCTTCAGATTTGAACCTTGTTGAAAAACTGTGTTCTGAATTGAAGAAGGAAGTCCACATGCACAAACCCAAGAATAAAAAGTAACTTAAAATGTTTTGCATTGAGGAGTGGACCAAGATCCTACCACAAGTGACTCAAACATTGTTAAATATTATAGGAAGAGACTCAGTGCTGTCTCTCCAAGGCAGGATCACAAAATATGAATTGTAAGGGTGCTAATAAAAAAACAGTATTTTGTAGAAAATAAAATTGTACTAATGACCATAGCCTTTTTGTGTTTGAAGGAATAACATTTTTAAATAAAACTAAACATGTTCATGTATGTTTTGAGCTCAAAATATCACTTATTACATGATATTCTTGTTATAGATTAATTTTAGCTAATTTTCATGAAGGTTGCCAATACTTCTAGAGGACACTGTACTTGATAATATACTTGATACGATACTTAATAGTATTGATAGTATTAAGCGAGCAAGTTATGTAACTTATGTATAGTTACATAAGCTATACATTACACCATATAAAATAAAATATCTGAATCACTATAAAATATGTCTAATCAAACCAAGATAAAAAAAATTATATATATATTTATTGAAAGAATGGCCTTGAGATGGTAAGTAAGAGTTTAAATATATTTTCTTTTAAGTAATTGCATGCAAAAAAAAAAAAAAAGAATGGTCTAGTTTTGTTTTAAAATTGGTTAGGGTTTAACTGATCATTAGACTTAAAACAGTCCATCCAGTCTGGCAGTGCTGGTTTTTACTAGCTCAAAACCACTGGAAAAGATAATCACCCATTCATGAACATATTGCAGAGCATAATTTAGAAAACATCAGCCCCCTAAACTCCTAACTTATTATTCAGTATGTACTATGAATTATTCAGTAACTACAGTAAAACTAAAAGCAAATGTATGTAGTTAGGAGAGTGAGGAATGTACTGTAAGTATGTATTTGATAGCAGATCCCGCACTCTTTGAAACAGAAAGTTAAATCTAGAGCCCTTAAAAGCAAATCTTTTTTCCTGTTGTCATGCTCGCTTGGTCAAACAACTTTCATCTATTGTCAAGTAGGTCACCCATCCAGGGTGTCCCCCACATTGTGCCCCGAGTTCCCTGGCATAGGCTCTAGGCTCCCCCTCGACCCTGTGTAGGATAAGCGGTATGGACAATGGATGGATGGATTTATTTGTCGGTAGAAGTGTGTTTTAGATTTATTTTCAGAGTTCAAATACTTGATAGTCAAATTGGCTGAGTCCTTCATTTTGTTCTTCTAAAGGAACCGATAATGGTTCTATGTAGCACCATACAACAGAGAGTTTCCTTTTCAGGAAGCTAAGAAGCATTAACAAACAAACAAAACAAAAAAACATGTATCTTTTGTTGTTGAAGACTGTGTGGGTTTCATTTAGTCGTAGTATCCTTGAGGTACAGGCTTTCTTTTACAACAGCTTATTATTAAGATTATGAAAAAACACAAAACCCATATCTGCCTGTAAGAGTGGGCCTGCCTGCTATTTTAACAACATAATATTCTGACCAGTGAATAGAAAAAGTACAGTATCTCAGTCAGAATACGTATTTCAGTAATAAGTACACATAGTGAGAACAGAATGGACAAATCTTTTCTACAGCGACATTTCAACAAGTATGAAGTGCTTCATCTAATACATGTCTCTCAAAATAACAGCGTATAAAGGGCATAGCACTGACCTTTGGGTCCATGCTAAGTGATGCAGTATCTTATCTCTCTACCTTGTAAAATACTAATTGGTGTTAATTTGTTATTTCAAATGATTTGTTTTACACCCCGCCTCTGTTTTGCCACCACAGCTGGAAGCTCTGCAACATGTTCTACTTTCACTTGCACGCCATAAATTAACACAGTCAAGAAGACATGGAAATATTTTGAGAGGAAATTGCACCATTTTTCAAACATTTGGGTTTTAAAACTGGTGTTTTAATAAACACTGTTTATAAGATCATTATTATTGTTGTTGTTGTTGTTTTTATACATTGAAGAAATATAATCCTGCTAAAAACCTGCAAAGCTCTGAAATGCTCTTTAAATTCCATTTACAATGGATGTGATGTGCAGATCATATACAGTATGTGATAGATAATATAAAATAAACAGAAAACCCAGTAACATTTCATCCAAGGAAATAAAGGAATTAATAGATTAAAAATTGCTAAACAAAACGTAACTCTAATCTCTCACTGACACTCAAGCCATTCTCTAAAATGGAGCACAGAGCCAAAGGTAAAATGTCTGACAACCACTTGTTCCTCTTCATCAGTGTGTTCCTTTCTAAATCCCCAGTCAGTGAATGTGTGGGGGGAGTGAAAGCTGCCTGAGTGTTGCACTGCTCTCCCAGTCACACATCCTCCATTGATCCACTGAGCTAAACACAGCCTCCGCAACAACCAGCATGCAGAGGCTCAGCTGGAGACATGGTGTACATTTAAGATCTGTCAGTCTCCGAATAAATGCAGCGCTGTCAAAACTCGAAATGCGTCATACCTCAATCGAAAAATCAGACATGATGTCTTTCCTCACTTTTCACTCCTCAATCTTAAATATAAGGACTGAGACGTGAGGAGTGGTTGATAAGTGATGTTTGAGGAACGATGGCTGAGCCAGCCCAACCTTTTAGGAGAGTTATCTAAGACTGACTCACCTAGCTACAGTTGATTGCAAACATTTTCATTTTCTGATTTCAAACATTTGATTTTCTGAATGGGAAAAGGATAATGTGCCTTTATTTTTACAAATCTGCAAGATATATTAACCGTATATGCTTATTTTACCTGTCAATAACACAGTAGGGAAAAGGGGGAAAATGTAAAATTGCTGTAGAGAATAACATTTCGTAGCAACTACGTAAATACTGGAAATATCTCAGGCCATGCCTCCTAACACCATTGGTATTTCAGTCTTTCAGGTTCACCTAGGCTATAATTTGTTCAGCATTATTTCTTTGGATTGCTTTTAAATTGCTTTTGAATTCTTGAATCTGATTGGTCAGAAGGTGTTGATTGATTTGCTGTAGCAGAAGCACTCGTTCTAATATGTTATTGTTTCTACAATAACAATTCAGTCACAGGGATTTGTTTGGCAGATGTGCCACATAAACAGATTAAATAAAAATGTTTTATCTAACAGATTTATGCAGAGACATGTGTATTTAATATTTACGGAAGAGTCTCCAGTGTCAATGCTTTGTAACAAGCAGAGGTGTAACTTTAAGAAAGTCTTCAGGACAGAGGATATAGCTTATAGCTATAGCAGAGGATATAGCTTTTATAACTTGAATTGTAACTATAAAATGGATTTTTTTTTTAAACTACAAAAATCTGTTGTATTAAATAAACCTTGTGATCGGTGTAATAAAAATTTGCTCTAGTGTAAGAGGAATGAAACACTTTGGGATGTGTTGTTGTAGGAAAATAAGCAACTTCTGGGTGGTAACAGTAACTCTGATTCATCCCACAACCCCAATGGTTAAGAAAGTTACTGATCAGAAAGTTGGGGTTCAAGCCCCAGCACTGCCAAGCTGCTGCTTGAGCAAGGCCCTATCTGCTCCAGGGGTGCTGTATCACAGCTGACCCTGTGCTCTGATCCCAGCTCCCTAACTACACACAAGATTTCTGGAAAGAGCAGATCCAGTGCATTACCCCACTCTGTTTTGGAGTTCATATGGTTTCACACATCAGTAAGACTAATTTTATCTATATTCCATTGTTTGACCATCACGCTGGAGTTTGTGGTGATATAACCCCTTCTTGTTTGATTTGCTTTTAAACATGAATAATGATAACAGCAATAAAACAGCAATCATACAGCTCTTGCAGTGTATGTGAAAGTTTACAGCATGTAAACAAAGAACAAATTCTACCAAAATCCCATAATGTAGCACGACTTGATGCCAATTCCCAAGCCCAATTGAAAGTTATAGCGAATGCTAAATTATTCAAAGCTGCATATTCACAGTGTTGGTTTAAACTTGTGGTTAATGTGGATGCATGAATCCTGAAACAATTTTTCTGCCATATTGGTCTTCCAACCTGATTTGAAGAAGGCTATGTTATAACATCTAGCAGAGTTATAATAGATATGTCAAGAAGAATGGGCTAGGCAGTTAGAATGGAGATATTGCAACTAATATTACATCCAAAACCTGCTCAGGGGATACAAACCAGATTGGAGGCAGTTTTAAAGACAATGGCTGGCCATATAAGTAATTATAGGATACTTATATATCACATCCAGACCATTTTTGTTACTTCTGATGATAAAGGGACATCTGTAAAATATATAACAATGTCTTTGTTGCAATAAATTGAATTTTGTCTCCTTGTTATATCTTTACACCTGATTACACCTAAAACATTACACCTGATAGTCCTCTGCTATTAAGCCATATATAATCTATCTATGTTCACTTGAATACCTAAATGCATAACTTGAATTCTGGCTAATGAATGATCCCTTTAGTTCAGTGTTGCTATTTCGGGGTGAAGAGAGAAGCAAACAAACACCAGGTTGGCACTGTAATGTTGCTCATTGGGTTAATTAGTAAAATAATCCACCTCTAAATAAAGCTTCACTCCCAGGAGAGAGGAAGTGAGTGGCTTCTCTGTAAGCCAAGCAAAAACAAACTAATACAGGCCTGTATTCAGTAAACAAAGGAATATTAATGCTTCCAAATGAGGATCGGCTTAATTGTGCTCAGACGTTCAGCACCAGTGCATCACATCTCACAGAGAGATGTAGCCTACTCAGTCAAACATACTCACACAGCAATTTTTAAAAATATTATAATCAATTCAGCTCTAATTCACTGTTGATATCTACCATGGATTTATGGGTAGTTTGGTATGTGAGTGTGCTGTACTGTATGTTCACTTGTTCATGAAATGTGTTATTGTTATTAAAATTAAAATCACATAATTTCATATAGCCTACAATTGCAAGCAGTAGGATGAGGTCATGTAACTTGGACCAATTTAAACCAAATCTACTAGTACTCATTTACTGACAAGAGTCTTCTCTATTATTCAATGTTAAAAAAATTTTAATTAAAAATTAAGAAGTTTCTCCTACCTGTGATCGATTAAAAATGGGCCACTGACACATACATTCTTTACTTCAGTTTTGAAAGGTGTGATGGATTCTGTCACAAGTAACGGCACAATAATGTATGTTGCATGCATTGTGCCTTTAAATAACTTATTAAAGCTACAGTAATTAGAGTAAAGTTTAGAATGTACCTCTGTAGTCCCTAAAGTTCAGTTATATACCAATCAGTCATAACATTAAAACCACTGACAGGTGAAGTGAATACCACTGATTATCTCATTACAGTGGCACCTGTCAAGGGGTGGGATATATTAGACAGCAAGTGAACAGTCAGTTCTCAAAGTTGATGTGTTGGAAGCAGGAAAAATGGGCAAGTGTAAGGATCTGAGCGACTTTGACAAGAGCCAAATTGTGATGGCTATGCGACTGGGTCAGAGCATCTCCAAAACAGCAGGTCTTGTAGGTTGTTCCCGGTATGCAGTGGTTCGTACCTACCAAAAGTGGTCCATTGAAGGACAACCGGTGAACCAGTGGTGGGGTCATGGGTGCCCAAGACTCATAGATGTGCGTGGTGAGCGAAGGCTAGCCAGTCTGGTCCGATCCCACAGAAGAGCAACTGTAGCACAAATTGCAAAAAAAAGTTAATGCTGGCTATGATAGAAAGGTGTTAGAACACACAGTGCATCGCAGCTTGCTGCATATGGGGCTACGTAGCTACAGACCAGTCAGACTGCCCACACTGACCCCAAAGTGCCTACAATGAACACGTGAGCATCATAACTGGACCATGGAGCAGTGGAATAAGGTGACCTGATGAATCACGTTTTCTTTTACATCATGTGGACAGCCGGGTGCCTGTGCATCACTTACTGGGGAAGAGATGGCACCAGAATGCACTATGGGAAGAAGGCAAACCAGCGGAGGCAGTGTGATGCTTTTTGCAATGTTCCGCTAGGAAACCTTGGGTCCTGGCATTCATGTGGATGTTACTTTGACATGTACCACCTACCTAAACATTATTGCAGACCAAGTACACCCCTTCATGGCAATGGTATTCCCTAATGGCATTAGCCTCTTTCAGCAGGATAATGCACCCTGCCACACTGTAAAAATTGTTCAGGAATGGTTTGAGGAACATGACAAAGAGTTCAAGGTGTTCACTTGGCCTCCAAATTCCTCAGATCTCAATCCGATCAAGCCTCTGTGGGATGTGCTGGACAAACAAGTCTGATCCATGGAGGCCCCACCTCACAACTTACATACCTTAAAAGATCTGCTGCTAACGTCTTGGTGCCAGATACCACAGCACACCTTCAGAGGTCTTGTGGAGTCCATGCCTCGACAGTTCAGAGCTGTTTTGGCAGCACAAGGGGGACCTATACAATGTTAGGCAGGTGGTTTTAATATTATGGCTGATTATTGTATATAAGCATACTAAAGGTACAAATGATGTACACCTTATGGTACTACCCAAGCGAGATACCTTTATTCCTGAGAGTGTATGAAGCTACAACCATAACTTTTAATGTAATTGCAGATTTTATTACGGAGGTTTCATATGAGTAAGGAGAATCTAGAAAAGTCCACTGCATTTCTAGTTCCACTCAGAACAGAGCTACGAATTCACAGATCACAGATGAGGTAATTTCTGGAAGACAAACTCCTTTCAAGCCCTACATTAAGATCCCCCTCTTCTCATCACTCGAGCTAAAGAGGGTCTCCTGCTGTTTGTTTCTCATTGGTTAGTGTGACTGAAGGTGGGGTTTGAGACTGAGCCGTCAAAAAAAAAAGCCATGTCCATTAGTCTGAGAAAACTCTAGACGGAAGAGGACAAGCGACTTGGATTGTGCTAAAAAGAAAAAAAAAAGGAGGAAAAAATGCTTACAGCAAACCGCGGTGATTTAAAAGTGGCTCCCGCTGAGCGCCGTGACACGTGGAGGCGCCGCGCGCTTTTCACCTCGCGCAAGTTTGCTGTGGCTCCGGGCGCGCGCGCTGACTAACCAGCCCTGACGCTCGAGCGCGGGAACAAAAGGAGCGCGAGCTGTGGCCAAACACACGCACGCACGCACGCACACACGCGTGCGAGAAAAAAAAAAAAGAAAAAAAGGCCGAGTGAAAGATTATTATGAGGCGCGATGGCTTGGTGCGACCGTGCGGTTCAACTGCTCCTGGCCACCGTGGGCGCTTTCGTGGCATTTAGCCTTATGACCATCGCCATCGGCACGGACTACTGGCTGTACTCCAGGGCGTATATTTGCAACGCGACCAATCTCACGGCGGACGACACTCAGTCTCAACCCAAGAAAACTCGCGGTGATCTCACGCACTCCGGGCTTTGGAGAATCTGCTGTATAGAAGGTACCGTAAGGGTCAGATATCTGATTCTCGTTTTGATCTGAAGGAAAAGAAAAACAGTGCGAGAAAACTTGCAGTGAAACCTGTCACATTCAGACCATCTTCTTTTTTTTTGTTAGACCGCATGATGAGTGTTAAGAGCGCGCACTTTAAACCTTTTGTTCTTCGTTTTGTGTGCAAAAACGCGTCGCGTGTGTCATGTCATTAGCGCGTGCCGGAACACAGAACGTTTCCCTAACGTTAGCATTTGGTTCTCCTTTGATAATTGTGTTTGTGTGTGGGGGGGTGGGGAGGGGGGAGATTCATAACGTTCTGGGAACGTTCTATTTTGGTTAACAAAGTTAGCGTTGTACATTTAAGCAAACTTCCTGTTATGACACCATAAAAAACGTTACTGGAACCTTAGGAAAACAATACCTAAAAACGAGATTTTAACGCTTAACGTTTTGTTTAAAAGTTCCCTGGACATTCTTTGCTCACT
The DNA here is from genome assembly GCA_023630585.1 of Cranoglanis bouderius. NCBI lineage: Eukaryota > Metazoa > Chordata > Actinopteri > Siluriformes > Cranoglanididae > Cranoglanis > Cranoglanis bouderius. The sequence goes on from CM042554.1 coordinate 9,884,383, forward strand.
AAAACAGAACGTTCCCAGAACGTTATGAAACGGTTCCCAACAAATAACCAAAGTAGAACCAAATGCTAAGGGAAACATTGCGTGTTTGTTGGGAATACTGCTAACAAGGGATGCGATATGCAAAAAATATCATACTATGATACTCAAACGCATTTTCACAATACCCAACACGTATCACAATATTTAGTTTTCTAACCAAGCCACACCAACTGTTTATATATATATATACACACACATAGAAATATTGTATATTTCTATTATAATTATATGTTATATTTTATATAATGTTATTATATATAATGTAATTTTATATATATGGCGCAAAGAAGGATAAAAGTAATAAGGCTAATAATTATGAGAAATAATGAAGCTGGTCAGTGTACTGAGATTAGTGTACTGGTCAGAGTACTGACAATATCTGATGTAATTTGTGATGTTGATATCATAGCATTATCATATGGTGATGAGGGAAAGCAATGGTGTAGGAAGGTTCATGAATTTATCACAATATGTGACCTCTGAATAATTCTTTAGCATAATTAAAAGCATGTTAACAAAGTTTAGCTCAAGAAGCTACCCAGCACTCATTAAAAAATGTTTATAAGTTTAGCCTTCATAATAGAGCTTAAGACATCTCTGTCTTTCTCTCTTTCTCTCTCTCTCTGTTTGGAGAGGGGTGAATGGACTGCAATGTGTATGCAGTCAAGAGTCTCCTCTTAAGTATCTGCCTTCATTCATGCCTTTATTGTATTTGATGCTGTTGCTTGGCAACAACGTGTCAGAAATCGCTATGGTAACATGGCCAAGGTTTTAAAAATAGACAAATCTATTGCTTCTTGTCATTGTCCACCAAAAAAAGAAAATGAGACACGCATTACCTTTTTTCTCCCCAATGCAACATGATGCTGGTGACCCTGAATCAAGAGGAGTGACTAGCTTTCCTACTCATTATCTCACTCAGCCTTTTACACACAACAGAGAGAGTGCCATTTAATCATGAAAACATCACGATCCATCATACATATGCAAAGAGAATGGTAATGAAAAACAACATTAAACTCATTTTGAAAGCAACTGCTTTTTTTTTCCATGATGGAGACATTTATGTTCCTGGAGCTTTAACAAGCTTTCCTGGTGTGCGATTATACCTATCCAGACAACAAGCGTGTAATCACATCACGATACAATAGCATCATTTATCAGGCCCAAGTGGTGAACAGCTGTTCTGTAGGGACTAAAGCTGTGAACAAGATTCAAGGTGCTGAAAGTTGCTGAAACCCTGAATGGAAACTGAAGTAATCACTGTATTACATTAGGGATATTTTGCATATCCTCAATGTATTTTCTTTAAGATACAATTGGACATATGTAGGGCTGGGTGATATCGATATTATGATGACAGGACACTTTTCTGATATATCAGTGGAGTCATCAGTACTTTTATAAAACTGACCAACTCCACTGTTACTCAGTGTAAAAAGTAGTAACTAGTTGGATGATAAATAATTTATTTCTGTAAATGTTAAATACAATTGTCATGGGGTGCGACTCTTTTTCTACTGTTTTGCCTGGTGAAATTATGTATTATGGAATACATTTGCCATATCTCTTTTGTTCAAGAGTATGCTAATTAAAAATCAACCCAGTGTGTTAAGAAAGAACTTGAACATTTTGATGCAAATCCCTTAAAGGTCAATGATCAACCCAAAAAGGTCAAGACAGCTTGAGCATCGATATATGGCTGTCAGGAGGGCTTATCGTAGCCCATGAGATAACATTTGCTTTGAGTCAATATGGATCTGACTCCTGAGTGCTTGGATTTGTTTTCCCTTGGTGATATAATCATTTCTTTTGCCAGGTTGGGGATGTTTCAAGGGCAGAAGTGCTGTCACTTCTCCATTCCCAGTGTGCGCCACAGATGTGTAATTAAAATGCAGCACTGAAAGGCCACGCAGTCTCTAATTAGCCATCGGGCTTGAATTCTGTGACTGAGTAATGGGAGCGATTACAAGTTTGGAGGATGTGCCAGGCACAGCCTTCAAGCCCTTGACCTTCCCATGGCTTATTCTTGCATCATTTGCGACCTATTACCTTATATAGAGAAGAAGCATTGTAAGGAATGTAAAATAACAACAACAACAACAACAGTAATAATAAATAATAATAAATAATAATAAAAAGTCTCAATTTGAGGTGTAACACAATTCTACTATCTGTACCTGTTTATTACTCCAAATATCCATATCTGTCTCTAGATTTAAACCTGGAGTGGGCGTGGCATAAACCAGAAGTTTTTTCTTTCGTTCTTTATTATTATTTTTTATATTAAGTATGACCCAGCACTGTGCCACAGGAAAAACCCAGAGGTAGAAATGGCAGTACTGTCAGCATGGTGTGTGAATTCTGACCCTGACAGTTCCTCAACCTCAGCTACATCACTCAAGTTCATAACTGGTCTCAACTAGAGATGTGCAATTTTGTAATACTGCTCCTAGAGTTGTTGTTTTTTTTTTGTACCTGTCTATGATATGTTTTGACAAATTTAGTAGGCTCTATTTACCAAAAATACAAACAAACTATTAGCCTAATTTAAACCACCAGGACCAGGTTAAGGATAAATGGCTGAATGCTGCATTTTCATGTTAATGGACGATGAACTTTGTTTGCCCTGCAAGTGTCATATCTGACTGTTTGCTCATCCTCGCATGAAAGTAAAAACCTCCCTCTCTTGTAATTTTTTTGTTGCTTCCCGCATGGTCCCATTCCCGATGCACAAGTCTTGTCTTAACCAGTTGCCCTATGAATCTTTCTGGCAAGCTTTCTAACAAAAAAAAAATAGTTCTGATCCTGTTTGCATCTGTATTTGTATCTGTTTAGAATATATTAACTGTTCATGTGCTCTTCAAAAAATCTAAACAAGTCCTGGCAGAAACAGCACCATAGAAAGTTTAACAATGATTGGCTCTGTCACCTTAATTCAAAGGAACAGCAAAGTGCTCCCATGTGTCAAGCCGAGTCAGTGGTGTGACAGCTGTAGGCTGTGCAGGGATCAGTCTTGGCACTGCATGTGTCAGCTGGGGAGGTGGGTTTGGAAATGGAGGGCTCGCCGCCTGCTGTATTAAACCACAATGAAGATGTCATAGGAACCCTTGGAGACATTATGGAAATCGAATTGTTGAAACAGCCTTGAGGTTGCCATGGAGAACATGCGCTCAGCACAGAGTGCTGTTACCTCCAGGCAGGCCTGAGGGACCGAGCTCTCATTTTGTCACACATACAGATACACACACATACGGTCTCTTTCTCGCTCTGATGAGAGTGTTTCTGTTAGGTGAAGGGCTTTATTTCCTCTTTTTGAGACTGGGTGCTCCACAGACACTGGGCTAATAACTGCCACTCATAAATCAGCCATCTCAAGTCATTCAATTCGATCTCTCTTCACACACTTTCTTCTCTAATACAAGGACTGTATCGCATGTCTGATGGATTTTGGACTGTCTACATTGTATGAACTGCTTTTCAGTTTGACTGCCTGAAGAAACAATTAGACCTATAAAACTATTAGTAGGATGTAAGGATGTATGAGGATATAAGGGTTTCTCAGGTTCAGGCTATGAAAGCTGTTCAGATATTTGACCAAGGAAAATTAATTAAGTGGGTTTTAAGTGTTAGATAATCACTATGCATTCTTCTACTGTCGACTGCCTAGTGTGTGCCATCTCCAGGTTCAGAAATAGCTTAAACTAAAATTTAGGACATCCAGGGCCAAAAAAGGGTTTTTTCTTCTTCTTTTTTGTTAAAAGACATTTTTTAATTTCCTATTTTTATTCATTGCTTTTGAATGAAGGATAATATCTAAGTAAAGTAGTCCAAAGTAGTTTTTTAATAATGTTTTTCATAGCAAGTAATGTAAAACGCTTATTCAACACTGCTAAAAGTACACATCAACACAGAAATTTTGTAATCAGACATTCTACTATAACTAAGGAACTTATCACTTATCATATTGCTTTAAAATGGTATAAGCAGTTGTGAAAGTGGCTGGAAATGCAGACTGAGTAATTACCAGTAATTACCAGTAATTACCAGAGTAACTTACCAGTTTGCATGTATGATTCCCAGTTAAAAATCACAGTTTGACACCAGTCAACCCAGTTCACTGTAATGCATAGTAGAAACATATCCTGCAAATTACAAACTCAAGACCTTTTTTGGGCTCTGTAATTAAAAATAGCCCAACCCTTCCCTAATCTGGTAGCAGTGAAAAAGTTGCTGGTGCTATTGATGCACCGTGCCAGGAGACCAGATGGAAAAGCACCCTGTTAACGAAAATCCTTTTTACTTCAGTTGAAATTATTTTGTGATGTTAAATTTTGGTACAATATTGTATATAAGTTTTAAAAAATCTGTGGTAGGGATATCATTGCATGCTCACGTCTTGCACATGTCGATCCTATATTTGTTCATGACACAGGAATAGTGCATTAGATTCCATTTGATAAAGATTGCCACATTTTTTAATCTGCACACAGCATTATGCATTCATGTACAGTCCTGTCGTCAGTGGGGAGACAAATGGGGAAGCTGGCCAAGGGCCAGGCTGACTGGGGGTCCAGACGATCCATTGATTTGTAAATCAGGCCAGTTTGATTAAAATAGGTTGGACAAAAACATAGGTTTTATCCTGTACCTGTTAACATACAGTATATTCACAAATATCATACTTGTAGTGATAAATGTATAAAATGGTTCATATAAGTATAAAAGATTTGTCACAGCTTTTCGTATACAGTAATGCTGCTCTTGCTATCCAAAGACACAGAACAATCCTGAATTTTTTTTTTACATTTTTTTTTACTACAATGACTAGACGAGAAAATGTGGCCTGGTTTCTCAGACCTATTTAATACTAATTAATTTGATGCTACTTTTTAACCACCAGACCCAATTAACGCCAAGCTAGGCCACAAAAGCTGTGTCAGGGTGTGCAGTCTGCCTCGCTTTACATAGAGCGCACATAGAGCACATAGAGAAGACATACCACTGCACATTGCTGATACACTCTATTTTGACCGTACTGTTTGAGATGTGGGGTTTACGTTGTACAGAGAGATATTTAGTAACTGACATTACGTCATGCCTTCATGCATTTTAGGGAGAACTGTGTTAAAACTGTTTTTTTTTTTTTAAATCTATCTTACATATCTCTCCTGTTAGTTTAAGTAAACTTAAATAATATAATATTCTCAAATCAATTTTCAAAGTCTCAAATGAATTTGATATAGATATACAGTCCCCTCTGAAAGTACTGGAACGGCAAGGCCAATTCTTTTGCTTTTGCTGAACACTGAAGACATTTGAGTTTGAGATCAAAAGATGAATATGAGACAATAGATCAGAATTTCAGCTTTCGTTTCCTGATAATTACATCTAGATGTGTTAAACATCTTAGAACATGTTACCTTTGGTGTCAGACCACCCAATTTTTTTGGTGAGCAAAAGTATTTGAACAGATAGTCTTAAAATAAATTTAAGTACATTTGGCAGGCACCTTTATCCAGAGCAACTTACATATATGTAATTTATACAACTGAGCAGTTGAGGGCCTTGTTCAAGGGCCCACAGTGGCAGCTTGTCAGTGCTGGGATTTGAACTCATGACCTTCTGATCAGTAGTCCAATGTCTTTACCACTGAGCTACCACAAGTAAATAACACTTTATATTTGGTTGCATATCCATGCTTGCAATAACTACGACCCACTGACATCACCAAACTGTTGCATTCTTATTTTGTGATGGTTTTTCAGACTTACCACAGTTTCTTTCAGGAGATGAAATACATGCACAATTGGGTCTGGTAATTGACTTGGCCAGTCTAAAGCCTTCACTTTTTTTCCTGATGAAGTCCTTTGTTTTGGATCATTGTTGCAGCAGCATGATGTTCCATGAAGTTGAAGTTCAATTTTGAAGTAAATTGGCAGACAGAATGTTTCTATAGACTTCTGAATTCATTCTGCTGCTACCATCATGAGTTACATCAGCAATAAAGATTAGTGAGCCTGTTCCAGAAGCAGCCATGCAAGCCCAAGCCATGACACTACCGCCACTGTGCCTGACTGATGAGCTTGTATGTTTTGGATCATGAGCAGACCCTTTCTTTCTCCACACTTTGGCCTTTCCAGCACTTAGAGGTTAATCTTGGTTCCAGAACGTTGGGGCTCATCTCTGTATTTCTCTGCGAATTCCAGTCTGGCCTTCTGATTCCTACTGCTGATGAGTGGTTTGTATCTTGTGGTATGGCCCCTATATTTCTGCTCTCAAAATCTTCTTTGAATTGTGGATTGTGATACCTTCACCCCTGCCCTGTGGATGTTGTTGCTGATTTTTTTCTTCACAGCTCTCACAATTTTTGTCATCAACTGTTGTCCTTGGCCAACTTGTTCGATGTCTGGTTGTTAGTACACCAGTGGTTTCGTTCTTTTTCAGGACATTTGAAATTGTTGTATTGGCTCTGCTGAATGCTTGTGCAATGACTCTGATCAATTTTCCTCATTTCTCAGCTTCAAAATGGCTTTGATACTGGCAGATAATACTGGTGTCCTAGATAAACTGGTAGCCTTTCTGTATATTGCTTGCTGGATGATTACTAATAAATTACAGAAATACTGATTATTGGTAGCAAGGCAAATGAAATCTTACTCTTCATATGAAGTTTGAAGCTAAAATTGTTGGTGTAACTGCACCTTACAAATATTCCTTAAATTACCTTCTGTCATTTAAGGAATATAGCATGGGTTATGCTATATCTCTGAATTTAACAAACTCATTCATGCTTTAGTATTTACCCACCTATACTACTATAATGATTGTTCACAGAACTACCTAAAGCCGTAACAAATAAATTACACCTTGTGCAAAATGCAGCAGCTGGATATTACATTATACCTAGTAACTGATAAATCACTTCATCATAACTGTATTCTTAACTCTATTAATCTTTAGGTCTCAACAAAGGAAGCTGTTACCGTATCAATCATTTTCCAGACGACAACGACTATGACACTGACAGCTCAGAATACCTCCTACGTGAGTGACTTTCTTTTAAGCAGTATTTGGCCATTTTTAAACACTGTTTTAGTTCTACACCTATAATGTGCATGTCATTCTTGTAAAACAGAATGAATACAGAATTTGGCGACTAACCACGGACCTGGTTGTGTGTGTGTTTAGGTATAGTACGTGCCTCCAGTGTGTTCCCCATTCTCAGTACCGTTCTACTGTTTCTTGGGGGGCTGTGTGTGGGATTAGGACGCATCTACAACAAGAGGAATAACATTTTGCTCAGTGCAGGGATCCTGTTTGTGGCAGCAGGTAAAACACTCACAGATTTAAAAGTCTTTGTTGCATGACATAGTGGCCTATAAATCATCTGCATGGAAGATTTTTACCAACAGTTCTGATATTGGTATTAGGTATTGGTTTGATATCACTCGTAAAATATGCTACGATACCAAGAGCTGATACCCCATGATGCTGTGTGACGTAAGATATGAAGTAATTTTCATTGCTAACAGTGCACATAGTAACCATAATAAACAAAACTTTCATTAAAAAGTGGTCCAGGATGTCCCTGATTGCTTAACACTAAGTAGGTTGCTCATTTTGGTATCAGTATTGGTATTGGTGAGTACCAAAAACATGTATTTGTACTCGATCTGGAAAATTTTTTACTTTTTTATTGAACATCAGTGAGTTTAATTTATGAACAATATGAAATTAAAATATTCAATCAAGTTTGAGCAAGAAGACCAAACAATATAATTTATTTGCACTAATGTCTCTATAATGTTTTAGGTTTGAGCAACATCATTGGGATCATCGTTTACATCTCCAGCAACACTGGTGATCCCAGCGACAAGCGCGATGAGGACAAGAAGAGCCAGTATAATTACGGCTGGTCGTTCTACTTTGGGGCTCTCTCGTTCATCGTCGCGGAGGCAGTTGCTGTCCTAGCTGTGAACATCTACATCGAAAAGAACAAAGAGGTGCATTTCCAGGCACGACGAGAGTTTGTGAAGTCTACCTCGTCCTCCTCACCATACTCACGCATGTCCAGTTTCCGCTTCAGGCGGCGACATTCGCGTTCCAGCTCACGCTCCACAGAGGCGTCCCGTGAGGCCTCTCCAGTTGGGATAAAGATGGTGAGCGCCGTGCCTCTGGGTGAGATCAACATGTACACACTGAGCAGAGACCCGATGAAATCGGGCACTGACAGCTCCTATAGCCCCGAACATGACTCTGGATTTCTGCAGGTGCACAACTGTTTTCCCAAAGACTTGAATGACAGCATCAACAGGAGGACAACACCCGTATGAGAGAATTTAATAAAAGGAATGTTATAGAAATACAATGTCTTGGTCATATAATATGGGAGCACCACTGAGGCCTAATGGCTTAGTAGAAGCACTAGTTCAATTTCTGCGATGATTCAACTACCTAAGGATGACTGCCTTTGATGGGGGAATTTGAATGGGCTTCAAGGACAGCATTTAATGTTTAAATTTCAATTGCACCAGTGTTTTGGCGCAAGTGGTTCCTCCTTGCAGTGTTAGTAAGAAAGAATTTAAAAGACTAGCTGTGGTAGATCTGTATAGCTAATTCCATCCATTTTACAAACAATCTTTGAATAGTGCATTGTGGAATTATATAAAGTGTGAAATTTCAACAAACAAATCCACTTTGAGAGGAAGTCTATTCTCTTATTCTCTGTATGAGTCATAGATGCAGTGGAGAGTCACAAATCACCATTTTAAATATGACTGTCCAAATATAAAATGGTGCTACAGGAAGTAGTCTCACAGGTTAAGCCTTCCCCTTCTTGTGTATTTTGTATATGCTTGAACCCTGTATTGCCTTGTCTGTGTCACATGTCTGTAAACACAACTGTCCAAACCTAATCTGTGTGCATCTCTGCTTATCAGCATCAGCAGTTTTAGCTGATCTAAGCTGTAGGTATTTTCACTGCAAAGAATACTGTGTTTAACTATTTTTGTGAAACTAGACATGGAAACTAGAAAACCTAGGCTTACACACACTGAAACTACAGAATGATTAGGATACAAAGGAGAAAATACAAGGCAAGCACAAAGTATTTCAGTACTGTGACGCTTTATATAATATTTTTAATTACAACATTGATAATGTGCCATCAGCCACTTATGTGTTGTTCTCTGTGGTGAATGAATTGAAGACGAATGCTATTTCACTGCCGTCATTCTCGGCAACAAGGACTTTGGGGTCTCAGATGTGGGTTAAATTAAAGTGTATTCTGGTGGTGTTATGAATCAGATCTGGATGTAATCTGAATGATTGCTGTGCCTCTCCTCCATGCCGGTGCAGCCCTGTGTAAATCTGAATTGTGTGCTACTGGGACTGTGACATTGTGAAAGTCTAAAGATAAACGTTGGGCTGAGAAATGTCAGACATCCAGAACTGAAAGAGCCCGTCAGCATTGAGAGGCATTTCAATGGTGCAGTGCATTTGCCGATAACAATCTAGGACAAAGAAGAATGAAAGACTGTCAGTTGCATCAATGAGGCCAAACCAGCGCTTCATCCGTGTCTTAGTTTTGTGAGCCTTATGATTGGAATTCCTTTCAGATCTACGTGCCAGCCAGAAATGCACTTTGTCACTGTTTATTTTTTCAATATAACAGCATGTCTGTAGTACAACCTCTTACTTTGTCATTTATGTTTACAAGGACACTTATGGTGGTGAGAGAATAATGTACAGTTTTCAATCAAGTGCATATTGCTGAATGACTCATCATGGGACAAATCATCTCAGTTACTTGTATATATAGCTACCTTCATTTACTAAGACAATTTTTACATGAGCTTAGAACCATGCCTCTGCATAGAACGGTGTATGGTTGGTTGTCTTGAATATTGGCATTTCCTATGATCCTTTGACTGTGCGTGCTATAGCTATTATAATCAGAGTGGTTCCAAAGGCCTTTCTGGCGTTTTGGTGACATAATCACGATTACATGCCTATAACGCTCTTTTCTCTCCTCAGCTTTGTTCTTTTCTGGTGTTCTCAGTATAACACTCCTAATAACAACATCACTATAACCTTGCTCACTTAAATAAATTAAGTCAGGGCACATGTTTTGCTTGTATGTGTATATTTTTATTTCATCTGGGGTGAAACATATGGTCCTACAACAGCTTTTCAATTGAAAATGACCTACTGAACTGAGAAATGCCACCAATCAGGGGCGGACTGGCAACAAAAAGCAGCCCGGGAATTTGCTGTCAAGTGGCCCCAATTTGATACACCAAATTCGAACTGATACGTTGTTTCTCGATCAACGAATCATTAATAAAAACTTTTTTTCACAATCTGTTCATTTGTATTGTTTGTGTTAAGCTAAAATGTAAAACGATGAAACCGTGTCGCTGCAGCTAAGATGACCTATTGAATATCTATCTGTATATAGGCTATATAATGCTGGGGTTAGGAAAAAAAAGACCGGCCCTCACAAGGCTGGCCCTCACAAGACCGGCCCACCGGGAAAATTCCCGAACTTCCCAATGGCCAGTCCGCGCCTGCCACCAATGATGTTCGTTCATAGTTGCCTGTCTATAAATTCCTGACAATCTGATGATGGACCTGCTTTTATGACACACACTGAGAAAAATCAAATAGTGTATGTTAAGATATAATCAATAAAAACAAAAAACAAAAATGATATCAGTTCAAAAGTTTGCATCTTCCTTCCTGAATGTGAATATTCTCCAATATATTTAATATGCACCTCATGCTTTTATTATTCTATCCAAAGTCTTGTATTCCTTGAACTATTTTTGGATTCTTTTAGTTGTAAAATTTGCCCCCATGTTCTTCCTGATTTTTTTTTTTCAGGACGAACTGTCAGCGTGCTTGGCCAATCTATACTCAATCCTCTTATACTCAATATACTCAACATATCTGTTGTCACTGTGATAAGTGCCATGCACTGCATTATTCATATCAGCTCTGGAGGCCATGAGAGTCACAGCAAAGCATTTTAAGAATATTATATTGCTGATTTAGTATTTTTTGCATTGTCTTATTGACAGTTTGGGTTGCATTACTGACATCAACATTTTACAATTTCAGCATCTTTTTTGGAGAAAAGTTGTAAAATAAATGTACATTTTCCTTGTTTCACCAAGAAACCATGTGGGGATGCAACCTTTTGTATTCATCTGTAAGTAAGCTTACAAAAAAAGTTTTTTTCCATCGACTATCTTGGCCAAAGCTAACAATTTGTTTAAGCTAATTGATTTAAAATGCGCTATTATTAAACCTTCATGACCAACTTAAACTACACTTAGCATTTTGTTTGCAAGAATGAGCTATACCTTGATGCATATTCAATAACTTCAATCGATTTGCCTTGATCAGTTATTAAAAACTGCTAAACAAAAATCAGCCCCAAAGTAAAAATATTGATACAATACTTTTACATGATTTAAACTATTTGCTGTACAGAATGCTGTTTATACACTCACCAGTCATTTTATATACCAATCTAATACTGGGTAGAACCCCTTTTTGCTCAGAACAGCTTTAATTCTTTGTGGCAAGGATTCCACAAGGCATTGGACACATTTCTTTGAGATTTTGGTCCATGTTGACATGATTGCATCACATAATTGCTACAGATTTGTCAGCTGCACATTCATCCAGTGAATCTCTTTCAAACATTTGAGATGACCTGTGCTTTGTGACATGTCATATTATTGTGCTGTTAATATCCATTAAGAGATGGGTAAATTGTGGCCATAAATGCATGTGCGTGGTCAGCAACAATACTCAAATGATGCTCAATTGGTTTTAAGGAGCTTAATGTGTCCCAAGAAGACATTCCCCACACCATTATACAGCCACCACCAGCTTGAAGTGTTTATAAAAACCAACAGATTCTGACATGACTATTTACATATCACAGCAGAAATCAAGATTCATCAGACCGGGTGATGTTTTTTTCAATCTCCAACTGTCTAGTGTTGGTGAGCCTATGCCCACTGTAGATTCAGATTGCTGTTCTTGGCTGATAGGAGTGAAACCTGATGTGGTCTTCTGCTGTTGTGGCCCACCCACCTCAAGGTACAATTGTGTTGTGCATTCTGAGATGCTTTTCTGTTTGCAAATAGTAATTATTTCAGTTATTATAGTCTTTCTTTCGGCTCAAATCAGTCCAGCCATTCTCCTCTGACGGCTCTCATCAACAAAGTGTTCTGCATGCAGAACTGCTGCTTATTGTTTTTTTTTTGTTTTTTTTTAGATTTTTTCCCCCTGCACCATTCTGTGTAAACTCTAAAGACTGTTGTGCATGAAAATCCCGGGAGATCAACAGTTTCCGGAATACTCAAACCAGCCTGTCAGGCGCCACCACCCATGCCACCATCTTTCCTCATTTGGATGTTTGTTGAGAACATTAACTGAAGCTCTTGACCTGTATGTGTATGACTTTATGCATTGTGCTGCTGCCACATGATTGGCTAGATAATTGCATGAATGATGATGGTGTACCGGTGTACTATTAAAGTGGAGTAGCCGGTGTAAGCAACTTGCAACTATGTTCAACTACATAGTGTACGATGTATGTTCAAGCACTAATTTTCATTAATCAGCCTTTATTGCTAGATCCACTATAATTATCAAGGGCACCCAAAGATGTGTGTAACTTGAGAATGTTAGCAACTGTGTACATTTTCTATTTGTAGGAAATGTAGTGTAGCACTGTGTAATGAACATTTGCAAAAGGAAAATCACATTGTAATGAGGTGATAAATTCTTTTAGGCATTAATATCGCATATAGTGCATGGAACTCTAATCACCTGGAACATGTCATCTTCTATAACAACCTTCATTAACAGATGGTTTATTTGATAGTAAAGGCATACATTACTACAGCATACATTGCTTTTACATTATTAATGCTTATACTACTGCATTTACATTACTACTTTTATATTAATGAGCCTTACATTATTACTTTTAACTTACTAAAGCTTACATTTCTATTTCCACATTATCATTGCTTACATTACTACTTTTATATCACTTTTAAGGCTAACATTGCTACTTTATTAACGCTTACACTACTACTTTTACATTACTACTTCTACATTATCATTGTTTACATTATTAAAACTTACATTACTATCTTTACCTTACTAATGTTTAAATCTCTACTTTTACATTATTAATGTTTACATTACTACATTTACATTACCGCATATACATTATTAATGCTTATATTACTACTTTTACATTACTACATTTACATTATTAATGCTTATATTGCTACATTTACATTATTAATGCTTATATTACTACTTTTATATTACCATATTTACATTATTAATGCTTATATTACTACTTTTACATTATTAATGCTTATATTACTACTTTTACATTATTAATGCTTATATTACTACTTTTACATTACCAGATTTTCATTATTAATGTTTACATTACTACTTTTACATTACCACATTTACATTATTAATGCTTACATTACTACTTTTACATTATTAATGCTTATATTACTACTTTTACATTACTAATGTTTAAATTTCTACTTTTACCTTTCTGTATTTACATTATTAATGCTTATATTACTACTTTTACATTACTACAGTTATATTATTAATTTTTATATTACTATTTTTACATTACCACATTCTAGCGGTGCTACATTCTAAGCAGATTATGTTATGAAAGGCAAGTTTCCAGAACTGTTGCAGATTGGCATCTGGTGTAAACCATAGTTGTAGAATTGTTTTTTGGTTTTTTGGTGAAGCCTGACATCAAAAATCTTTTCTGCGCTAATGTGAAATGATAGGGTGAGTCGTCATTTAGCAGTAGCAAACAGGGGTCTAGATGAAATTGGAGCCCACTGAGGCTGCGTAGCGTTTGTACCATATATTCCCAAAAGCACATAATGGTTGGGCAGTCCCATAACCTATGCATAAAAGTGCCTGTAGCATATAAATAAATAAATTCTTCACAATGGCTTTGTTTTTATCCTACATGACCTTTGCGGTGATGGCCCAGGGGCTTAAGCAATCTAATTTTGTATGAATAATATAGCACATTACTAGGAAATACATAGAGTATGCATAGCTCAGGCATATCAAATGCCACTTTTCCCCCTGCTGCATATAACAATATTCCAGTTATTGTTGTCTTTCCATTCAACAAATATTACACTCACACGTGCACGATGAAAACCACTGATGGACTCTGAAGTCTGGATTGCTGATTGTGGATAAGCGGCCTCTCAGCTTGTCAAAGAGAAGCCAAGGTGCCATAATGTCATAATGCTGACGATGATTGTAGGAGACTAAGTGAGATGTCTTTCAGCTGTCGGTCAAGCTATTGCTGGTGACCTATGGGGCCAGTGTACGCAGAGTGTCTCCGAGAAGGAGCGGTAATCTATGATTAGATTTATGTCTGTCCAAGCACATGTCAGCCTCTATTTCATGAAAAAACCTGATCCAGAAACAATATTGCATAGGTCTTTCTTTAGTGCATGGTTTATTGTTATTGCTTATTGTATAAACAGGGGTCACTTTGAGGCTGAATGAGGAGGCAAGCCATTGGAATACAGGTCATTGGGTAAGTACCAAAGGTTTGTTGTTTAGTGTTACAACTACAATTGCCACTTCAAATGCCCTACACATATTTAGTCTGAGGATGATAAAGCTTTTTGAAACAGGAAAACAACTTATCTAAGACCTGTGCGATTTTGTATGCAGCTACATTTCCTTACTAATATTAATACTTAATACTAATGGATTGCACCCAAGGGTAGTAAAGTGCAAAATGTTCCATATATAATATTTGGACTGTTCTGATGAGGCCTCTCTATTTTTTTCCATAGAAACTGAAGGCTGTGAAAGGCTTGTCAGTGACAAAAATGGGCCAGAGTCCTTTAAAGTGGGCCATAGCACTTTATAAAAAGCAACAACATAAATGGTAGCCATTGCATAAGGAGATATAAAGGTGGATTCACATACACTCTCAGAAATAAAGGTTTCAAACTGTACTTTTCATTGTCACAGGGGAGGTACCATCAAGGGTACATCTTTTGTACCTTTAGTATGTATCTTTTACCTAGGAAGGTGCATGTGTTGTACCTTTTATCAGCGTTTAGAGTAAAGCTTTAAAAGGTACATCAGTGGTCCTTAAGGTACAAATATGTACCTTCAATTATTTTTAAAGGTGTACTTTGGAATATGCATAAATGTGCAAAAGGTGTATCCTTGATGGTACCACCCCAGTGAGAAAATTCCCTTTGGTACCTTTATTTCTGAGAGTGTGGAAGAGGCATTTTTCCACTTAATAAAGAGACAACGGCATGTGATTTTGTCGCAAACTGTCGGTTTTATAGTGCAATCACTTGAGTCAAGTATGAATTCATAAACTAAACTCCCACAAAGGCAGATGTTTCCATTCCCACAATGTCTAACTTGAACCTGATGATCACGATGAGGCCAAAATTACTTTTAAAAAATGCAAATATGATTTGAACACTGTCTTAAACACATAAAATTACTCAAATTACCTATGCGCCATAATAATTACATACCACTTACTGGCCTTCTCATTGATTTCATTCTTGATTAGGAACATTAGCATTTTGAGTAGAGTACTCTGTTAAGGTCACAATGCTTATGGAAGCCTTGCGCCTGACTAATATGTAGATAATGGAGAGCCAAGAGAGAGGAAAGTAGGATGGTTTCCTCCTGGTATTGGAGGACTATTTGGGCACCCAGATGGATTCACTGCCTCTCCCCCTCACTGACTGATGGAAAGTGGATCAGCTTGTATAAACGCCTACTCTACTAATAAAGGCAGATTTCCCATGAGTCCCTGAAATAAAATGAGAAAGCCAGCCATACAGGAAGTGATTAAAGCACAATTGCCTAGGAAGCAACCAGACAAATGTAACTGCACAACACAGGTACAGAAAAAACAGCTACCTGCACATTTCTATTCTGAAAAGAAAGAATAAATTATATTGTGTTATTATTTAGAGTTCTGCACTCTCTATGAGGTGTTAACAACTACCAAAATTCTGCAAGTGGCTTTAGCCTCCAAAAAAATAAGGTGTCCAATGTTAAGCAGTCTGTCTCTAAGAGTAGGTTGAGGTATATTAATGAACCAGCCTCTTCAGGACAATTCACAAAGACAGTACATCTTAGCCACAGCCCATTGCACTAAACGCCTTACAGGGAGGGAGCGAGATGAAACTAGGGCACAGTTATCTGGCCCCTTTTTTCCATGCAGAAGCAGAGATCTGTGGACAACGAGCTGCAGTGAGGAATCTGTGGGTTGTCGTGTTGAGTTTTGGATTAAGCCCATAGACCCACAGCATAAGAGTAAGGGGAGAAAGTACACCACCTGCCTGCTACTTGCTGAGCATACCTGCAGCACAACCATGCTGAAGGACAAGAAGACCAAAGTGAAGATCACCTTCTTGGTCATTGTTGTGGGCATCTCATCCATGCTTACAGCCGTGGTGACAGATCATTGGGCCGTGCTGAGCCCCAGAGTAGAAAAACTTAATACCACCTGTGAGGCAGCCCACTTTGGGCTTTGGAGGCTCTGCAAAAAGAGCATCTTCATTGTGGAGGAAGACCCTCAGGGCAAAGGCTGTGGCCCCATCAGCCTGCCTGGAGGTAAGGGAGAGCATGTAGCATTCACAGAACCCCAGACCTCATTTTAGGCATTGACTAACTCTACTTGTGCTGCATTTGATTAGGGCAAGTCAGTGAATGTGTTAGTGGAGGAACTGCTAGACAGCGTTTTTTGATGTGAACTGAAAGGGTAATCAGTGCAATACTCACACTCTTATTCAAGTGAAGCCCATATTGAGGCAAGTAATACATACTGATATAGTTCTATTCACCTCTCACTCTTATCACTGAGATCACTTTCCAGTTCACAGGTCACTGGAAATTTCACTGATTCAGTAAATGCAGTAAATGTATGAATCTCAGTACATAGATAAGTTAAATTAATGTACTGATAGATTTTCTAGTGTAAATAAATGGAGATCAGATCTGCTTGTGGGAGATCTTCTGTAGAATTATTGACCTTATTGATAAGTTCACAATTATGGATTAATAGCAGAAGAACTCCAAAGTATTATTATTATTATTATTATTATTATTATTATTATTATTATTATTATTATTATTATTATTTGTGTTTGTATTTGTTTAAGGGGATCCTGTTGCAGTGTTCTATGTAGAACTCTCTTTATGGTACACTCTTAGATTTAAAAAAAAAAAAAAAAAAAAAAGTGTTCTTCAAGGGTTGTTTGGATGGTTAACAGTTGTGAAACCTGTTCAGAAAGGGTAACACTTGATTGTAGAATTTTATATAAAATCATTAAGGGTTTTCCCAAAGGGACAAACCAAAGAATCCTTTAAGGGTGCAGGATTTAACCAGGGGCACTATGGCTTAATGGTTAGCACTTTTGCCTTGCACCGCTGGGGTTGGGTGTTTCCTCCGGGTACTCCAGTTTCCTCCCACAGTCCAAAGACATGCGTTGTAGGCTGATTGGCGTTTCGAAATGTGTGTGAATGTGTGTGCAATTGTGCCTTGCAATGGGTTGGCACACTGTCCAGTGTGTCCCTTGCCTTGTGTCCCGAGTTAGGGAGATATGCTCCAGGCTCCCCTGTGACCCTGTGTATTATAAGCGGTACAGAAAATGGATGGATGGATTTAACCTTTTTTTCTAAGAGTGTAGATAAAGAATTAAATAACATTTGGAAAAGAAGCCCAATAGCTTCACACCATTATTTCTCTACAGTGCAGAATCTGGTGATTTCACATAATTTTTTTTTTAAGCAAAATGAAAGTGGTAACATCAGTGTTGAAGAAATGGAAGAATAGATGACAGGGTAGACAGATAAACAGCAGAGGTACGACTGATAATTATATCCAGAGTGTGAGGCCGTTCACTATTTGAGGAGTAATGCATAGCCTCTCTTCCTCGTCAGGAGGTGATAAATGGAGATTGCACACTTCATATATGCCCCACAGGCTGCAGGGTATAATGTAGCGAGCCCCAGTGCTCAAGTGGGTGTGCTTGGAGGAGCTCCCCATGGCACAGCCCAGACATTAAACCATAATGATGGCAGCTGTCTCATAGCAGAGCAGGAAGGGTCACAGCTGCTGTCACACTCTGTTCAACCATGAACAAGTCCCTGAGGTTTATTTCCATTGGCCTTATATATTCTCTTGATATAAATAGATATCTTGAATACTTTGCCTATAGATTACATTTGTTTGGTTACATTGAAAAGGGATAGCAGTGGTTTCACAGATGGCAAGGTCACACAGATATGTAATGCTAGATAACTGGGTAGTGGTGAGAGTTCTGGTGGAGTTCTGTGCAACTGACCTGAATATTGAGAGGTCAAATGCCAGGACTGCCAGACAACCATTTCTGGGCCACTGAGCTTTTTAGTCTCAATTTCAAGTGTCTGACAAATAAGTAAATGTAGAAAGGTGGTTGAGAAAAGGGGATTATTATTAGCTATATTCACATTACAAGTTTCTTTGCACAATTGTATTTTTGCTCTTGACGGATTCTCATTTGTAACCACAAGTGATCCATATCTGTCTTTAATATATACACATATGTCCCTCAAAATGCCCTGCATGCACACACTGATTTCTTGAGGAATTGTTCCCAATACTCAGGTTCACTTTTGGTTGAATTGATTCCCCAAATATCAAGTAAATCAACAATTTCCCTATCCTTCCACTGAATATGCTGTTGCACATATCCGTTGGCTGTTGCAGTCCTCCATTGTTGTTTTGGCACACTGACGACATGTATGTATGATGAAACTGTATGGGTGATGCCCACAAGTTATTCCTCATATAACTGTATATGATAGAGAAAACCGAGCAATCTATGCATTTGGTCCAGCCAAGTACTACACCCCCTGGTGCAGGCAATTTCCTTATATTAAGAGATGATCAGCTGAATCTGGCGGTTGGCACAGAATCCAAACAGCACTGCTGATTGAATCTGAATTCTCCTGCAGTTATGGGTCAATAGTGACACTGGAATCTCACAGCTGCCTTAGAACACAGCAGGTTTGGAGGAGGGGAAACTCCAGCAGGCCAGGTGTGATCAATTTCACACCAGCTTAGCATCCACACAGCGTCAAGAAGGGCTTGATTTTGATCGCTTCTTCTGTCATACGAATGAAGCCATGAGTAAACATGCTAGCACTTAGTCCATCACTTCCCCCCTACTTCACACTTACTCACGCAGTTCCGTGGCTGCACTCCCAGAGCTACCTCCAGCAGTTAGATATTTGTTTGTATGTGTGTATCTCACTGTATCTGAGGGGGAGACAGTGAGTGAGTGGGAATGAGAGCCAGTGAGGGAGCATGCGTTGATGAAAGAAAGCAAGAGAGACTCTTGAAACTCTCTATAAAAACCCAGCAACAGACACGTGAACACGACTAGACTAGACCAAAGGACTATTAGGGGAATGATGGATTGCCTAGTACATGTAGAGCACAAGTCAAGAAGAGCAATCACGACTGTAAGACAATTTTCTCTGGAGGTTTTGCCAAAAAAGTGCTGCACAGACCTCTGTGGAAGGTGCCGTGCTGGTACGACCCAGATACGTCTGTGGGTATGCTGTCTTTTTCTCTGTCCACCATTAACAATGACCCAGAATCTGATGGTCATTTTACGCAAGAACAAAATAGGGCAATACTTTATTTTTGAGCCTATCTTTACCAGAGCTGTCTCATACACAGCCAAAGAGCAAAGCACAGAAAGCTTACACTCAAGGCAACTGCCGCGCCTAGTGATGTGTGTGTTTACACTTGTCTCAAGGGGGAGGGAGTTTTAATCAAGAAGTAAAAACCTAATGTGACAGCCACTGCAACCTAGTAATTGACTTCCTCCCCGGGATAAGTGCTTTTATTAACAAACTCGCAAGGTCAATGATATGGTCCGAAACGCTTTATTTGGATGCCTGTTTTGCTCATCTGAGCTGGGTAGATCTCACGACTAGGGATGCTTGCTCTGGGCTTCACAGATACCCGGCCTAATAAACAAATTTTACTAGAGAGGAATGAGGCATGAAGCAGAATCTCTTTAGCCTGAGAATCAAACTGAGGGCTTGTATCTCTTGGTCTGGAAGATAATGTAAAGATATTAAGCAAGGACAGCTGAATAAAGACACAAAAGTGATGCCAGTCGCTTGCAGACTTCCAAAGAGACAGTTGTTTCTGTCATTAAGGTTACAAGGACATAAAATACATCCACGCTTAGAAAAAAAAATGTTTGCATCTACCATCTAAATGGTTCTTTGGTTAGTCCGTCTAGACAAGGGGCATTCAATGAAAAATATCTCAAGGTCTGGATAAGCAACTAACATGATTGAACTGTGAGTTACCTTTTAATGCTCAACCATTAATGATTAATTTATGACAATAAATAAGAGAATTTGAAAGGGTTATGTTTTGTTTCATGGCGACAGTTCACACTGACTTGTTGACTAGTGCCATGGACTCTGAAAAAGATTCATAGAACCCTTGTTTTAAATTTTATGCATGGAGAATAAATACTTTGTTATTCATTCATCCTCAAACACTGTTCATCTTTTTAAAAACAAGCTATGTCGTCAGTTCACTACTCAGTCCCATGAGGTTAAAGAAATTGAAATTCTATGAAAGTCAGTGAAAACTCTCGCCTTTCTGAACTAATGTCTCTAGCACTGAGTGCAGGCCACTCAAGTTGCTCCACTCCAACCTTGGCAAATCATGTCTTCATGGACTTTGTTTTGTACATGGGGGCATTGTCATGCTGGAACAAGTTTGGGCTTGACTCCTTAGTTCCAGTGGAGGAAACTGTAATGCTGCAGCAGAAGGAAGCCCATTAGAGTGCTAGAACCATTAACAATTCAAAGAACCCTTCAGGAACACATTTTCTAATGATAAAGAATCCTAATTTGTGTAATTCTGCTAATGGATGTGCTCATGTTGTGTTATTTCTGTCTCTATTGGAAGATTCAAGCTAGATGCAAGACCACATGTTTAAACTAAGCCCCTACTCTTCCATCCCAGTGCTCCAAGGTCCACTGAGGGATGAAAACCATGTAAATCCCCAGGAGTAAAGACCTGTTATAGGAGCAGTCAAACAGGGTTAATAAATGACACCCTAAAAGCAACATGGCAACCCTTTCCTTTGCACTCCTCACTGAGCCTTAACTAATACCATAGATAGGAACAGCCTGTTGCTAGGTAACCTCCTCACAGCATGTTTTTTTCCCTCTCTCCTCACCCCTGACAGAGATTCTGGGTCCAGAGTAACAAACAGCTCCTCTGTTCCTTTGCCTGATTGCCCATCTCTCTCATGCTCATTCTCTGGACAGAGCAGAGTGAGATGTTGCTTTATGAGTTTAATCTAACAGAAAGGTGTCAGACCCCCTCCACACCTCAATAACAACACTCCTGTGCTTCCCCCATGGGAGTCACAAAATGGAGGCATCATCTCTAGAGCGGTGAAGGGGGCGGAATTGTTTTGTCGCAATGTGAGTGGTATGTGGTGCAGGGCTTTGGCCTGTTTTAATAGAAAACTGGGTCGACTGCAGTGTGAAGGTGACGAGGTCAGAGTCTCATCTTCTGCTCTGAAACAAGCAGCAGATGTTTAAGAGTGGGTGGTGTAGGAGTATAACCACTCAGTGCCGTTTAGATTTTCCTGAAACATGAAATCAAAGGTGATAAAACCAAGCTTCTCGCTTTTCTGAGGAAAAATAGTTTGCCTCTCTCTTGCCTGTCTAACACACGTGCATGCATAGATAAAACTTTATCTTGGCATGCTGCCTAGAAAATGAGAACGGCTGCTGAAAAACAAGCGCACTGATATACCCTCTGTCCACTATATTCACACTCGCAGAATACCTTGTTTGTGACTGAGCGTCCAGCACTGGCCTCAGGAGGAAATGGCAACTAGGCTCATTGGCAGTGCAAGTACGTCGTAACGACAGGCTCCAGCAGCACCTCCAGCCCTCAGCTACAATCACTGTTTTCATCTCTCTTTGCAGTCAAGAACTGCTCCTACTTCAAACACTTTACGTCAGGGGAGGAGGCCGAAGTTTTCGAAGTCAAGACTCAAAAAGGTAAGTGGCCTTCTTCAGGCGTGCCCTACCATGGGGACACTGATGCATATCAAAGTGGTAAAAAAACAAAAATCAGTTGCTTGCACTAATCCAAGCCTGCTATTACCATTTTCCTCTCTAATGCTTAAGGTTAGGATTTGAGAAGAAAAGGTTGAATGGCATGAAATGGAAATGTATAACCACAGATTTCAACAAAAAAAAGAAAGAAAGAAAAAGTAGAGTAGCATGGAGGAAGGTTGAAGCACATACAAAAATACATCAAAGGGCTCCACCACAGGCTGCTTTAAAACAAGATTTTTGTGTTCGGGAATGTGTGGGTGCTCAAAAAGCAGGGTGCAACATCTCAAACTGCAGTCGTGGTTAAGTTTCCAGGAATGCACCTGTACATTGTTTCACTCAATTCAATAAAAAAAATTTTGTATAACACTTTTCACAATAGAGATCATCACAAAGCAGCATTCCAGAAATCCAAATATGGATTTAGATCCATAATGAACAAACCAGAGGTGACACTGGCAAGAAAAAACCTCCTGAAATGACATGAGGAAGAAATCTGGAGAGGAACCACGCTCAAACGGAAAGCCATCCTCTTTTGATGGACACTAAGAGTGGGAATATAAATTATCAAGAGCTGACAACTCAACTCCAACTTTAAAATCCAAACAAGATCTTGAATTCAGTTAAGGGTAGGCTGGCAAAACAGCAGGTAGACATGATGTGTCATAGCACCAGGTTCTAGGTCCTGTTCCTGTTGGTGCACATGTTTCAGTTCTCAAAGTCACTGTTGGCTTTTTTTCTCCACAGTGACTGTACAGGGGTTCTATCTAGCCTATTTCAATAAACTGAAGTCTGACACTTACTATATTTCTAGTTTAGTTAATGTAATCAGGAGCACTTTTTTATTGGTATGAAGTAAAAAACAATGTAGGCCTAGATTACACAGCACAATCCCATACCAGTCATATAGGTTATGTATTTACAGTATCTCACAAAAGTGAATACACCCCTCACATTTTTGTAAATATTTTATTATATATTTTCATGGGACAACACTGATGAAATGACACTTTGCTACAATGTAAAGTAGTGAGTATACAGCTTGTATAACAGTGTAAATTTGCTGTCCCCTCAAAATAACTCAACACACAGCCATTAATGTCTAAACTGCTGGCAACAAAAGTGAGTACACCCCTAAGTGAAAATGTCCAAATTGGGCCCAATTAGCCATTTTCCCTCCCCGGTGTCATGTGACTCGTTAGTGTTACAAGGTCTCAGGTGTGAATGAGGAGCAGGCGTGTTAAGTTTGGTGTTATCGCTCTCACACTCTCATACTGGTCACTGGAAGTTGAACATGGCACCCCATGGCAAAGAACTCTCTGAGGATCTGAAAAAAAGAATTGTTGCTCTACATAAAGATGGCCTAGGCTATAAGAAGATGCCAACACCCTGAAACTGAGCTGCAGCACGGTGGCCAAGACCATACAGCGGTTTAACAGGACAGGTTCCACTCAGAACAGGCCTCGCCATGGTCGACCAAAGAAGTTGAGTGCACGTGCCCAGCATCATATCCAGAGGTTGGCTTTGCAGAATAGACGTATGAGTGCTGCCAGCATTGCTGCAAAGGTTGAAGGGGTGGGGGGTCAGCCCGTCAGTGCTCAGACCATACACCGCACACTGCATCAAATTGGTCTGCATGGCTGTCATCCCAGAAGGAAGCCTCTTCTAAAGATGATGCACAAGAAAGCCCGCAAACAGTTTGCTGAAGACAAGCAGACTAAGGACATGGTTTACTGGAACCATGTCCTGTGGTCTGATGAGACCAAGATAAACTTATTTGGTTCAGATGGTGTCAAGCATGTGTGGTGGCAACTATGTGAGGAGTACAAAGACAAGTGTGTCTTGCCTACAGTCAAGCATGGTGGTGGGAGTGTCATGGTCTGGGGCTGCATGAGTGCTGCCGGCACTGGGGAGCTACAGCTCATTGAGGGAACCATGAATCCCAACATGTACTGTGACATACTTCGGAAATACAGACATACAGTATTGCAACATGATAACAACCGCAAACACATCTCCAAGATGACCACTGCCTTGCTAAAGAAGCTGAGGGTAAAGGTGATGGACTGGCCAAGCGTCTCCAGACCTGAACCCTATTGAGCATCTGCGGGGCATCCTCAAACGGAAGGTGGAGGAGCTCAAGGTCTCTAACATCCACCAGCTCAGTGATGTCATCATGGAGGAGTGGAAGAGGACTCCAGTCGCAACCTGTGAAGCTCTGGTGAACTCCATGCCCAACAGGGTTAAGGCAGTGCTGGAAAATAATGGTGGCCACACAAAATATTGACACTTTGGGCCCAATTTGGACATTTTCACTTAGGGGTGTACTCACTTTTGTTGCCAGCGGTTTAGACATTAATGGCTGTGTGTTGAGTTATTTTGAGGGGACAGCAAATTTACACTTTTATACAAGCTGTACACTCACTAATTTATATTATAGCAAAGTGTCATTTCTTCAGTGTTGTCCCATGAAAAGATATAATAAAATATTTACAAAAATGTGAGGGGTGTATTCACTTTTGTGAGATACTGTATGTAAAGAACAAGACAATTGTCAAAATTCTGCTTACTCTTTTTGATGCTCAACGCTGATTCAGTTGACCTGATTCAGAGACCTGTAACGGCACTACATGTTTGTTTTGTGTGATTTCAGTTACTAAAGAATACTAAATACTAAAAATACTAAAGAATGCACCAGAGAGTATAGCTTTATTGATCATGTTTCCACATTTCACATCTCTCCACCTCCCTGTTAGCTCACACATACTGTGACGTGACAGAATGAATTAAAACCGGACAACATTAAAAGATAAATTGAGAATATGTCTCTCATGAGTTTTCCCCACTAGTTGGCTGTGGGAAAAAAAACAAAACAAAAAGAAAAAGAAATAAACAGTGTGATGCTCTGTTCTCCATTTCAGCTCAAAAAGGCCCTCCAAATGCCCTGCTATTGGTCGGTTGATCATTAAATTGGATTGTGTTTAGGTACTAGCCCCAAAAAATTAATCAAAAATGTTATGTAAATTTTGTAACAAGGAGGGCATGGTAGCTTAGCGGTTAGCACATTTGCCTTGCACCTTCAACGTTGGGGGTTCGCAGAGTTTGCGTATCCCATCCACATGCTTTGGGGGTTTCCTCACCCAGTCCAAAGACATGCATTGTAGACTGACTGGCATTTCCAAATTGTCTGTAGTGTGTAAATGGGTATGTGATTGTGCCCTGTGATGGGCTGGTCCCCTGCCTCATGCCCCAAGTTGTATGGGATAGGCTCCAGGTTCCCCTGTGACCCTGTGTAGGATGAGCAGTACAAAAATGGATGGATGGATTTTCCCCCCAAACTTTAAACTATAGAAGGTAAAATCATTAGATTAGACATTAGAAAATCATTAAAATCTGGAGCTGCCTCCTGTGCATTTATAGCAGTGTGCTATGCTGTGATTGGTGTTTTGTGATTAAAAATATGAATTGGAAGGGATAGTTTACAGTGCACCTCAGAATTGTTTCCCTTACAGACGTGGAATGTGTTACATGGGTCTTTCATGGCTGAGAAAATATTTTCTTTTTTACAAAAAAATGTGGCTCATTGTCAAGCACTTTACACTCTCCTGTCAGCTCCAGAAACATCAATTGCTGGTTGAACAATCAATACTCCTGTAGCTTATTACTATTTAATGATGTAATTAAAGCAACGACAGTCTGGAGAACAGACTGATTAGTGTTATGATGTGATTTGTGGTGATAACTGAAATTATTCCTGTATAATGGTGCTTGGACTGTCCAGAAAATTTGAGAAAGTAAGGTATGGATGGTAAAATTGCATGATTAGGACATGGCTTATCAAAAGTCTTCATAATGTACACCATTAGCATTGCTGTGGTGGCATGGTTTTACGTAAACCTGTCACATGAACACAGAGTTTAACACTTTCTGTTACTGGGTTCTCTGCTAATTTCCCTTCAGGGTAATACTGACTGTACTGCTATTCACCGTTTTAGAGTACAACATCTCAGCCGCTGCCATAGCTATCTTCAGCCTGGCCTTCATGACACTGGGCAGTCTATGTCTCCTAGGGGCCTTTGGAAAGAGCAGAGACTACCTACTAAGACCGGCTGGCATGTTCTTCGCCTTTGCAGGTGAGATCAATACGAACACCTCTTACTGTACAAGTTAAACTCATTTGGCATAGTTAAAGTTCAGGAAGAAGGGCAGAGCAGTGGGTGATTAAGTCCAACAACTCAAGAAAATCTTTCATTTCTGGTTCAGCATAGAGGTCATAAAGGCCTTGGAGGTCAATGAACCAACAATTTAACACAATACAACGCTTACTGATCAATATACTGGAAACCAAAGAAACCACAAGCTTTCACTCTCTTCCCTAACATCTGCATGACCTCTTTTCAGGTCTCTGCATAGTCATTTCAGTGGAGGTCATGAGACAGTCTGTCAAACGCATGATTGACAGCGATGAAACCATCTGGATTGTGTACTACTACTCGTGGTCCTTTGCATGCGCCTGCGCTGCCTTCATCCTCTTGTTCCTCAGCGGGATCAGCCTGCTGATCATCTCCATGCCTCACATGCCACGGAACCCGTGGGAGACCTGCATGGACGCTGAACCTGAGCCCATGGACTAGCAGAGCGCCTTTACCAGTCATGTCAGGGTTTGGCACACAGTAAGAATGCATGATACAGGAATCAACACATACAAGGTGTTGTAAGAAAGTTTTATATTGACTTTGTCATTGTGTTCGTTGGAAGCAAATGCATTCATGCTTAGAGGAGGTTAAGCCTGCTGTTCTAGACAACAAAATAGCATTTCATCCAATGTCAGAATTTCCATATGTGATGCTTTTCAATTCATTTAAATTAGGATTTTGTAATTTTGAAATATTCTTTAAGGTTCACTATGCTATGCGAAGTGGAACTAAGGATGCAAATATGCATTTTTCATTACCCATACAGCCCAGTTCTCTGGGTATTCCTTTAAATAATGTTTTAATAAAGATGTTTTAGTAAAGGTTTATTATTTAGGATAATTAAGGTTGTTCTATATTATGACACCATTATTCATTATTACATAATGAAGAGCAATAACCGTCTACTGCAGAATTAAGCCTCTGAGTAATAAAACAACGTAAGAACATCAGAGATCTTGAGATGTATAAAACGACTCATCAAGAATAATCAAATTTGTGGTGGTCTGGGAAACTTGCCGGATGTCACTGCGGCCGAATTCCGGAAAACCGGTCAAATTTTTTGGCCATTTTAAGAAACCATATGTACATATGTGGATGCCTGATCATTACAGCCATATGTGGGCCTTGCCCAAACTGCTGCTGCAAAGTTGGAAGCAGAGAATTGTCTAGAAGAGAGGAGTCCAAAGTTTTTTCAAAAGGGGCCAGAATAGACCTCATCAAAATACAGAGGGTAATATTACATCTCAATGAGTTAAACAACTTGGAACATCAAAAAATATTGGGACATATGACCGACATGTATCGATGTTTCCTGTATTGACATTTTTAACACTTGGTTGCAAATCCACTTTAATTAAGGACTCTTTCAAGAATTCACAAAGAGTTTTCCATGATCAGCGGTTTACAGCTCTTTTTGAAATCACCCCTTCTCACTGTTAACTTTGTGCTTTTTGTCTGTAGCCATGACAAAATATCATTCTGTAAAATAATTTGCAGGTGTAGTCCGTGGGCCGCATTTGGCCCTGGGCCAAGACTTTGGAGACCCCTCTGGTTTAGAAGGTCTTTGTATGATGTAGTGTTAAGATTTCCCTTGAAATCTTATAATACCAAACATGTTCCAGCATGACAATGTCTCTGTGCACAAAGCAAGGTCCAGAAAGACATGATTTACCAAGATTGGTGTGGAAGCACTCTAGTCCTGACCACAATCCCACTAAACACTTTTGGGATGAGCTGGAACATGACTAGACACCACGCCTCTTCAACCAACATCAGTACTTGACCTCACTAATGCTCTTGTGGCTGTGGGGATTTGCTCATTCAGCCACAAGGGCATTAGTGAGGTCAAGTACTGATGTTGGTATTTCCAAAATCTAGTGGAAAGCCTCCCCAGAAGAGTGGAGGTTATTCTAACCATAAAGGGAGGATTACATCTGGAATGGGATGTTCAGAAAGCACATGGGTATGACTGGTCAGTTGTCCACATACTTCTGGCCACATAGTGTATATTTTACTAAAACAATGTACAGTACTGTGCAAAAGTTTTAGGCACATGCAAAGAAATTCTTCTGGACACTTTGACTTTCGCACATGCTTCTTACATTTACATTTATTCATTTAGCAGACGCTTTTATCTAAAGCAACTTACAAATGAGGAAATACAGGCAAAGCGGTATATCAAGGGGAGAACAATACAAGTAGTGCTACCATACAAGACTTAGTTGAGTTCTAGAGAAGCGAAGTGCACAGAATAGAGGTGTAAGGGCTAGTGAAAGTGCCATTATTTTTTTTTTTTTAAATAATGGGGGGGGGATGGGGGGGGTTTAGTCAAGTGTTCACGGAAGAGGTGGGGCCGTAGCCGTTTTTTGAAGATAGGGACAGATTCTGTTGTCCCGGTTGAGGTTGGACGTTCATTCCACCACTGAGGGACAGTCAGTTTGAAGGTTCTGGAAAAGGCCCTAGTGCTTCTTATTTCTTTGGGTTTTGCAGCAAAACCCAGCAGCCTTCGTTGTGTTTTTTTTGGTCTCTTATCTAATATGCTGCTTTCTTTAATGACATACAAACATTTTTCTGTAACATTTAAGTTTTGCTAGAAAACTTTTGGGAATGTTTGTGAATCTAAAATGTTCTTCGTACTGACTTGATAATGTAGAAGTCATAAAATAAAAAAATATATAACAAAGTTTGTACAAAAAGAAATTAGGGTGCCTAAAACTTTTGCACAGTACTGTAGATCTGTTTTTATTTAGGCAAATTTCTAACTGTGCCTTGGTTGTCTGACTGCAAAGATCATGTTGGGTTTCAGTTTAACAAACACAGTAGATTTCCTGTTACAATGAATGTCATCCTTTGATCAAGTTTTTTGAGCATCAACATGCCATAGCAAAAATGCTCCTGTGCAGCCACGTGGTCAAGACAAGTAATTTAGTTGGCAGAATTAAATTAATCAGTGATTGTTACAGCACCAGAGATCAGTCGAGTGAAGATACGATGATGAGTCTTGTGTTTAAATGCCACAAGTGACTTTTACCTCAGGTTATTAAACAGACTGTTGTGGATGATGCGGATAATCAAAGTAAGAACTCATTTCCTGTTGTAAACTTAGAATTATTTAAAATTTGGCAGTAATGATGTCTCTCCAAAAGTAGATTAGGTTACAAATGCAGGGGTACAATTTCAGTTAAAAAAATCTGTAGTCTTCAGAACTACAGTGCTGGAAAAAAGTATTTGATCCCCGGCTGATTTTGTATGTTTGCCCACTGACAAAGAAATGATCAGTCTATAATTTTAATGGTAGGTGTATTTTAACAGTGAGAGACAGAATAACAACAAAAAAATCCAGAAAAACGCATTTCAAAAAAGTTATAAATTGATTTGCATTTTAATGAGTGAAATAAGTATTTCACGTACAAACGTACAAAATCAGCAGGGGATCAAATACTTTTTTCCCCCCTCACTGTATATATAGTAGAAAATGCCAAAACGTGACCATGTGATGGGTTTTCACTGACCGCAACACACACATACATATACACCATAAACAAACTTGCATTATTAACACCTCTGTTTTAAGTGGCTCACTCACCAAAACAGAATAACGAATGTTGTTTTTCCAGCAGCAAATAATGTCTACACTCAGCGGCTGAACACAGAGCTGGAGTTCTAACGATGGAAGCAACTCCGGTACTGCAGGTGCAAATAAAATCGCCATTTCTCTCTGTTCTCAGCACAAATGAGAAACAAGACAAGCTGATTATGTCTCTCTCTTATGTGGCTCAAGTCACAACCCACCAGCGCCCAAAGTCTAAAGGAACAGAAATGTGTTCATTCTGCTGTGGACTGTCTTATGCATTTGTCATAACATAAGTAAAAATAGGACATTAATGGATTTTAATGAATGATTTTCCTATCTCATATTCATAATCAGCTGCGTTAATTTCATATTGTGAATTCACGTATGCTTAAGTGATAGTAAGATAAATATGATACAGCATGTGATTTTTACTTTTCATAAATTATTTCATTAATTTCCACAAAAGCTTTAAAAAAATTTGAGTTTCTATCAAGGCAAATTACTGCCCAAATCTCATATGAGCAATGTTTAATCTATAGATTTGCAAACTGTGTTAATTTTGTATTGAGAACATTCTGAAATCTCTCATCCATCACAACCTTTAGAAATGAACATAAAAGAAGGTCTTACTGTGGCAATGTAAATGAAGCACACGGTTTTCATCTCTTTTATTTATTTATTCTTATGTACAGTCTGAGAAAAGTTTGTCTACAGCTATACAACTTTTTATAATAATTTTTGTCCGAGTCGGTTCACCACTCAGCTGCTGGCACAAGAAAACACACTGATAATGATTAATGAACTCATCATTAAAAAGCCAGCTGGTAAATAAAATCACTTCAACAACTTTACTTCAGATAATAGATACAAAGAGAGCAGACATAATTAGAAGAAAAGAAAGACAGGCAGCTAAGTGGTCAACCAATTTATGGTGTATTTAAAAATCTTTTTTTTTGTTGTTGTTTTGTTTGGTTTTTATGAACTTTTGTGTGTTTTTCTTCAACATTTTGGTATTTTCTTTATATATGCGCTGATTTCAGTTTGTAAAACCACAGATGTCAAACTGTAAAAGAAACGACTAACTAAATTAAGTAAAAAATAATAAAACACAAAAGGCTAACTATCCGACCAAAATCAAAAGCTGTTTTTTTTTTGTTTTGTTTTTTTTGTTTTTTTTTTAAATTGTTGATTTTTTTTTGTAGATTGTTATTCAATTTTTTTTTAGCATTTTCACTCAAGAGGGTGTATATAATTCATATATATTTATATATTCACTTACTTAAAATACGAGTAATAGCCATTGCTACTATTGGAACTCCCTATGCTAAGGTCTTGTAACAGAGAGATGGGGTCGCTGTTCTTTTTGGACTGCTCAGGCAGCGGGCAGCGGGGCTTGGGGGGAGCTCGGAGGGCGCTGGCGTAGGACATGACAGGGGGTTTGTTGTGGCCCGAGGCTTGCATGGAGCCCACTCCTCCCGGGTCTGGGGGGGTCTGCTTGCTGGGCAGGAGGGCTGGAAACTGTCCATGCTGCTGAAGCGCTGCAAGGCCAGCGGAGTGAGGAGGCTGCTGCACACACTCAGCCTGGACGTGTTCCTCTGCAGCATTCACCGCCTTAGAAACTGAAAGGGGATCAGCACAGAATTATAGGCAATGATGTACAGTGGTATATATTATATACACCACACACACACACACAATGCTGCGCAAAAGGCACATGTAACAAAATTTGCTAAATCCAAGATGCCTTGGATGAAATTACATTGCTATATATAAAATTTGACTCAAAGAGCAGTAAACAGGAAAAAAACTAAAAATCAAAGTTTGGTCTGACCATCCTTTGCCTTAAAACTGCATCCATTCTCTTAGGTAAACGGTTGTGCAGTTTTATAAAGAAACTGGCTAGTAGGTTTTTCCAGACATCTTGAAGAACCTGCGATAGTTCCGGACACTTTGGCTGCCGCACTTGTTTCTGTAGGTAATATCACACCGCTTTCTGAAATTGGTGCATTACATTATATGTTACTTTCAGTCTTTAGAACAGTCTCTAGAGTTTACACACACTGGTGCGAAAAACAAAAAACATCCAGTGAGTGGGAGCTTGGTTTGTTGAGGAAAGAAAATGGCCATAACACTTTGAACCTGGAAGTACATGGGCTACTACATCAGAGGTTCCACTCCTGTCAGCCAAGAACAGAAATCTGAGGCTACAGTGGGCACAGGACAGTTGAAAATTTGGAAAAAGACCAGGCAATGTTCTGGGGGTTTTTTTGGACAGTTTCGGATACTGTCCAGTTTCATCTTCACGTAGAAATAACTATCACATGGCTTCCTATTCAGTATATATTCTTACCACATAAGGTATAATACAAGGTGTTGTAGAACCTACATGGCACACTATATACACAATTCAACACCATTTGTGATTCAGCAACAGAAGTGCCTGTTTGAAATTGTTACAGCTAAAAGTAAGGTGACTTTTAGGACATGTCCTTTGCTTATTTTTCTATTTAATTAGAATTTTTTTTAAAAAACAAAGTATGTTATGAATGACATGCATGTATTCACAATACAGTACAACATTTGATATGAATTAAAATTTTTGTCTCTGAATACGTAAATATATTGAAAGCAAAATTGGAATTGAAAGCCCTGCTACTGATGCATGCTGTTGTGACCGATTTGATGCACACTGCTCGAACATGGTTAAAATTTAAGGCTACAATAAAAAAACTTTAAAAACTAAAGACTTTTACATGATTAGGAATGCTTACACATCAAAAGTGTGCTCCTTAGCTGAGTTGAGTTGTAAGTAAATCTGCTAATTCGAAGCATTCTCCTCATAGAAATATAATAATATAAATAGCTTCCAACAGACTTCAGTGTTGCACAATCTCACCTAAAATATCCCTCTGAGGGACGAGGTGACTCGCTCCATTGCATGGAATGTTGTGGAGTGGAGCGGGGCCTGGGCTGGGCCACAGGTCTGCAGGGGGGTATGTGAAACAGGCTGTGGGATCCTGAGACTCCTTACACTGCACCACACTCTCCCCGTATGGCTGAGGAGAGCTGGAGGATATCCGCCTCTGGTACAGGGGCCGACCAGGCCCTCTTGGTTCATACTGAGAAACAGAGGATAAGAGAAGTTTGGTCATGCCTTATTTTTAACCTGACATTAAAGGAATTCTACAGAGATTTTCAAGCGAATGTTTATACACTAATAAACCATAAGCTTAAATTATAAATTCTATTTTTTTGTAGTGAGAAGATAAGAAAAACAGTTGTTGGAACAGTCAATAGACTTTTATGCAAAACATTTTTGTAGAATTAGTATCTGTAAATTAAGCTCTAAATCTGTATAATTTATAACAACTGCTTTTAGACTTCCAGTGTAAGTGAGCTGCAAATAAACAGGTTCTTTGTTCTTTTCTTAGTACAAGGAAACCTATCAAAATTCCAGTTTGTGGTAATACATACACTACAGATGCAGTATGCAGAGATTTAGCTGAACAGCCACAAAGTATTCCTTTAATTGGAATAAGCTAAGAAACTTAAACAAGACATCTGTTTTGGTCCAAACTGTTCCATTACAACCATTTTTAACAGAAGAAAGACACACTGTTTTTGCTTATGCACAAAACTGCATTAATTCCCTATGTTCTGCTTCTATACTACACACAACATAGTAAATGGAAGCAAAGAAAAAAAATTATTTTCTTGGATGCATTCTTTTAGAAGTCGCACCTCTTCTAGACTGTGCAGGGCGTTGTGAGGGGCCTGGAGCTGCTGCTGTTTGTGCTGTTGAAGCTGAAGCTGTGTGAAGGGGCCCTGTTGCAGGCCAAATGCCAGCGTCTGGGACTGCTGTGTCCCGGCATGATGCCAGTGAGCCTCAGGCAGAAGGTACTTGACGGGCACGTGCTCAGGGGCTAGAGGGAGGGCGGCCTGGCTGAAGGCCTGTTGCTGGTGAAAAGGGAGCTCACGACTGGTCTCTGGGTAAGGGAAAGGCCCCGGGGCCGGAGTATGGTTGTGTGTGTTGGAACTGCTGGAGGTGGATGAAGGGAGGGCAGAAGAGGCAGTGGAAGGTGAGGGCAACTCTCCAGGAATGTGGGGCTGCTGTACCTGCCGGTACTGTAGCAGGCGTGACTGAGGAGGGGGCATTTCAGCAGCTTCACGTGGCTCATACGACTCCTGCGGGAGCGACTCGCGTGGGAGACCAGGATACCTGCAGATGGAAGGGGTGGAATAAACAGGCTACATTAGAATTTCATAACTCAACAACCTAATGACCTAATTCCTAATGACCATATTAAAGAGAGAGAAGTGTTTTCTGACTCCACAACCAATTGGGGAAAAACAGGAAAACAATGTGGGATATATAGTGAACCCTTCCTATATGTGGCCATATGTGGTTATTTTATACCTCTAAAGTGCATCAATATAGTAGGTACACCTAATAAAGGTAAGTACAATGTAGGTGCAGCTCATAAAATGTCAACGGCATTAAACTAGCTAATTAACAGGTAATTCAAACTGAATAGGATATACTGCATAAACCCTCTTTTAGTCATACTGTGATGACCAGTTTTGCACAGAGCTCGGACTGACCTGGCCATGGGTGCTCGGGGCTCGTCCTCGGCAGCGGTGCCCAGGCCCCAGTTGGCACGGAGCAGCTGCTGGGGGATCCGCATGCCTGGCTGACCCAGGTGTGCCAACTGCTGGGCCAGGGTGAAAGGAGGCACAGCACCTTGCAAGAAGGGCCCAGGCTCATTCCACTGGCCTAGACGCACCTGCTGCTGTGGTTGAGGAGCCAGTGTCTCCATGCCAGAACAGCTTTGACCATCTGAAAACAATGCAGGTTGGATGTGTGTGTTTGCAACAGGCATGAACATAAAAGCCTATTAATTTTCATTAAAAGAAGTTAGTCCAATTGTGATGAGAAATCATGGAGACTCAGTCATATAAAAGCTACCAGCATAAGCTGCCTGCAAGGTTTTGAAAACCTGCTGCTCATTAGACAAGCAAGCAGATGGACAATCAGATTTAACAGCAAAATGGTCATGCATTACACATGGCCATATTGAGGGCATATCAGAACTTGATTAGGGAAGAAAAAAAAATCAACATCACACAAATATTGACAATTTTTACTAAATATTTTGGGCTCTACATACTGCACAAAGACACTGTAGCCAAGACGTCTCTGCAGATATGTTATCATGTTTAATTATTTGTTATAATTCCTAATTTTATTTTTAAAAATGATCATCAAAACCTCTTGAACATGTCTTTTCAGTCATTTAAATAACCTAAGTTGCTTTACTGTCATAATGAGAAAATGATGCCACCCCCAGGCCTTTGACACTGCCAGTTCTCTGTTCCAGGCTAGCAGCATTTTGATTCTGGGTTGAAGTGGTGAAGTGCCAACAGTGACTCTAAAAGCAGCACAGAGAGCATACATACCCAGTGAGTCGCCAAGCAGTGAGTCGAGACTCTCCTCCCCGAAGCTGTTGAGGCGCATTGGCTGCTGATGGGGTTGGTGCTGGGGAGGTATTCCTCTCACAACGTTCTTCAGTTCATCAGGCACAGTGCCCATCAGGCTCTCCCCTCCGTCAAGGCCGTCCAGCCCTGGAGAGTGCAGGGTGCGCTGGGCCAGATGATGTCCACTGAAAAATGAGGGAGGGAAGGCGGAGGGCTGCGGCTGTTGGGTCTGCACACGAAGGGGAGGTCTGGGAAGGCCATAGTGTGCCAGGGGGCCTGGCGGGGCATGGGGGGGAAATGCTGGGTGAGGAGGGGGTAAAGGGAAGCTGAGTGGAGGACGCTGAGCAGGTGGGTCTTTACGCAGAAGACGGCCAGCGGGAAACACCAGGCCGGCGTGGGTTTCAGGGCTTTTGTTCTGAACCAGCTCAGGCTCTCCCTGGGAAAGAGGGCAGCCAATATAACAAGACTTAAACAATTACAATAAGAAAATACCATGATAACTGATCAGTTGATTATTACAGCATGTATGAATTCTGTTTTGTACCCAGCAAATTCTTATGTAATGATAGATAAATGGATTGATTACCTGTTTCTCCTTCAGTTCAGGAGCTTTCCTTTCAGGTGTCAGCAGCCTGCTATGTTCAACTTTTCCATTAATATCAACCTTTCCTGTAAAGAACATGGTGCATCAGTACATTTGAGCCTCAAACCAGCACCCCATGAAAAGATCGTTGAGTGAAAGCTACACCAACACTTGCTAATAAATTTGCTAACAAATTAATAGAACAGCTTCTCACCTTTTCACAAATACAAAATAACACCGATCACTCTAAACAGCATGATTGCTTTTCTAAGATATTTTCAGCTTCCACTGATTTGCTAAAATTGCAAGGCTATCTGATTTACATAATAGGCAAATGTAAAAAACATTTAAATTCACAGATTTGTAAATCAAATTTAGCCACGTGTGCTAAAAGTAAATAATATATTTAAATTATCTTCAGATTAAAAGCAGAGAATATCTGAGGACATATTACAAGCTGTAGAAGCTGTAACAGACATTATCAGGAAGATCATTAGACCCATGTCAGCCTATACTCTAACCTTTTTGGATATTTTAAGCGGTTACAGCTTCATGTACTAAAAGCTCACTCTCAGGCACACACCATATGTAAGCTGCATTATAACACACATGCTCATTTACAGTACCTGTGAATTCATGAGTACTATCCTTTAAAATACAAGAACACAGAACATATAGCAGTACAGTACCATTGGCAGTAGGTTCCTGCAGCAGGTCCTTGTCAGTGGATGGCAGTTGGCCAATGCCTAGCGGGGATGGCTGGTTCAGACCATAAAGCACAGGTGATGCCCGACTGACAGCGGGCCGTAGGTTCAGGTTATAGGCTGCCATGGCTGCCTGGTGGCTCATGATGCGAGGGTCCATGGCAAAGCGGTTCTGATAGCCTGGCCATGGCAACTGAAAAATATTGCAACAGAAGAGGCTTAGTAGAGATCATATAATTTGGGTGCATAAAAAGAGATAATTAAAAAAAAAAAATTATGAGTTTAATAAGAGTAGAACTGGCTTGTGCAAGTTTTATTCATGAGTCATTTTTACTTTCGGTTTAGTTAAAATGAATCTATTATGAAAATGTCAAACCCTAACTCTTTGTATAATAAGATTGATCGTTTTCTATTCTTGGGTTGTTCAAATGTCAGTCAAAAACCTTTTTTGTACTGCTGACCCTGCCCTCAAACTTCTGAGCTGTCACAGAGAGTGGTTGGAGGACTCTAATCACTGTTTACACACACAGTCACCTGGATCATTAATACTGGACAAACATGCACTGGAAATGGCATATCATTTTAATTGCCCGGGTATGTGTTTAAACAGATGACCAAGATATGCTAGAGGTCCAGCAAATTGGTCAATTCTCTAAGAAAACAGAGCAGCAGAATCCTCTTTCTACCCAGTTACCAGACGTAAGGCAGTATACACTCACTGTCCACTTTATTAGGGACACATGTACTGTTCTTAATAAAGTGGACAGTATCTATATAGCAATGTTTAAATTCAACAACCAATCAGAATCATATGGTATGAAACGTGCCCATAAGCACAAGACAGCTATGTCAGAGGCAACACTCACTGGCAGAGACATAGGCATGACTACGTTGCCCCCATAGACAGCAGGCACATAGAGGATGCTGGCTCCAGTGTGAGGGTCAATGCGCTGTACAGGACTGGGGGATTTGCCAGAGGGTGGTGCCCCTCCTCCCGTTGGAGTGAAAGCCTGGATGGGATTTCCCATTAACACAGCAGCGCTGGGCTGAACTAAACACACACAGAACAGTTAGCCAAGACAAAAAGAGCAATCACAAGAAGCTTGAGAGTAGCATCACAGCAGTATGGTAATGAATGCCACAGACATGTAACAGTGATCAATCTGTGAAACTGTCAATGAAATGGTCACTACTAGAACATAATACAAATGGTTACCCAATATTTGTTTCTCGAAGGCTCTTGCTACTGCTGATGCTGGGTGAAAACATACAGTTGCATACACATACTAAACAACACACAATTTTAGTTGTCACAAGATAATGAAATTGTATTGAAGAAATCTAAATAGATGAAAATTAACACACTTTGCTTTTGGTACCATCAATTGCGTATTGTCTGTCAAGTCCCCAAATGAATTAAAACTGTTCACATTTTGTGTCCATGATTTAAATTCAACAAGCGCCTTACAGCACATACAGTATACACTATGTGGCCAAAAGTTCATGGACACCTGACCATCACACTCATCTGCTTTTTGAACATCCCATTACAGATTTATTCCCCCCCGCCCTACCATCCACAAACCCTCCCTCCCACCCACCCCCACCCTATCATCCACCCCTTCCCTCTGCACTCAATACTTGGTCGGGGCTCCTTTTGCACAAATTACTGCATCAATGTGGCGTGGCATGGAGGCAATCAGCCTGTGGTACTGCTGAGGTGTTATAGAAGCCCAGGTTGCTTTGATAGCGGCCTTCAGCTCGTCTGTATTGTTGGGTCTGGTGTCTCTCATCTTCCTCTTGACAATACCCCATAGATTCTCTATGGGGTTCAGGTGAGGCGAGTTGGCTGGCCAATCAAGCACAGTAATACCATGGTCAGCAAACCAGTTACTAGTAGTTTTGGCACTGTGGGCAGGTGCCACGTCCTGCTGGAAAAGGAAATCAGCATCTCCATAAAGCTTGTCAGCAGATGGAAGCAGGAAGCATGAAGTGCTCAAAAATCTCCTGGTAAACGGCTGCATTGACTCTCGACTTGAGAAAACACACTGGACCAACACCAGCAGATGACATGGCACCCCAAATCATCACTGACTGTGGAAACTTCACACTGGACTTCAAGCAACTTGGATTCTGTGCCTCTCCACTATTCCTCCAGACTCTGGGACCTTGATTTCCAAATGAAATGCAAAATTTACTTTTGTCTGAAAAGAGGGCTTTGGACCACTGCGCAGCGGTCCAGTTATTCTCTCCTTAGCCCAGATAAGATGCTTCTGACGTTGTCTCTGGTTCAGGAGTAGCTTGACACTAGGAATGCGACACTTGTAGCCCATTTCCTGGACACGTCTGTGTGTGGTGGCTCTTGATGCACTGACTCTTGCCTCAGTCCACTCCTTATAAAGCTCTCCCAAGTTCTTGAATCGGCTTTGCTTGACAATCCTCTCAAGGCTGCGGTCATCCCTGTTGCTTGTGCACCTTTTCCTGCCACACTTTTCCCTTCCAGTTAACTTTCCATGAATATTATGGTTGTGTGTAGTGAACCAGACTGACATTAAAGGCTCAGGAAACCTTTGCAGGTGTTTTGAGTTAATTAGCTGATTAGAGCTCTTCTCTGGTCGAAATTTCTGTATTGTAAATTCTTTACTCTAATATTTTCATATACTGGATTTTTGAGTTAGATTAAAACTAGAAAAGGCTTGAAATATTTCACTTTAAGTGTAATGAATCTAGAATATATGAAAATTCCACTTTTTGAATTAAATTAAGAACTTTTCCACAATATTAAAATTTTCTGAGATGCACTTGTAGGCCAAATTTTACTAATTCACTAACCTAAAATAGCAAATTGATCATGAATAAAGTAGCAAAATCTCACACAAGCAATAAACTCCTGACTCTGCTTCAGTTTTGCCCATTTGAAATGATCATGATTAGTAAATCTGGCACGCATAACCTTATCTTAGATTTGTTCTACAGCGTATGAAAAACGAGGCCCTGGTTTCATGTCTATCTCTAACACACACATTCACAAACATAAGATTATATACGAAAAGACTCCAAGCAATCCAGAGGAGAAAGTCTGAGTAAACAGGAGCTGCTATCACATACTAACTGAGGACTGATGTTTTGATTGGACAGAAGTGGGGCTGAGATGAAGCTGGATCCACTTGGCTGATCTCAACACAATTTCTTTCCATAAATGACGGAAAAACCTGAGGCTTTGCTCTCACTTTTTTCTGCCTCAGTGATCACTCAGTGATCTACAAAATAATGAGTTCGATTTGCAGGAGCAGTGCTTGCAAACCACACCAATAATATTCCCATATACTTCCCATCAAAGGGCAGAGCCTGCAAAAAAAATACCCCCCCAGACTCTTATTCTGACTCTTATTCTGTGGTAATAAACATATTAGTGTCCATTATCTTTTGAAAGTTATTGTTTATTTTTACAGTTAGTGCTGCATTACACTTTTAGCCTGTAGTGTATTTGTTGTAGCATCTCACAAGGCCATCAACTATCCAGTATAGCACTATATATTGATCCCAAAAGCCTGTGTGGATGGGTGAGAAACTTACCAAATCCTTCAGGAGGAAAGTGCTCTGCATGACTGGCAAGCTGTCCTTTCACCTGCGAAGAAGGACAGACTGAGTTAAGGAGAAGAGGACAAGCATCTACCACTGCACTTGTTATTGTTGGGTGGGCCTGGAGTTAGCAGTGGGGTGTTTGGGCTTACAAATGGAGAGATTAAACCAGAAAACAAATAACTACAGGGCAGCGCAATCCCATTTCAAGAGCAACTTTCCACCCCTAAAAAAAAACCATTCACCCACATGAGACTACTGACTCCTCAATACAGCATTGTGGCAGTCACAAAAGCACATCATCAGAACAGACTGGGACAACAGTGACAAGAATAGTTGAATGGGCTTTGAACAACGATGAGTTGGGAATGGGAACAATGACGGAAGCACTGCTGGGAGAGCGGTGCCTCGTTTAGCAGCTTACGTGCCGAACAATTCCTTTCTTCACGGTGTAATTGCATGGAGGCAGCACAGAGGCTCTTGCAGCTCGCATTTGTAGCACTGGCAACAACTTCCCAAATCAGAGCCCATTGATGTAATCCATGAGGGAGGCATTCCTTTTCACAACAGATCAATGCTATTTGTGTGCATGCAGAATGACACGCCAAGGCGCCAATGGCCAGTTCAGTGATTGCGCCCATCCGAATGCTAACTGGGGTCAGTTCGATCACTGTTAAAGGTACTCAGCAAATTGCTGGTTACAGATTGCAGTGCTTATCTTTTCAATAACTGCAATATGAGCCACTGTTGGCTGACATGTTTTTCTATTCCATTGAGGCACTGTAGTGCCTAAAAGATATGATCTTCATAATGTCATAGTGACCAAGGCTGAACCAGCTTCTAATAGACAACATCATTATGTAAGGTAAAATATGACTTACTGGGGCTATGGACTGGTAGTCATATGGACATAATGCATTTAATAGGTCTAGAATATGGCTCCATTTGAGTAACAGGAACGCATTTACCGCAAACACCAAAATATAGAACGAATACAGCCAAAAGAGAGAAGGGGGTCGAAAAATGTTCCTAACAGAAATGGATTAATAATCTTAAATCTCAATAGTAATCTTAAGTTTCAATAGCTTGCCTATTTGTTTTAGTTTCCTTCATATCTTCATCTGTTTAAAGCTACCATGAATAGATTTTTTTAATTAACAAAAAAAAAAGTTGAGGACAAAAAAAATATATACATTGTGACAGGATTTTCAAACCCAAATTTGTATGAATATGTCATACGCCAATTCAGATACAATCAATCATCATTACGCCCCAAACTTCAAGCACTAAAGTATAGTATAGCACTTCAAGCACAGTGACAGATGAGAGCCAGCTGCCACTCAGGAGAGATAGAGAGTAAACAAAGCAAACAGGAGTGTGTGTGTGTGAGTGAGTGAGTGAGAGAGTGAGTGTGAGAGAGAGAGAGAGAGAGAGAGAGAGAGAGAGAGAAAGAGAGAGAGAGAGAGTCTATATGATACTAGAAGAGAAAAATGGATTGAGGAGTTTATATTTTTTCTTGTTGAACATGTTAGGTATTTTTTTTAGTCTCTAATTTAGTGGGAAGCCAGTGAATAATAGAGAGTAATCATCCAATTTATCCTTGTTGTGGAGATTGAATTGTCACCCAATTGTGAAGTTGTTGAGCTAGAGAACTCATGATAGCCGGCGAGCAATTAATGGGAGGTGTTTGTGTTTTCCTGTATTTTGTATTTCAAACTCAGGTACATGTGAATTTGTATTGACATGTTACTCACAGCCATGATGCAGCACAACCCACTTATATGTTCTTCCACAACGAGTCTGCAAATTTTTTTTTTTAACCTTGTGAGAGAAATTCCAAAATCTTTCATCCAGTAGCTTTAAAATAACATATGCATCAGATTTAATCAAAGACCATTTTATCATTGCAGATTTGTTATTTTATGTTATTACTCAAGTATTCTTATAACATGAAAACCCTCATTCAGCAAACGACTAAAGGACAATTTTAATTACGGTTATTGTTCTGCATGAGAACAAGAGGTGTGATTCAGAGGATAACTGTAGGCAGCACTGGATTATTGAAAGGCCACATGGAAAACTGTTGCCCATGAGAGCTCTGACTGTGTTGATATACTGAAGCCTGTTTCAGATGAGTTATTAATACAGTAGATGTCCATTACAGACTCCCTCTCCTTTGCTCATTCATGCTTTTATTTAGAAAAGTTACTCTGGCTTTCAAGAACAGTTTCCATAGCAACAGAGCACATTAAACACAGAATCAAATAACCACAAATAGATAGGTGGTCTTTTCTGGTCAGGTTTGCGGAGACTTTTTCCAACACACTTCAAAGTTTGAGCTATTAGATGGCTCTCAGAAGGAATAACTCGGTAGCGCCAGCAAACACAAACAATGGGTAGACAGCGGTGCTGCATTCAAGTCTCATCACAAACGGCATTAATCTCAGATATTAGTAGTCTTTGAAGAAAATCATTTATCACATTAGTAGGCCTGCATGGAAAAACAAGTCTTCCCACAAAGCTTCCATGAAGGTCATGCTTAATAGTATACCAATAATACAGCCAATCACTCCAATCTAAAGACAAAATGGGTTGACCTGAAAAAAGAAGGAAACAAAAGTGATCCAATAAAGGAATGGGGGAAAAACCCCAAAACAAAACGAGAACAATAAAGACAAGAGGAAAGCAAATTATAAAACTCGCAAGAGAGAAAGAGTCAGACTTCCAAAGAGGCAAAGGAGAAGAAGAGAAACCAACTGTAAGGCAGAGAGCGATAGATTCAGAGAACTTCCTATCTCAATCATCTTCTCTAGCATGTTTATCTCCCTCCTCCTCTGGGATTAGGATTGGCGTATTATTCATCTGAGAGTTTGATCCTGCTTGGCTCATGCTTAGACACATTCTCCTCACCTGCCATGTCACACAGGCAGAAGGCGAGTACTCTTCTCTCATTCGTATATGTCTGAACACACACCGTGCTGTGCCCACTGCCAGAAAAACCCAGTACCCACTCACGCAGGGTCTGACATGCTGCAAATATTTTTTTAGTTTAGATTATTTTATGGCTAAACAACTGTAACTGCTTTCCAATAAATACCTCAAGTAATTTTACCCTTTCAGTTAATTACTCGTCAAGTTGTTGTTTTTTTTGTCTCCCTCAATTTAAAAATTTTTTAAAAGTGTGTCAAATTTTCCAGCGTGCAATTTTTTATTTAGGTGATTCAATGCTACTATAGTAGGTCCTAACAATGTTATTATACACACAAAAAACTGGCCTAAATATCCATACCCAGATCTATGGAAGCAATACCTAATCAATTCATCAAATCTATACAACCACACTCAAAACGGCAATGTAACGACCAGTTTTACAGTGTGTAAGATGTGCATTTGGGAAAGATTATTTAGCGATCAGAAAGACATGGCGTTCTCAGTAATATTACACTTCTAACCCTGAGCTCACACCGACATCAACGACACAACACAGTAGCTGGAATTCGTTCACTTTCATGTGAGCTGGCGATCTACAGCAGCGGGAGGTAGACCAACCGTTAACAATGTGAAATGGGCAGGAGGATTGGTGTAAAAAGCTGAAATGGGAGTCCTGCTTTGTGCAAATTAGAAGTTTAACAATGTGGCCACACCCAGTGAGATTATAATCAACCCTATATGCAGCTCCTGAGCCTGTCAGTAATACTCACTATGCTACTACAGGCTTGATGTGTGGATGCATTTTATATACGAACACATTTCCTGAGAGGTTCTTTAATTTATGGCTAAATGGGTGGTTTTGTATACATTTTGTAGGTAGCATGTGTGGATACTGTCTGTTGTTTATCTGTATATCACACTAGCTTAGCACTACCAGTAGTAGTAGTAGTAGAGTGATTTGATAATTGTGAAATAAATATC
Source organism: Cranoglanis bouderius (assembly GCA_023630585.1). Taxonomy (NCBI): domain Eukaryota; kingdom Metazoa; phylum Chordata; class Actinopteri; order Siluriformes; family Cranoglanididae; genus Cranoglanis; species Cranoglanis bouderius. The sequence continues at coordinate 9,928,693 of CM042554.1, forward strand.
TCGGCTGTTGTGAGCACAGCATAAGCCTACTTGGTTTAGTGATTTGCTCTGGTGTGATTTAGCTTTAGAATGATGGTAGTTGGGTCATACCTTAGGTGGGGAGTGCTGGTGTTTGCCGGGTCCTTGGGGCTGCTGGGCTCTTAGGGCTCGGGGGATGAACTCGGGAGCCAGTGGGTTCAGCACGTAGGTCTTCTTCAGCTCCAGAGCCTCCAGCTGGGCCTTGATCTGCTCAAATGTGATTCCATGCAGACTGCCGTTATCATGGCAGATGGAGATGAACGTTTCCCAGAACTTTCTGCGCAAGGCCAGAGAGATGTGTACAGTGAGCAGGATGGTCCACAGTCACAGCTGTGCTTGCTGTATACAGAACATTATATTGAAATCACATTTACCGAGCTAGACAGGTTAGCTAGTCAAAGTATTTAAATACACCAGTAAGCTATTATTTGTTTATGGATGAAAAATAAAGCAACAACTAAGACCATTCTCGAAAAGGATGGTGAAAGAAATGTTCATAAAAATGGCAAAAACCATTGTTGTCACCAAAAACTGCTTTAAAAACCATGTAATATCATCAGGCAATTCCAATTACAATGGCTGAAAGGAAACCGGAATCTATGTCAAAATTCGAAGCCTTGCTGCTATGACAAATTTTGATCTCAGGAGCTGATCCAATCTGTTTCAATTGTACAACTAGCTAGTACACAAAAAGCAGCACACAATATGACACGTTATGTTTGGTGGCCTTCACTAGTATTTCGAGCTGAAAACATGAGAAGGTATGTTAACAGGAATTTTGAAAGCACTGAGGGAATGTGCCTTCATTATTAAGTAAGCATTTAAACCGAGTCAGAAAGCCGGAACCCAAGGGAAGACAATGAAACAACCTTGCGTCATTTTCAAGTCTTGCATTTTTGAAACCCGGCTTGCAGAGCGTTCAGTCAAGAAATGTCAGGGACAGAATGTAACAAGGCATGCCCACTGTTCCAAATCTACATCCTGCAATGCTTTCAGATGAATCAAAAACCACACGAGCTGCAAATATGAAAGTCAATAACCCAATCTAATCAGCAGAAGAAAGCAAAAAAAAAAAGGGACTTTACTAGCTCACCTGGAGTCTCAGGACTCAAAAGTGCAAGAACACTAAGAACTCAAACTAAGTGCTCATGGACATCAAACGTCTCCCAAATAGCAGCCCGGGCTTATATCGCAGGGTGGTGTAGTTCTAAAATGTGCTGCAATTTGGGGAAAATAATAGTTGTAATTGATTACACTAATGCAGGGAATGAGGGATGTTTGCGTCACAGTCTAGACGGCATCATCCCGCATCTCCTCTGAGCACATTAGATCCATTTTGGGGAGCAGACTAATTAATGCCAGGTCAAATTGACACAAGAGCCTCTCACACCAGAATGATTTTGTGTGTTTGTTTCTGTCTAGTGGTGTCAACTCATTTCAAAAGAAAGCAGGCAATGCATGCTAAGGGAAAAAGAAAAAAAAAAAAAAAAAAAAAAAAAAAAAAGTCATGAGAAGTCGCTAAATGGTGTCATGCACTAATTTGCATATTCATTACTATAATCTGCATACCAAAACAGAGTGATATTTTCTGGAAAGACAACTGGAATATATTAATTTTAGTAGAAGAAAATGATAACAGAACTGGATGACAGATAATAAAAGCAATTTATGCATTCATAAAGCTATTTTGTCAAGTCTAAAATATAGGACATGGGAGTTTGGAGGGGTGACAAGTGTGATCAGTGTTTGGTTTGGTGAGTTCATCGGTTCGTGCATTCTTCAGACACACTGTTGGTGACTGGTGAATAACAAAAGACATTTCCATAAATCTTTATGCATGATATAATTATATTCACATTAATTATATATTCTTCCTGCACAATTCTTGCTATTATCCTCCAAAAATGTTTGCAAGAGTTTTAGCACTAATGTAAGAATCTGGCCTGGGCTACACTATGTGGTAATATAAAAAGTGAAACAGGGTTATTTTTGTGTCTTCCTCCTGTTAATGTTTGACACACTGCTTTTCTCTTTTCTTTATATTCCTGGACCTTCCATAGTCAGAACACATTACATTCCAGTATATATCTTTTTAAATTTATTTTATTATATATATTTTTTTGGTTAATGAGGTTTGGATTACATCGATTCAATTCAAGTGATCAGTCAAGCAGGCTAATATTTACTGTGTATCTCGATCACCAATAGAAAAGCGTTGATAATGGTGGCTTTTGAGTTCCATCATCATTACAGAATATTTAAAAAATAATAATAATAAATAAAAAATCAAGGAACCCCAGGATATGCTTCACAGTCCCCTGGGGGTCCATGGATCCCACTCTGAGAACTACTGGTGTAGATCATCCATTTTCCAAAACAGGTTGAATTCCTACTTCTGTTCAGATTACTGATGCTACAAGGCTGTGTGTTAAATAGACTACTGAGTATAACATTGGTTCAGAGCACTGCGTCTCCTCCTACCACAACAGACAGAGATTGATTTAATTGCTGGGCCCTTCGGCTTGACATTTCCTGTAGCTGGGCTCCAATGAATGGCTGATGTGCGGCAGTCACCATAGCGACAGTGGAGCTGCAGCTAGGGAGGACAGGGATTGGGAAGCAGGGGCTGATGGGCAGTGCTCTCAAGAAGCATGTATTGACATGCACAACTCAAGTTGGTCCTCTGCTGCTGAGATAGCAACAAATATATATATATATATATATATATATATATATATATATATATATATATATATATATATATATATATATATATATTTTTTTTTTCTTGAGTCACAAATCAAAGCATTCGTTCGAAGATACAGAGGACTGTCCCTTTCCCATCAACCACTGGATATATGGAGGTGCTTTCATGTTAAGCTTCACACCATTTTCTGCCATCCTAACTCTGTTTCTCAGTTTCAACAAGACCATGGAAACACACACAAATATAAATCAGAAGCAAGTGCAGTAGCTTCACACTATCTCCCTCCCACGTAGCCAGGAAAAAGTGCCAAGTGCATTTGCATTTTCCTCACTATCCCCTGGCGCTAAAGGGCACAGCGGGAAGCTGGAGTGTGCCAGGCAGCCTTAAAGCTGGGACTTTCTCTGGGGAAGCTGTGAGCGCCTGGCCATCTTCAGACTAGCGCACGGTGCAGCCTGATGCCAAATACACTTAATGTTCGAAAAGCACGAAAGCTCCTCTCAGAGCTCCACCAGCAGCAGCTCCAGCATTGGCCTGCCCAATTAACAAAATGAATAAATCGCTATTAACAAATTACAATAAACAGTATACTAATTAAAATGGCAGTTTCGGTTTTTGAGAAAACACTGTAGTTACTGCACTACATTTAGCAGGCATGTTTGCTGCGTCACAATTAAGCCACAACATTAGATGAGCTCCAAGAGGGAGTTCACTTTTCATTGCTTTTCATCAATCATGACACTAGAGATGCATCAGTACTGATACTGGAATCAAGTACTGGTAGAATACCATGCATATTTACTCATACTCATAAAAATGCTCCGATACCAACATCCAATCCCACGTGATACTATGTGACGTAAGCCTGATGGACGCTGCCATGCTAATGAACCGACACAAAAATGACAGCAATCTAGAAGTATTTCACAATTAATGATCAAAGCAAAACAAACTGGAAACTGTGCTCTATGAAAAAATGAAGAAGTGGAACTACAGCATCTTACTACAATGATAAATTGTGACCCAGGACACCCCCAAGCCATCTTTATTCATTGCTCAGTCGACTGACCTAAACAGACTCTTAAATATTAACTCTCATTAATAAACTGGCCCACTGACTTATAGGCAGTTTCACTGATTGTGCTCCAAGAGTGTGCGATTACCTGCAGCGGCCCACAGAGCAGAGCGCTATGGGGTCTCCCACTACGGCCACAAGGGACTGGGCCCGTGTGATGGCAGTGTTCAGGAGTTTGTAGTTGGAGAGGAAGCCGTAGTCCAGGTCCTCAGTGGAGTCTTCCACCAGCTGTTCCTTCCTCTTGATGGCCGTCTGCTTGTGCTTACAGGTGTGGCGAGTACGAACTGTGCTCAGGAACAGCACACGGAACTGCTTACCTACAGGAAGGAGGTGGGAGTTATTGTACAAAAAGAGTGATGTACTGAACAGAACAAATTTGGCTCCAAAATTGGCTAGTGTTGCTGTGAGAGAGTACGACATCCCTCCCACCCGGAGCCAATTTTGCTCCCATGGACTGTGGTGGCATTGTCAGATCTCTCAACGAGAGGGCGAATGAGTTTTCTATTGCAGCACTCAGGAGTCTAAAACTGTGGTAGATACTGATACAGATACATATATAGTGATGTGCAAGAGTTCACTGAAAAGAATAGGTTAAATTAAACTAGATAAAAATCATCAGGTAACCTAAGGCTTTATTTTGGTATGATTTAAAGAAATATAGCTTGAATAAAAGGTCTTCCAAAGAACTTAAATTAATACTTGGAGGTGCAGCATTGTGTTATGATGGAAAAATAATAGAAAAATATGAATTGCTTTCAAAAATATCTGCGCAAATATATACAACCAGATCTGTTCTGATGTCAAACTTAGAGCACACAAAAGGTCCTTATGACAAGTGTACTGCAAACATACAAGCTCTTCTAAAAATGGAAACCTCTAAGTGTTTATAAGAAGCTGAATGAGATGCTCTTCATCATACAAATGGAACAGTTGCATCAGAGAATAGTTTTCTAGCGTGACAAAGCGTTTAGACATGCGAGTGATTACATTTGATTTGGGACTTCGTTACCACAGGACAAAAGGAAGGATTATTTCACATTAATCATTGTGGGGAATGAGCACCTGAGGACCTGCACTCCTTCAAAAGGCAATTTCAGCGAATTTGCCCAGGTAGTCAAACATCTCATCAATTATGCACAAACTAATCTAGCGCTTCAACCATCACTGCTCCTGCTAGTGTGATGAAACTCACAGTGCTTAGGAGGCTTTCAGTCACTCAGTTCTCCCTCTCAGCGGTCTCTCCTGGCCACTCTTTACACGCTGGTCTAGAATTAGGTGATTGTTGGTGCTGAATGCGAGTCCAAATTCATTCATTTCCATATAAATGTCAAACAAAGTGCAGTCAGTGGCGCAGAACACGTCAACAAACATAAGTTTCATTATAAACGGGTTCAACAATATAATTTGGTTGCATATGCAATCACTATTCATAGTCGTAGGCTCTGAACTATGAACTATTTGGAATTGTTTTGCAGAGTAACAGGGGAATACGTCATGATGCACAACTAATTTCCTGGAACAGTGTCCATTGTTGGAAAACCTACCACATGCAGAAACAACAGTGAATACATAGAAACAAGTTACTCTGTTAAATACTTAAACTCTTGCAGGAAACACACTGACACTGAGTTAAAGCCACATTGCATCCTAATACACAGTAGCTGCTCTAAAGTGACCTATGACCTAATATGACCTCTAATAGGAGGAAAACAATTTCCAGTCAAAAGCAAAAGCAAACAGCACAGCTACCATGTCTGACTAGGGATGGTAGTAACGTAATTTAAAAAAAAAAAACAGTTTATTATGAACCAAGAATTATTAACACTGAATATCCAACAGAAATTATTAAGCATTCTAATGCCAGAGGTTTGGTCCTGGGGACCCTCTGCCCAGTCAACATTTTCAAACTCTGCTTTAGGACTTGGTGAACAAATACTGCAAAGGAAGGACATTATACAAATAATATCTTAAAAATAGGTTCAGACACTTTTTAAAGTCAGAAAGCTTTCTGCAATATTTGCAATAATAGCTCTCCTCACATTCAGTAAAATATTTCTGAGGTGCCCCAGGATCTGTAAATGTGTGTGTGTCTTAATACCAAAATGTACAATTTGGGAAAATGTTTTCTCCAAATTTCACTGTAAACATTCTCATTTTTGTGATTTTGTGTGATTCTGATTTGTGTTTTACCGTCACAAGACATTGTCGAACAAAACATATTCTCCTATCTAGACAAAACAAAGCTCAGCCCAGGTGTCAGATGTGCACTCACGTCCCACACTCACCCTGGACGTTGAGCACTCGCTCCACGCTGACCTCGGGCATGCGTTTCTTGCGGAGCTCGGCTCGGATGCGAAACACCTGGTCTGCGTAGGGGGACACCACGCCGATGCTGCCTTCGTCCAGCTTTCCCCACGCTACCGGCCACTTCCTTCTCATTTCCTCTACACGCTCGACAATCTCAAACACCTGCACATACGAGTACACTTACTGAAGATATCTGCTTTTTACAGCTTGGTGTAACTTTAAAAAAATAAATAAATAAACCAGAGCTAAGGAACAAAGACCTCACTGCTGTAGAGTAGTAGTCATTGCACTACTGTTTTAAGGTCTTCTTTAACAGCAAGTGTAGTGCAATGTGTCAGGATAATGGAGTGCTACCTCAGCATTGTTGTAGTAAGCCGTGCTGTTCTTCTCCTGCACGTCCTCCCCGCGAGCTGTGAAGAAGGTCAGAGGGTAGAAGTCCTTATGCGGGGGCTGCTTGCCGCTGGCCATCAGCTTGCCCTCGTAGAACAGGTCCGATGTGTAACTGCAGCCGCCGGGAGCAAACTACACAGTCAGCACTGGTTGCTTCATAAAGGTCACTCAACAGGCTCAGATCTACGTCCACTATACTATACTACACACACTTAACTAAACTGGAACCTTGATATGTTTACTAGCCACCTGTTATACATTATGTCTTACAAATGTCAGAATAATACAGGCAAACATACAAAATACAGGTGATAAATGGCATCATATTAAATTACTGAGGCAATAATCACAAGGCAAAGAATTTATAAAACATTTCCACAAAATAAATTCCATTAATTTCACACCTTATGCATTCTTTAACTTCCCCATTAAACTGGAGAAAATCTGCCTCAGCACAATGTATGTAGATTTTATGATAAACGATTCATTACAACCAGATGCTATGCAAATGTTTCTACAGAAGAAACTCAAGTTATCTGCTTTAATTAAGATTTCAGCACCTAAGCAGATCAAGGACAGTTTGCTCGCTGTTTCCTTCCCAAGAAGTTCCAAAAAAGCTGAAAGTTTCATAACACCTGCAATAGTCGGGTTTGAGTTCTGTGAATTAATTTCCCTGCCATGCTTTGTCAACTGTCACTCCCAGCACACCTTACTCGTAAGAAGGTCAAGCAATATAACAAAATGTGTTCAAGCTGTTTGTCTTGGTGCATGTGACAGATGATGATAGATCACAGAGATTGGAGAAAACAAGACAGAAATTGGATATTCAGGTTGTGTACAATTTTCATCATATAGCAGCACACACCATTATGTTGGTTTGGGTTTTTTTTTTTTTCCACATCTCTCTCCTCAGGAAAAGCGATGCGAAAAAGTTCACACCTACTTGATGATTGCGTCATGGGAGCGGTAGTTTTCACACAGCAGGATCCTGCAGGGGTACTCTGAAGGATAGTGCTCATACAGCCGGTCCAGCAGGGACACGTGTAGGTTCCTCTCCCGTGCAAACTCACTGTACACAAACGGACTGAGCTGCAGAGACGAGAGCACAAGACACAATCAAAAAGAGGAACGACTAATGTAGCCTGTTAACCTTTATCACCATTGCACACCTTTTTGTTGAGCTCTAAAACCATATATACACTTACAACTCATGCCATTGCATACACTGGATAAAGCTATCGGTGTGCTTAAAGCCACCCTGCTGTTATAATTAAAGAATGACATGTCATTATTAAGTTATAGTTACGTTTAATGTTATGGAACGTACATGAAACAAGTTAGTTCCTGTTATTAACTTGTGTTATAACAGCGATAAACACTCAGTCCCTCACCAGCCTGTCTCCTTCCCCCTCTCTGTTGAAGTTAACAAGAAAACTGCAAGGTCCTCCATCCTGACTTTCCCATGACGGAAAACTTTCTGACCGCTACAAAGTGCTGACACTGGGGACTCCTTCCATAAATGTTTAACATCTCCTTGCAGAAAACTTCACACTATCAACAGTACATTTATTAAAAATGCATTTATCATCAGTCTTAGACGATGGGGAGCGTCTGCAATACAGGTCCCTGTGAATTAACTGTTACTATAGAAAGATACTAATAAATTAGAAGTGTGTCATTTAAACCTGTATAATATCTAATCAGCTACTAATTACCATGAGTACCAACCAGTCTGTCAGTGTCATAAATGTACAATGATGCCTGCAATATTCTCAGAAAAGCTGTGTTGCATCATATGGCCCAAGGCATATAGTTCATTACATACATTCTACAACTGATATACATTGCACTCTATGTAAAAACATCATTCAGTAACATACACAGTGATTTTTGTTGGAACAAGACCCAGCGGTAATCACACTCTCCACATGGACAATATCGTTTACAAAGAAATCAGACAGGCATGTGAGAGGTGAGAGCTGAATAATTAAAGCTAGGGGATGTGAAGGAAGGTGCAAGGGTTTTGGTCTAAAGGGCAGTTCATTAGCAGCCGGTTTGCTGTCCAGAGTTTGTCTGTTGGGACAGATACTTCCTGTCTCCTCTGTGCCACTCAGGGGACTAAAGGTAAAAGAGAGATGTGCTCCAAGTTTGACATCAGAACAGAGGGCTCAGTCACTCTTGGTTTCTATAATAATTAAAATACAAAAATACGGGGGAAATTACCAGCACCTCCTGTTAGTCACTAGCCAGCAATCACAAGTGATCTATCTAAACAACTTCACAATGATACAAATTCTTCTCTCGTTCACTAGCTTCCCACCACATTATAGAAGAAATAAATGTTTTACCTTAAACAAAAAAAAAAAGCTAAACTTCAATCAGTCCAGAATGCTTTATTCCTCAATATCTAGAATAATTGAATATCATCATACTTTCTTTCTCTCCTGATTGGCTGCTGCTCTGGTCTGTCACAATGTATTCACAGCGTTCGCGCATAAAAAACACATACAAATTTCACACCCATTCCAACCTAATACCCTGACAAAACACAGATTGTGAATTTTTCTTACAGGATTGTCAGGGAGACTCGCAGCAGCTCAGGAACATCACATTATAACGTTCAGTAGATGAGAGGAGAATGGCCAGACAGATTTCCACTGACTGGAAGTTTATGATAACTCAAATAACCAATCTTTACAACTGTGGTGAACAGGAAAGCATCCAAGAACATTTCAAATTTTGACACAGATGGGCTACAAGACCACTCCTATCAGCCAAGAACTCTCCTGCTAATACTCTCTGTCGCCAATAATAATAATTAGTTACATTTATATAGCACTTTTCTAGACACTCAAAGCGCTTTACATAGTATGGGGAGAAATCTCCTCAACCACCACCAGTGTGTAGCATCCACCTAGATGATGCAATGGCAGCCATAGTGCACCAGAACGCCCACCACACACCAGTTACTGGTGGAGAGGAAAGATATAGCCTATTCAGGGATGGAGATTATTAAGGGCCATGATAGACAAAAGCCAATGGGGCAATTCCGCCAGGACGATACCCCTACTCTTTACGAGAAGTGACCTGGGATTTTTAACGACCACAGAGAGTCAGGACCTCGGTTTAACTTCTCATCCAAAAGACGATGCTCTTTTTACAGTAGTGTCCCCATCACTATACTGGGGCATTAGGACCCACACAGACCACAGGGAGAGCAACACCTACTGGCCTCCCTAATACCACTTCCAGCAGCAACCTTAGTTTTCCCCCCAGGAGGTCTCCCATCCAGGTACTGGCCAGGCTCAACCTTGCTTAGATTCAGTGGGAAACCGGGCGAGAACTGCAGGGTGATATGGCTCTGGCGACAAGAAGTCAGTCAAAGTAATTTTCTGTGCTTTAAATGCATGCATAAACACAGAAATTTCCCACCAATTCTAACTCAACACCCTGACACAGCACAGATTACAAACCTCTTTTACAGGATAGTCAGGGAGACTCACAGCATCTCAGAAACATCATATTATAAGGTTGTTGTTTCTCATCCCTGGCTTGAGAAAAATGCAAAAAATCCTATGTACTGTGGTTTTAATATTTTAAGTGGGTTTACATTTTTGAAAGAAAGAATTCCTATTCATCTAAATTTTGAATTTGAACATGGTTCCCTAGCAACACTTGAGCTGAGGGGCAATTCCTTACTCGCTTTGGCATTCAACCCGACATTTCACATGGCCAACCATGTGATCTGCTCTCAGTAATCCAGCTAAAAGTATCAACTAAAATATAAAAGGCTTCCTTTTAACTATGATGACAGATGCAGATCTCTCTGTTACACTTCTGACCTGCTTTACTGACTAAAACCTGATAGAAGGTGGCCATGCTGGGAGTAATAGGGAAGAGAAATAAATCTGTTAACACTGAGGAACAACAAACGCAACAGATGAATCCCTTTAAATAGGAAAAACTGACTTTAGAGTTTTTTGAACAGCATGGGTAATGGTGGTGGCAGATGACAGCTTGAAAATAATAGGGAAAATTGAGTAAATTAGCTAGAGTCTCTGAATGATTTGACAAAGACAGTGTCACCATCAAGTAGGAATGTAATAATACATCGTGACACGATGCATTGCGATACAACAATGTGACGACGTGCAGCGTGGAAATGTGCGATATCAGCTTTTGAATAATTATGCATGTAGGCACATCCCACAGAGTTAAAATATATAGGGAGTAAGCTTGTCACGTGATTGCGTTCTTTCATGGAGAGCCTGCAAGAGTCTCATTAGCAAGATGGGGATCATCTGCACTTGTGAAGTGACCGATAGCTCCGGATTGCAATGACAAACGCATTACATGTTATACCCGAGAAAGCAGCCATAGAAGTCAGGCATTTCAGCTGACTTGGGCACTCTATTTTCCATATCCCCAGCTCAGACGCTTTGCTTATTCAATCAGAAATTTTTTGGAAGAATTTATATGTTTATTTTTAAGATATGGTGAACCTGTAGTACATGTTTGTTTATATTATTAAACCTTTGTTTATAGGAATTTTTTTATTTAGTTAGTTTTATACAAAAATGCTGTTGTTTTGCATTGTCTATTATACAGAAAGTCTTTTCAGTCATAATTTTTCTTATTTGGAATTTTGCTCAGATTTCCTGAGAATCGTGAATGCAGTATCGAATCAGATCGATTCATGGCCAGAGTGTATTGTTACATCAAAAAAAGTGCATGTTACTAATGTGTGTTCAGGAGTGAAAAGTTGATCTCGTACCTGCATATGGTCTCCAGCAAGGACGATGCGTGTGCTCTTATTAGCCAGTGCCAACGGCATAATGGTCTCACACTCCATTGCCTGGGCCGCCTCGTCCAACAATATGTGTGTGAAGAGCCCTTTAGACAGACCACAAGCACACATAATGAACACAAACATAATGACTGTGGTCCATGCCTACGCGCACATACACTTAAGTGTATAGTCACGTGTTTTTTCCTAAGCCATTATTAACGGGATCAGCATAAAAAGAGCATGTGTATCCTTATTGTAGAAGACAATAACAAGTGGCAAGATGTGACATACAGATACTGAGGCTACCATAAGCACATAAACTGAGTAACATTAAAGAACCATACAGATGAGTCAGGTCATATTATGGTTTCACGACTGCGACTAAAAAGTTCTATTTTGAAAAGTAGATTGCTTGATTCAGTCCAAGGGTGTCATTTGGGTATGGCAAGATATAACAGCTGCCCCACCTAAGCAACTGGATCAGTGTGAAATAAATTGTAAGGCTACACATTTCTCAGTATACACCCAACTGAAGGATATCAATCATAGTATTATTAAGTGCATGCTGTAGCAGATTGATTGCCATCCTGGATGCCCAACACTGCCAGGCAATTAGACAGGCAATGTAAACTGGTTGTGTGTGCTGTATGTCAATAAGGCCAATATTACATGCTGTTACAAAAACAGATAGACACTAATATTAATCAACACTTGGACTGTGTAGGCTGTTTTGGATTAAACAGTGGCATCCAACAGTAACAGGGTATTGGTGTTGCTCAAGGCTTTGTTGTCAAGGCATTTGCCTGCTACAAATGTTTAACTGCAGTACTGCTAAGTGCTTTGAATCACGATTCAAGCACTTTAACTTGGCATGATACTGGTTTACATAATGAAATCAGCCATATAGAAGTCAGCTGCCTGTTATAACAGAAGTGTCTAATTTGTGTTTCATAATAGGATTTAATCACTACCGCATGATCACAAATGAGAATTTGGAGGTCATGTGAAATCAGAATAGACAACTGACTTTACCATATCTTAAGTCCTGGTGAAATGATGCTACTGTTAAATCTGAAACAGCCTACACAATCCAAGTGTGGTAATTAATATCACAGTGTCTATCTGTTTTTCTAACAGCATGCAATATTGGCCTTAGAGTTATAAATATGCTGTATCTATGTTGTTTGCCTTTCTTCCTGGCCCTATAGTCACTACCCCACACCACAAGCTTCTCTGAGTTTGAAAACAAAGTGAGTAGGTTTCACACCACTATGATGTTACCACCTTAAACACATTTAACAAAAACTCCAGGGCTTGTCTGTCATGTTGCTCCAGCAGCGCTGACTGTTACTGAATGGTAAAACATAAGAGAAAATAAATAAGCAAATGTGTTTGTGTGTGTCTGTGTGTGTGTGACAGTGGAAGCTAATGATGCTGAGTGTGTTAGACAGGCAAGCTGGGTCTCTTAGCAACAGATGACCCTGCAAGCAGACACATACATGGCAGAAATTAGCTTCTCTTAATAAACTGTTACAGACCCCACCACTCCTTGGGAGAAAGGTTTTTTTTTTTTTTTCAGGTGGAGGGGGAGTTCCACAGCATGCCTTGTGGGGTATTGTTTAAAAAATGTCTTTATTACGGGTTTAGACTTGATAATGTAAGCTAGTTGCAGCGAGGGTTTTTCAGCTTCAGCAAGCTCTCAGGAGAGAGAGCATGAGGGAGCATGAGCGAGCGAAAGAGAGAAAAGAGAATGAACGAAAGAACAACTGAGCGAGAAAACAAAAGACTTTCTTTTTGCAGTTACATCATGATTGCAAGTATGGGGTAGAAAACTCACCCAACACACTCAAATCAGAAATATTTGGTACTCGAGTACTTGAAAGAGGACTTCAGTAACTGTTACCATGCATGTGGGAATTAACATGTGAACTGAAAGATGATGAATGTGTGCATGTGCGCATGTGTGTGTGTGCATGCGCGTGTGCGTGCATACTCACCAGGTTCCAGATCAAGCTGACAGAGGTACTGGGAGGTACTGAGCGTCACTACCACAACACGGTGGCGCTCTATGTCCTGCCGAGTGGGCATCTGGAAGGTGAGGTAAGCTCCAGAGATCAGGCAATACTGCTGCACCACTGCGTGCACTGTTTTTACCCAGCGGTTCCTAAAGTAAACCCTATACACACACACACACACACACACACACACACACACACACACACACACACACACACACTTAAATTTCAGTACAACCTGTTGCATACATTAAGGTTCACTATATGCCAGACTACATTCATTTGGAACAGATAACACAGATAGCCCATTGAAAACTGTCCCTATGTTACCACACCTGAAATCAACAAATCTTCCAACAAGGTCTTGTAATGATGTAGTATGCAGTATTCCGAACAAACACCCCAGTCATACATCAATAATTCCCTAGAACCTTCCCGCCAAACAGCCACAGATTCCAAATGATAAAAAACTCCGTAGTAATTTAGGGTTTGTCTAGGCCTGAGAATTAGTGCAAATCCAGCTCCAATGAGCAGGCTCAGAAATCAACAGTGCATGGTATGTCAAGGAAGTACCCACTTTACAGTGCTAGCAAGATATTAGGATGATGGTTGACAGAGAACGTGGAATATACGAAGGAGGAAATGCCACTTGGGAACCAACTCAGTGGAAAAAATTAGCGATATGTGCCGCACATATGCAAGGTAGTAACGCTCACGAGGGTAGACCCTTTAAGGAGGTTGAAATATCAGCAATAAAAGAGCATACACTGAAATGGAATGAGAGGAGGATATCCCCATCATTGGAGGATGGAATACCTGTCACTCTGGCAGTAGTCACAAGCTGCTATGCTCCATAACACATAGACCGACATGCTCACAGGTAAGAAGGAGAAAGGGAGTGATCGATGTACAACAGTGGTATTTAAGGAAGATACTGTCATAAGTCAGAACATGACCTTACTGGAAAATAACAAATGCATGAGGTGCTATTCAGGTTTTACACACTGCCCATGGCAGTTAGGAAGGAGTGAAAAAGAATCAGGTGTCCATTCAAGTATTATCAAACCTATATATAAATATATACACTGTTGTGATTGGGTTGTAAAATTATGCGCCAATTAAATGTCACAATCTCATTTTAAAGCACTTGACACTTATTTTATAGTGAAACTTTGGCCATGGCATGAATACCTGCGTGTGCGCGCACACATGCCAGTAAGTTTTTGTTGAGTATTAATAGCCAATTATTTATTTTTGGTTTTCAAAGTATGCGAGACTAATCAAGGTTGTAAAATCCGAATAAAAATGTTCATTACCGCAGTTGTTTCTTAATTGACTGTATGATCCTACAGAAACCAAAAATTGTTGTAATGTCCCAGTTATTTATATGTAAACCAACTGCTCAACAGCATCACATAATGAGGTTAAGGTAATTTTTGTGAATCTGTGTTTTTTTGTTTGTTTTTTTACTTTCTAGAAAATTACATTCGTAAAAGGTAAACCTACATTAATATTGCACAAGCCTATACATTATTGAGCCTTTTGTTGGGCTGTGGTTGATACCTGAGAGGTCTTGCGTGTGGATTGCCTGCCTCCACATATGGATGAAGGTAGTCCTTTATGTACAGATCTGCTGCACTGTTTGAATGGGTGCAGATGAGGACCCTGTGAAACAATTATACAAACAAATAAATAATTACAAATATGCTTAACTGTACAAGTTTTTCAATTGCTACGAATGATTCCCCAAATCAAACTAGTTCTGACCTAGAAACATTATCTCTTTGAAATTTTAGTAGGTCAGATAGTGGATTATAAGGTAAAATAAGCCAGCGAGCAGGGATGGGACTTTTCAATTTAGGTTCTTGCTTAAGAGTGAGGCAGGTACTCACCTTGTGTCAGGCTGTTTGAGGATGTGTTTCACTGCCTGAGCCAATGTGAATGTTTTGCCTGTGCCATAGGGTCCAATGATGAGCACAGGAGGGAGATTGATTGACAATGGAGTGGTGATGGCCAAAATGGCCTCCTTCTGCTTGGCGTTTAAACGAGGGTCCAACTGCTCATCCCACTGCCTGCATAAAATGGCACAAAGGTTTGGACAAGTTTATGTATTTGGCTTCACCTGTAAGGACAAACTACATGACCAAAGGTTTGTGACCTGACAATTTGTCACCTGACAATAACACTCATATGTTTTTTTTGTTTGTTTTTTTTATTTAGTCCCCCCCTGTGCTGTTACACTAATCTCCACTCTTCTGGGAAGGCTTTCCACTAGATTTTGGAACATGGCTGCCCACTGCACCACAATAGCACATATGGGTGTGATGGTCAGGTGTCCACAAACTTTTGGCTGTCAAGTGTATTTCAACACAGGTGTCTAGTGAATGATAATGTGTGTGAGAAAAAAGTTCCAGCACTTACCTGTTGGGGCTCCAGGGGATTATAGGAGTTAGGCTGATGTCAGGAAAGAGGATGCTGTTGTCACGGAGGCGGTCTAGAGCATAGTGCATCTCACACAGCGGAAGCCTGTTGAGCTGAAACTGCAGCTCCACCTAGCAGATCAGAGAGGAACCTAATCAACACATCCACCAACACAGCGACCTACTACTCTGCCTCAGGTCTTTGTGATCTGTTATGTCTCTTTCAAAAGGGGCAACTCAGAAAAGCAATCATCTGTTAATAAAAGCTACTTTCAAGCAAGTTTTCACAGCCTGCTCAGTGTTCTAACTAGCAGAAGTGGCAAACACCCCAGCCAGAAGCTCATATGCAAAACTCCACAGGAATCTGATGATCCACAAATGAGCCTTTTCAAATTACAGCAGACAGCTGTGAAGGATTTCATGGGTATTCCACAAGACAAAGGAGCTTGTCTCTCTAGCTTTAATGGTGCTTCAGTACAGTAGAGGATGTGCGAGATGGGGGGGAAGCGGCTGGAACAAATGGGATCTCCATGCCGTCTTTAAGGGGAAAAAACATGTGCAACTTGCACCAAAGCCTGCTCTTTAGAAGCAGTCCTATGACAAATGGGCTCTGGGATTCTGCAATCACAATTCAATTACAGATTTAAATGATGCCAGCTGTTTAAAACCTGGCTTATTGTAACAAAAGGAGCTTATTTTCAATGGGATCAATGTCAGGGTATGCAATGCTAGAAATGTGTCCTGAGTTTGAGATAATGTTTTGGGAAGCACTGACTGGACTTATGGGACGGAGGGAAAATCACATAGACTTTGGGTGTGGCCTGTAGCACCACCACTGACTAAGAATAGAGAAATGCAGTGTAAAGTTGCATATGAATCATGCCTGGTGATGTTTATACTAAGCATTGGAGCAATCGCACAAATCTGTCTGACACGCTATTCAGA
Source organism: Cranoglanis bouderius (assembly GCA_023630585.1). Classification (NCBI taxonomy): domain Eukaryota; kingdom Metazoa; phylum Chordata; class Actinopteri; order Siluriformes; family Cranoglanididae; genus Cranoglanis; species Cranoglanis bouderius. Next base: position 9,945,356 of record CM042554.1, read on the forward strand.
ATCCCACCTGCAGCTCCCTGTCAGGCATCAGATTGAGCTCCTCACAGCAGTCCTTGCAGATACGCAGGAAGATGTAGTCCTTGGTCTTCTCCTCTATAAAGGCCTCATAGACACGCTCCCTGGCACTGGCAGGCTGGCCTTGACATGTCCGATCCCGGCTCACAGGCAACAGCAGCACTGAATTCACCTTCGTCATCACCAGCCGTCCTGCCAATGTGTCCTCAGACAATGTCTCTGTTAGTTTAAATCGGGCGAACAGCTGGCCGTTTTGGGCATATTTAGCACCCCCAGATATTCCAGTCAGCATGAAACTGGAGACCAGCTGCAGGTTTACCTTGATGTTGAACCTGGGAAGACAAAATGGTTTTTAATACTGTGATGCCATCCAATCACATGTACACAAATCCCCCAAAACAAGCCAATACAGGGTGAAAGCACTTTTTTGGTAGTTGTTGCTGTTGTCTTTTAGTTGTTGTAGAACTGCTGTCAAACAATATCAAAACACCTATGCTTCAAATGGTTTAACATGCAAAAAATTATCAGCAAAGTGTCAGCAAAGACTGTAATTCCAGTCAGACAGAATACACACTTCGCATACTGACATTTTTAGAGCAAACCTGTAAATCTCCTACATCAGATGTCTACGTTATCAGTTTTAAAGTGCTAAAGTCTACGTACAACCATCTATTGAATATCAAATAATATAAATGTGCTAGAGCTCATATTTTCCTCTAATTACACAAGTTTAACTGCTTTTCTTAATTAGTACCACTGGCACTCTGGGACAATCACAAAAGCAGCTGTTTTATTACATGAAACATGATTCGTGTGTGACCTCTAGTGGTTAGAGACCGCAAATTAGTATAAAAGCAAGCAAATCAGTAGGGGGGGGGGGGGGGGGGGGCGACTTTTTTTTTTTCTTATTCTCATGACGCATATAATTGACAATATACCTGCCACTAGTTCAGATCTGGGATTAAAGGTACTCACTTGCTAACTTCCTTGTACTGTGCAATCTCCTCGATGTAGAGCAGGTCATGCAGGCGAGACTGGTAGTTCTCACGCGTGAGTGTCTTGTCCAACACGGACTGGGTGAAGAGCTGGTCAGCAGACAGTGGGATCTGATAGCGAGTGAGCAGACTGCGCTCCAGCTCCATGTTCTCGTTGGGAACGAACTCCACAATGGTCTTGCAGGATGAGTCCCAGCGCTTCGCTGTCATCAGGAGCTGCTGCCTTGCCTGCATCAAATGCTCCAGGTCTGCAAGGGAGGCAAGGCCACGAGGGTGAGTAGTAGTGGGTAGAAATTTGTAAATCAGTAGAGAATTTCTATTTTCTATTATACAGGGTGTCCCAAAAGTCTCTATACATAGGGGAAACTAACACTTTTTTTTCTTTTTTAAGCAAAATGTCTTCCAAAATTTTTCATACTCTTTATATTATTATTACAGTGGGGGAAAAAAGTATTTGATCCCCTGCTGATTTTGTATGTTTGCCCACTGTCAAAGAAATGATCAGTCTATAATTTTAATGGTAGGTGTATTTTAACAGTGAGAGACAGAATAACAACAAAAAAATCCAGAAAAACGCATTTCAAAAAAGTTATAAATTGATTTGCATTTTAATGAGGGAAATAAGTATTTGATCCCCTATCGATCAGCAAGATTTCTGGCTCCCAGGTGTCTTTTACACAGGTAATGAGCTGAGATTAAGAGCACTCTCTTAAAGGGAGTGCTCCTAATCTCAGTTTGTTACCTGTAAAAAGACACCTGTCCACAGAAGCAATCAATCAATCAGATTCCAAACTCTCCACCATGGCCAAGACCAAAGAGCTGTCCAAGGATGTCAGGGACAAGATTGTAGACCTACACAAGGCTGGAATGGGCCACAAGACCATTGCCAAGCAGCTTGGTGAGAAGGTGACAACAGTTGGTGCGATTATTCGCAAATGAAAGAAACTGTCAGTCTCCCTCGGTCTGGGGCTCCATGCAAGATCTCACCTCGTGGAGTTTCAATGATCATGAGAACGGTGTGGAATTACCAGAACTAGCCCAGAACTACACGGAAGGATCTTGTTAATGATCTCAAGGCAGCTGGGACCATAGTCACCAAGAAAACAATTGGTAACACACTACGCCGTGAAGGACTGAAATCCTGCAGTGCCCGCAAGGTCCCCCTGCTCAAGGAAGCACATGTACAGGCCTGTCTGAAGTTTTCCTGAATGATTCAGAGGAGAACTGGGTGAAAGTTTTGTGGTCAGGTGTGGTCAGATCTCTTTGGCATCAACTCAACTCGCTGTGTTTGTAGGAGGAGGAATGCTGCCTATGACCCCAAGTCATAACACCATCCCCACCGTCAAAGATGGAGGTTGGAACATTATGCTTTGGGCGTGTTTTTCTGCTAAGGGGACAGGACAACTGCACCGCATCAAAGGGACGATGGACGGGGCAATGTACCGTCAAATCTTGGGTGAAAACCTCCTTCCCTCAGCCAGGGCATTGAAAATGACCTTAATGACTTGGAGAGGATCTGCAAAGAGGAGTGGGACAAAATCCCTCCTGAGATGTGTGCAAACCTGGTGGCCAACTACAAGAAAGGTCTGACCTCTGTGATTGCCAACAAGGGTTTTGCCACCAAGTACTAAGTCAAAGGGGTCAAATACTTATTTCCCTCATTAAAATGCAAATCAATTTATAACTTTTTTGAAATGCGTTTTTCTGGATTTTTTTGTTGTTATTCTGTCTCTCACTGTTAAAATACACCTACCATTAAAATTATAGACTGATCATTTCTTTGTCAATGGGCAAATGTACAAAATCAGCAGGGGATCAAATACTTTTTCCCCCCACTGTATATTATTATATTACTGTTTATATTATATATATTTTTTCCAGATAGCCTTTAAGAATGCCTTTAACAAAAAAAGAAGGTATTGAAATCACTCATGGCTGGATCAGGAAGCTGTCACAAGGTTGCGATGGACATGCAATTAGATGAATAACACCAGACATGTTAACACAAGTTCATCATGAGTGGGAGAGATGACTCCATGTGTGTTTACAAAGAAATGGCAATCATGTAGAGGAGGTTTTGTAAGTAAAAGTTACATGAGCAAAATTATAAAGCCTATTGCTGTATCTGCCGTAAAGCATTACTGTACTGCAAAAAACTGTTGAACACACAAACTGGGGTTCAAAAGAATGGACGTGTCCACTGTTTTAGTGGCTGTTTCAAACAGGCTATGGTAATCTGTGCAGCAGTTCAGCAATGGTCTTGTACACATGAAATGTTTATATTTTAAAATATTACTTCACTGAAAGAGGTGATCAATTTATGTACAGCCATGGCCAAAAGTTTTGAGAATGACACAAATATTAATTTTCACAAAGTCTACTGCTTCAGTGTTTTTAGATCTTTTTGTCAGATGTTACTAACTGTTACTGAAGTATAATCACAAGCATTTCATAAGTGTCAATGGCTTTTATTGACAATTACATGAAGTTTATGCAAAGAGTCAATATTTGCAGGGTTGACCCTTCTTTTTCAAGACCTCTGCAATTCACCCTGGCATGCTGTCAATCAACTTCTGGGCCACATCCTGACTGATGGCAGCCCATTGTTGCATAATCAATGCTTGGAGTTTGTGGGTTTTTGTTTGTCCACCCGCCTCTTGAGGATTGACCACAAATTCTCAATGGGATTAAGGTCTGGGGAGTTTCCTGGCCGTGGACCCAAAATGTCGATGTTTTGTTCCCCGAGCCACTTCGTTATCACTTTTGCCTTGTGGCAAGGTGCCCCATCATGCTGGAAAAGGCATTGTTCATCACCAAACTCTTCTTGGATGGTTGGGAGAAGTTGCTCTCTGAGGATGTTTTTGTACCATTCTTTATTCATGGCTGTGATCTTAGGCAAAATTGTGAGTGAGCCCACTCCCTTGGCTTAGAAGCAACCCCACACATGAGTGGTTTCAGGATGCTTTACTGTTGGCATGACACAGGACTGATGGTAGCGCTCACCTTTTCTTCTCCGGACAAGCTTTTTTCCAGATGCCCCAAACAATCGGAAAGGGGATTCATCAGAGAAAATGACATTACCCCAGTCCTCAGCAGTCCAATACCTGTACTTTTTGCAGAATAGCAGTCTGTCCCTGATGTTTTTCCTGGAGAGAAGTGGCTTCTTTGCTGCCCTTCTTGACACCAGGCCATCCTCCAAAAGTCTTCGCCTTACTGTGCGTGCAGACGCACTCACACCTGCCTGCTCTGCACTGGTGGTGCCCCGATCCCGCAGCTGAATCAACTTTAGGAGACGGTCCTGGCGCTTGCTGGACTTTCTTGGGCGCCCTGAAGCCTTTTTCACAACAGTTGAACCTCTCTCCTTGAAGGTCTTGATGATCCGATAAATGGTTGATTTAGGTGCAATCTTACTAGCAGCAATATCCTTGCCTGTGAATCCCTTTTTGTGCAAAGCAATGATGGCTGCACGTGTTTCCTTGCAGGTAACCATAGTTAACAGAGGAAGAACAATAATTTCAAGCACCACCCTCCTTTTAAAGCTTCCAGTCTGTTATTCTAACTCAATCAGCATGACAGAGTGATCTCCAGCCTTGTCCTCATTAACACTCTCACCTGTGTTAACGAGAGAATCACTGACATGATGTCAGCTGGTCCTTTTGTGGAAGGGCTGAAATGCAGTGGACATGTTTTTTTGGGATTAAGTTCATTTTCATGGCAAAGAGGGACTTTGAAATTAATTGCAATTCATCTGATCACTCTTCATAACATTCTGGAGTATATGCAAATTGCCATCATAAAAACTGAGGCAGCAGACTTTGTAAAAATTAATATTTGTGTCATTCTCAAAACTTTTGGCCACGGCTGTATTTTGCTGAGAGTCGCATGAATGACATTGTGATAGGTGTGCAGTCCTTATGAGGTTTTTTGTTGTTGTTCTCTGTGTTGCTTCATTGCAGTTTACATGACTGTAATTCACATTTTTCTGAATTATTATAATAATGTGCATAATTATTAATATTACTTATTATTATAAAAATGTGCTGTGTTACCATCCAAAATCTGGATAGTACTGTGACAAAGTTTTGTCCTATAACTCACCACAAGCATGATCTGCTCTTCATTGAAGTGTGAACATATATATTTATATTTTAGATAAGGGTTAACAAAATAATTATGTTGACCAATAAGGGAAACTAATAAACCATATACCATACTACACAAAAAGAATGCGTTATTAAAAACAATACTAATTATATTTTCTAAGAATTTTTACTTCTACTCTATAGGACTAAGGCTTTCCCCACATGTTTATGAGGATTTGAAGTTCACTGAGATCATTCAATTAAAAATAAGAACTATACCTTCAATAGACGCTGCGTCCACCATCACTCTCTGCATCAGCACAGGTTCAGAGCCGAAATCGAAGACTACGGTCTGGCGGAAAGTGCCGAAAATTTCGGTTCTAAACACCACCTCCACAGTGTAGAGGCAGTGATCCATGCCATTCTGCAGCAGTCCTACTCCAGTCCACTCCTGACAGCCGCCCTCACACACCTGCTGGGGTACCTGGGTGGAGGAGTCGCCTGCTGACACGGCTGTGATGGAGAAGTGCGGTCGGTTGGCATCGTAGAGCAGGGCGATGCGGTGCAACATGCGGGCAGGCTGGACATGAAAAGTGACACAAAGAAGAGGGTTGATAAAGCAGGGAGACTGGCACATATGCAAGTACCTTGTTCAGTATCAATGAGAAGACTCTTATTCATGATATAGAGGAGGGGAAAATGTGGTGCACGTTTCTACATGTTTCTAGGAGTATAAATAAATAAATAAATATTCGCATTCTTGCTTCTATGTTATGGTAGCTACTTTTTAAAACTGACTATGTAGCTAGATACAGTAAATTACTAAAAACTATGACACAAAAAGGCAGGGAACAGCACTGTTACAGGATTTGGTGTTAGTTTTTGCTCATAGTGTGCCATTACTTTACTAGGAGTGACAGCAGGACTACATTCAGTATCGAAATATAGCAAAGCATTCCTTTAGACATGACTTGTTCTATTCTGAACACCCGGTTGCCTTGCGTAATTGTCAGCTTGACTTAATTAAGAAATAAACAACAAATGTGTTTGATTACTCAGATCAGCTTCTGTTGGATTAAATATAACCAAAGACAAGTCACATGACCCAGTCATGCTAAAAACAACCGGCGATAAATTTACAGTGTTCCTACCTTGCAGTAAAGTGAGAATGTCCAGGAATGGGATGACTTCTTGGTGTTGACAGTGACTGAAAGATCTGAGTTATGTTCCACTGTAACTCCATCTACACAGTCATTAAGCTGCAAAGACATCAAAGAAGGAATACACACTATGAAAAGAAAATTAAAACCCTCCATACAGCACTAAAAGCTCTTTTTAAATACTGATGATGCAGGTAGGCAAAATAACAAAATTTTTCCATTACTCAACCCATAACAGCAACATTTGAAAACACTATAAAATAGCATATCCATGTAAGGCTGTTTCAATCTGTTCAGACTAGTTTCTGATAGAGGAACCAGGGCTGACGTTAGTAGCTCCAGAAGTCTTTTTAATTGCCTCTCCAGGTACTTCTTTGCAGACCAGGAACTATTAGGATGGAGCTTGCTGTATTGAACATCATACACAAAATGACTAAAGGACGACCAACCCTTATACAGGCCATTAAACAAAACTGAATTAACAATTTGTTGTAGCTCCTGGCATGTAAAAGCCAGCAAGAGGAGGCCAGTAGAAATTACACCGGAAAAGTGGACAAGCCATGATGTGAAAGTCTTAATCAGCAACTATGCCCAAGAAGACATTCAAAGAGTGTTTGAGTGCCACATATTAACCATGCACTTTGAAGCTGTCTGGCAAGCCCCCCCATATTCGGTCATTCCTCTTTCAGAAACTTCCCCCTAATAGCACTTTTGGTTGCTTTAACACTGAACATAATCACTAATGCAGAAAATTCTTCTTTAAATAATTCATTTACTAACGCTTTTACTAAACTGCTATCTTTGCTAAACACGTACCACTTTCTCTGGTGTAAGGGAGTTGATCCACTTCTCAATTAGGGTCTCCGTGTAGTTTTCAGTGTAATGCTTCCCATCTTGCTGCTGCTTGAGACGGATGAGTCTGGAGGCATAGCGCTGCTGCCACTCGGTCAGCTCCTCCTGAGAGTGGGCTGAGGTGCACTGTGCACCATACCGACACAGACCCTGCTCTAGAAACCTACACAGAACCACACGATTATACTAAAACTTGCGTCTAGAAACGTGAACGGAGCATCACCATTACACCAACACTTGTCTCAACAAGCATGCAAAGGAACATGCTTGTACTAAAACCCTGAATTTTCTCCCCAGTAAAAGGAAGATATTCATGAAATTCAATAAAACTGCTCTGGTAATCGGCATAGAACACTGTGGTTAGTGCACTCAGGCAAAGACACAGGGAAATACTTTTTTGGGGGTCTTTGGAAAACCACTGAAACTTTCACTTAATTTGTTATTACATACATCGCAGTATGTAAGTAAGTAAACAGGTAAAGAGAAGCACATTTTCTGAAATATAGGTCAACTGATTGATCGGATTTGCTGATTAATCAGCAGCAATAACTGACTGCTGGAACTACTGGTTATCGGCAAAAATCCATACCGATAGTTTTTCCCGGGTGCATCCGTTGTGGGAGCGGCGAGAAGGGTCTGCTGTCATTATACAGTACAAGAGCAGCCTCTAGAGGCTAAATAAAAACTATCACAGGCAAATTTTGTAGTGTTTTTTTTATTTATTTTAATTTTTTAAATTAATTTTAGATGTCTCTATTTTGAATTCCTCCATCAGGAAATATTATCATTCTCCTTTTCTCCCCAAAGTGCCCAATAACTCAATATCTGAATGGTAAAAAGTGAAATTTGGCACATTGATACTACAGACCACGAGTAACTCCCACACCACAAATGGTCCACATAAGCCCATAGGTGGCGCTACAGGCCACACCCAAAGTCTATGTGATTTTCCCTCCGTCCCATAAGTCCAAAATGTCTGACAATTGGTATACATGCCTTATTCTCGTGGGGAACAAAAAAGCCATTAGGACCCATAAAGCCCGGCATGATAGATTTTTCCAGTACATTGAAAATTTGTCCAAAACTAGAAAAATCTTCTCCTCATGAACCACAGGTCCGATTGACTTGAACTGTGGTACATATGTGTGGGATACATGTCTTCCTATAGGGTGATAAGCAATAAGGAATCAAATAAAAATTGGCTGAACTATTTACATATTGGTGAACTGACAACTGTTACACATATTTCTTGTGTCCAGAAATCAATGGAACATTAACCTATGGACTTGTTCTGTGCCACACACAAAGAGGACACTACAATATGTTACCATGTGCAATGGCAACCTTATATCTCCAAAAACAATGACATTAAAAATAATAATAATTTATCACTAACTCTCATGTTATCTTTGATAATATCTGTTATGTTATGTTTAACAATATCTTTATAGATGGCGCTGTTTGTCTTGGAATGATCGTTTGTGGAAAACTACAAAAATGAACTTAAAATCTGCCATTGAACCAAATGCGTTGAAATATTGCATCTGTGGGATACATTTCTCTACCATGTCAGTTTTAAATGGTCTGCAATCTTGACGAGGTATCCGCCATTTTGGCTTGCAGCTACATTTTTATTTGTTATTTGGAGTGTTACTTTTTGGTTCAACTTGGATGTATATCTTTTATTTACTTTAATATTTAATATATATTAACATATTTATTTCATTTAAATATTTTACTTTGAGTATTATGATTTCATTCAGTATCTATTTTAAAAACTATCGGTATCAGTCAACCTCTAGTATGAACAATTGGCGCGTTAAGTCTATGCAAAGGAACAAAGCATGATTGTACTCCAAGTCCTGTGATGAAGACAAGAGCTACGCAAAAATCCTGCTTCTAGAAATAAATACTACCAGTGGAAACAGCATCTTAATTATTGTAACGTATAGTAATGTGAACAATAATTATTGCAATCTAAATAAAACAAAGGTCAACTCTTGAATTCTACCTGAACGAGCGGTCAACCATACCTTTTACACAATGTGTACTCCTCGCTGCTAGTGACCCCTCGAGGAGGAGGCCGAAACTGCCAACCTTCTTGAACATCTGGTCCCAGATCAAGGCAAACAGACACAGGGATATAAAAAGGGGAAGAGAAACAGAAAGTTGTTTAAACATATCAGCGCATACACCCAAGCAGCTACCCATGGCATGCGACTGGAGCTAAACATGATGCCTTGACTTGGTTGTGAAACTGCTGTGGTCAGTAGGAGGAAACTCACCCTCCTCTGTCTCTGCTGGCTGCTCAGTCACCATTTTACTGCTTAAAGCCTGTCACACAAGCAAACACAATTACTCAAACTTGTATTTTGATGGTTAAGTTTCTGATGAGGGTCACTGATTACACAACTAAAACAGAAAGCTTGCAAGGTGCACAGTATAAAACTTGTTTAGACATGCCCTAATTTGGCCAACCCAAAGGCTAACCACCAACACAGATAGCAAAAAAACAAAAACAAATAAACAACAACAAAAAAAAAACATCCTTACCTCCATCTCCGACAGGAGTATCTTCAACCTCGTCATATCCTTAGCCATGATTCCATTCTTCAACAAAGCAGAGGTATGCATGTTTTATATATATATATATATATATATATATATATATATATATATATATATATATATATATATATACACACACACACACACACACACACACACACACACACACACACACACACACACACACACACACAATATATATATATATATACTTTTTTTTTTTTTTTAAATTAATGGTCTGATCCAGCTCACTAAAGAGTTTTACATATTGCAATAATGAAAGATTTGTGACTAAGTCATCATCACTGTTCTACGCACTGATTAAAATATTAAAATTCACAACACTTCAGAAAATCTCAGATAAAGAAAGGGAGGTAGATTCATTTACCAGCGGTTCTCCATACAGAGCTTTAGAAAGAATGGTAAAGACTTCCTGTAGGCTTCCATCCAGCATCATTTTATGCAGTCCAGCTCTGAAAATTCCCTCACCCTTACCCAGCTCCTCAGCCAGCACTACACACACACACACACACACACACACACACACACACACACACACACACACACGTAAGGAAACCATGCCCACCCGCAGTCAAGCTCACTCTTCTAAGCTCGGCCTTTGATTATTTTTCAAAAGAAAAACTGAATTTTCACTCACCATGCTTACAGTCTTCATCAGCTTGATCATACTCCTTCTGCAATGAGAAGTGAGAAACAGACATTACAAGTCAAGTCAATCAATTGTTTTTATTGTTATTCCTCTATATAGTTTGTATACATTGGAACGAAATGACGTTTCTTCAGGACCATGGTGCAACACAGAACCATACGCAAGACTACATAAAGTGCAAATACACAACTGTCTGCAAAACAATAAATACACAGAACAAAATAAATACACAGGATAGTAAATACACAATGGATACACAGAACATGGACTGTAAACTGTAAACTAATGTGTAATGTAGCAGCACAAGTATAGCAGCAATACTGGCAGCAAAAACGAGTTCCATAATATAAAGTGACTGATGCAGCTATGTAAAATACAGTACTACTGAGTCTTACTGGGTTAGTGCATGTGCAGTGGTATGAGTCTTACTGGGGTTGACATTTGAATAACTATACAGATGTTCAAGTCAGGGGGCGATGTCTAATCATTCTCAATGAAATCCCAGGATGGTCCAGTAGTATTAGGCTGGCTTAGAGCCATGTCTAACTGACATCGACCTGACAGGTCGTAAAGACGTATGTATCCAGGACTATGGGTATAACAATCCGGATCAGTTCCCTCCTGTAATATTGGCACCCTTGGTAAATATGAGCAAAGAAGGCTGTGAAAAATTGTCTTTATTGTTTAACCTTTTGATCTATTGTTAAAAACATTCACAAAAATACTCTGCACTCATGGATAGCAAACAATTGCAAACAAAACAAAAGTTTATCAAAAAAATATATATTTGTTAAATATAGGTGTGCAACAATTATTGGCACCCTTTTAGTCAATACTTTGTGCTACCTCCCTTTGCCAAGATAACAGCTCTGACTCTTCTCCTATAATGCCTGATGAGGTTGGAGAATACATGGCAAGGGATCGGAGACCATTCCTCCATACAGAATCTCTTCAGATCCTTCAAATTTCAAGGTCCACGCTGGTGGGCTCTCCTCTTCAGTTCACCCTACAGGTTTTCTATGGGTTTCAAGTCAGGGGACTGGGATGGCCATGGCAGGACCTTGATTTTGTGGTCAGTAAACCATTTTTGTGTTGATTCTGATGTACGTTTTGGATCATTGTCCTGCTGGAAGATCCAACCAACCCATTTTAAGCTTTCTGGCAGAGGCAGTCAGGTTTTCATTTAATATCTGTTGATATTTGAATCCATGATGCCATGAATCCTCTACAAAATGTCCAGGTCCTCTGGCAGAAAAAACTGCCCCAAAACATTAAAGAGCCATATTTAACCATGGGTATGAGGTACTTTCCCATATGGCTACCTCTCTGTGTGCACCAAAACCACCTCTGGTGTTTACTGCCAAAAAGCTCTATTTTGGTTTCATCTGACCATAGAACCCGATCCCATTTGAAGTTCCAGTAGTGTCTGGCAAACTGAAGACACTTGAGTTTGTTTTTGGATGAGAGTAGAGGCTTTTTTCTTGAAACCCTTCCAAACAACTTGTGGTGATGTACAACCCCAATTCCAGAAAAAAAAAATCTAAAATGCAATAGAAACAAAAATCTGTGATTTGTCAAGTCTCTTGAAATTTTAATTAACTGACAAAAGTACAAAGAAAATATATTCAATGTTTTCACTGACCAACTTAATTGTATTTTGTAAATATAAACAAATTTAGAATTTGATGCCTTCAACACACTCAAAAAAAGTTGGGACAGAGGCATGTTTACCACCATGTTACATCACCCTTCCTTTTAATGACCGTTTTTAATTGTTTGGGAACTGAGGATACTAATTGTTGTAGTTTTGCAAGTGGAATTTTTGCCCATTCTTGCTTGATACAAGACTTCAGCTGCTCAACAGTCCTTGGTCACCATTGTCTGATTCTCCTCTTCATGATGTGCCATAGGAGACAGATCTGGACTGCTGGCAGGCCAGTCAAGCACACGCACTCTGTGTCGACGAAGCCACGCTGTTGTAGCATGTGCAGAATGAGGCCTGGCATTGTCCTGCTGAAATAACCATGGATTTCCTGGGAAAATATGTTGCCTTAATATGTCTCTCTAAAATCCCAATATACACCTCTGCGTCAATGGTACCTTCACACATATGCAAGTCACCCATGCCATCGGCACTGATGCACCCCCATACCATCACAGATGCTGGCTTTTGCACCCGTCACTTATAACAGTCTGATTGGTCTTTTTCATCTTTGGCACGGAGCAGTCGACATCCATTTTTCCCAAAAACAAGCTGAAACGTGGACTCATCTGACCACAGAACACATTTCCACTGCCTTTCAGTCCATCTGAGATGAGCTCGGGCCCAGAGAACTCGACTGCGTTTCTGCATAGAGTATAACGGTTTTCCTAAGTACTCCCGAGCTCATGTGGTTATATTTATCACATTAGCATGACATTTTTCAGGCAGTGCCGCTTCAGGGCTCGAAGGTCACGCACATTCAACAGTGGTTTCCGGCCTTGCCCTTTATGCAGAGATTTCTCTGGATTCCCTGAATCTTTTCACAATATTATGCACTGTAGATGGTGAGAGACCTAAATTCCTTGTAATCTTTCGTTGAGCAATGTTCTTTTTGAACTGACTGACAATTCTCTCACAAAGTTTGGCACAAAGTGGTGAACCACGACCCATCCTTGCTTGCAAAGACTGAGCTTTTGGTGGATGCTCCTTTTATGTCCAATCCTGATACCCTCCCCTGTTAACAGTTATCCCGATCCTCAAAAATTGTGTTACTTGAATATTCTATAAACTTTTCAGTCTTATTTTGACCCGTCCCAACTTTTTTTTTGAGTGTGTTGCAGGTATCAAATTTGTTTATATTTACAAAATATAATTAAGTTGGTCAGTGAAAGCACTGAATATCTTTTCTTTGTACTTTTGTCAGTTAATTAAAGTTTCAAGACACTTGACAAATCACAGATTTTTGTTTTTATTGCATTTTAGAAAAAATCCCAACTTTTCTGGAATTGGGGTTGTAGGTGACTTCGGATTATAGTTTTGGAGACTTTCTGACCCCAAGACGCAACTAACTTCTGCAATTCTCCAGCTGTGATCCTTGGAGATTTTTTGACCACTCAAACCATCCTCTTCATGCTACATTGAGACAATATAGTCACACGTCCAATTCCAGGTTGATTCATAACATTTCCAGTTGACTGGAACTTCTTAATTATTGCCCTGATGGTGGAAATGGGCATTTTCAATGCTTGTGCTATTTTCTTATAGCCACTTCCCATTTTGTGAAGCTCAACAACCTTTTTCCGCACATCACAGCTATATTCCTTGGTCTTACCGATTGTTATGAATGACTAAGGGAATTTGGTCTATGTGTTACCTCATATTTATACCCCTGTGAAACAGGTTGAACAATATCCTGTTCCTAGTCACAAGTGAACTTTTTTTTTTTTTTTTTTTTTTTTTTTAACATATCAATGGGAATATACTTCAAATATATTTTTCTCATATGACTTCATAGGGGTACCAATAACTGTTGCACACCTATATTTTACAAATATATATTTTTTGGATAAACATATGTTGTGTTTGCAATTGTTTGATATCCATGAGAGCAGGGTATTTTTTTTTAACAAACTATCAAAAGGTTAAACAATAAAGACAATTTTTCACAGCCTTCTTTGCTCATATTTACTAAGGGTGCCAATATTAGTGGAGGACATTTTATATACAGTACTGTGCAAAAGTTTTAGGCACCCTATTTTTTAGTACAAACTTTCTTATAGATTTTTTATTTTATGACTTCTACATTATCAAGTCAGTACAAAAAAAATTTAGATTCCCAAACATCAGTTTTCTAGCACAAAATTAAATGTTACAGAAAAATGTTTGTATGTTAAAGAAAGCAGCATATTACGTAAGAGACACTTTTCAGACAAAAAAACACAATGAACACTGCTGGGTTTTGCTGCAAAAATAAGAAGCAAGTGCGACAGTCAAAGTCTCCAGAAGAACTGTGGCTGGTTCTGCAAGATGCCCAATAAAACTTACCAGCTCATTTCCTTATAAAACTGCACACACTGTACCGGAGACTACTATTTTTATTTTTATCACCCCAAATATTGACTTTGTTTCATTTACTACTCTTTACGGCAGTTTTTTTTTTTTTTTTTTTTTTTAAATGTAGAAACATTTAGTTTCATTATTTTGAAGGCATCTTTGCTCTACAGCATTTGTTTGCATGTGCCTAAAACTTTTGCACAGTACTGTATATAAATAAATAAATAAATAAATAAATAAATGAATAAATAAATAAAGTGTGGACACCTACATTTACCCCCCTACTAAGTACCACAGATAAGCATAATCATCATTTAAATAAATACCGTAACCTTTTAATTTCATCAAAACAATGGCATTGTAATACTACACTATAATAGATTTTATAAAATTGGAACACTCAGCTTACAGCACAGACGCAATGACCAAATTCATTACGTAGGTCGAAAATACATTTCTTAAGAGCTAAAAACGTATGAACAATGAATAATAATTAAGCTGCTTTAATCAGAATACTGCTAACCTATTAACTGAAATATTGAAAAATAATAAATCCAGATTAAATAATTAAATAAATAGACAGATAGATAGATAAATAAATAAATAAATAGAAAACTAGTGGACCTAAATAGACAACTGTTACACAAAACCTGTTTTACATTGTGTGTTTTCGGAAGTGTCTTAAGATTTATTACTTGTCACACTGTATGAGAAGATCATAATGAAATCTTGACCAAATTTTATAACAGACTGTGTGATAATGTGTGTTTGCCGTGTCAGATTATATGACGAAGATCCTCTAATGATAGACCTGCAAAAAAAATTACTTCATTCTGCTTGCGTCATCAATCGGCACGATGCAGGGTTGTACAGAAAATGAGGTCGGAGAAACAGAAACAAGGCCTGATAATGTTATGTATTGAGAAAACATGTTTTAAAAAGAAAAGAAGAGGAGTTTGGAGCAGTCAGTGAGATCGCGATAAACAGATCTTTTCTGACACAATGGCTGGTCACAATGGCACTAAATCAGCTGCCGATGAGCATGTTACATTATACATTTTAACACTGTTATCTCCGCTATCTCAACTCATGACCCGGAACTCTTTACTGTGTGCGAATTTTGCCTGCAACAGCAAAAATCGGGCCAATGGTTTTACAGTAAAAACCCAGCTTTT
Organism: Cranoglanis bouderius; assembly: GCA_023630585.1. NCBI lineage: Eukaryota > Metazoa > Chordata > Actinopteri > Siluriformes > Cranoglanididae > Cranoglanis > Cranoglanis bouderius. The sequence goes on from CM042554.1 coordinate 9,960,909, forward strand.
TACTGTAAAAACAGTTTTCCCTGGTCACAGCTCATCAGCTAATTGAGAAGCTCGAAATGGGTTGAAGTGTGTGAGTCAGAGGATGGAAAACACCAATATGTGCAGGGTGGTGATACTCTAGGACCAGTATTGTGAAATGCTGAATTAGGTAACCATTGTGCCTCTGGTTATATTTAATCTGCAAACAAAATTTGGAAAGTTTAAACAAGCTTGTAGACAGTGGATGCACAAGTGGATCTGGCCCATCATGTTTCATCTTTTTTAATTTAATTCGAAATTGGTCTAAATGTCACGTGCTGCTCATTACTCAAAGCCAGTTAGAATTAAAACAAGAAGCACATATGTACAAAGCCAAGAATAACAGACTTGAGCATGCATAAACTTCTGCCAAAATAAAAATGAATGGTAGAGACGTTGGGAGCTCACCAGCTGGAGCAGGGCTGCTATGCGGTAGATGAGTGCACACTTGCGGAGGAGGGCTGTGCTGGGGGAGGGTGGGGTCGAGCCCAGGGCCAGCAGGGCCTCGGTGCTGTGGGCCACCGCTGCCTCATACTCCTGCCTTACTAATGATCCAATGGCCTCTTCACATGACTTCTGGGGCCTCCTGTCCTCCATGACTCTGGGACAGAGTATCTGAGGAGGAGATTCAGAGCGAGGTGTTATGGTAGTGGCCACATCCTGTACGGACAGTTCTGGATTCTAGATTTCCTGACCTGCTCTGACACACTTGACTGTTCTATCAAGTCCCGGTAATGCATCTAGCTAAAACTGCAATTTCAGGAGACCTTATCACACAATTTTATCATTCAGTTGGCATTTATTTACACACAGCAACGTTTTCCTGTCACTGAAAGGCTCGATCCTGAGCTCAGGTTACTGTTTGTGTGGAGTTTTGTATGTACTCCCTGTGTCTGCATAGGTTTTCTCCAGGTTATCCAGTTTCCTCTCACCTCCCAATAACATGTTGGTAGACGGATTGGCGACAATAAATTGAGTGTGTAAATGATTGTGTGCGCGCCCTAGACTGAATGGACTGGCGTCCCATCCAGGGTGGATCCCTGTCTTACACTCCGTGCTCCTAGGATGTGCTCTGGATCTACTGTACATCAAACCCTGACCAGGAAAAAGTGCTTACTGAAGATGAATGAATGAATGAATGATATACGGCTTGATTAAATTTTTTAAAACTCGTGATCCGCCTAAAATCTGCTATCTTCACTGTGTATGCTTTTGCTAAACAGGGTGTAATATTGTGCACTATGTTACCAAAAGAACAGCATTTGAGATACAGCCACTTAAAAGGTGCCCTCAACATTGGCTGTATTTGCAGTAAGATTAAAGTATTGGCACTCTTGGATTTGTGTAGGTCGTTCTCCACCATTAAAACAGAATCACTGCATTTGGCGCTCAATAGTTCATTCTGAGAGGGAATCAAGCAACACTGCCATGCTGTCTAATTTCACACACAGTTTGTTTATACTTCAGTGACTGCCCTAAACATGACCACATTCTTGTTACAAAGTTCAAGAGTGCCAAAACCAACAGAAAACAGCAAAGTGAGAGGAACATGGCAGACCTGGTAAACCTGAACATCAAATATTAAGTTATATAAAAATGTGCACTTTTACACACACGCCAACCTCCCCTTCCAGTAACACCCAGTAGCATGCTCTATTTCTATTTCACCTTACACTCATCTACTCTCACCTCTGAAATTAAATCAGATTACTGAAATTCATGTGCTGAAGGGTTAGAGACAAAAAACATTGTCAAAATGTATTCATATTGACGGGAATACACCAAATGTGTAGCCTGTGCAGTACAGCTGCGCTGAATCTTCTCATAACTATAAAAGCTACTGCCGGTTAGATCATTAGCTTAAATAAGATTACATCTAACAACGCTCAACGCTAGTTATTAAAGCCCAGGTCAATTCATTCTCATAATTACCTACCTAATAATCTGTATAACTACCTTAGTAAATTTACAACTGACTGCAGAAGAAAGAACAATAATGTTTTTTGTTGACAAGAGATTTCTGACTTTCCTTTTGGCTGATTTTGAGTTTGACGAGACTTTCTGTCCTGCTCACGAAGCCTCTCATGAGCCTGAGCAACTGTGAAGGAAACCTGAATAGTTTTTTTTTTTTTTTTTTTTAAATCGTTAATGTATATTTTCTATACACTACAGGGAGTCCCAAAAGTCTCCATACACAAGGGAAATTAACACTTTTTTTTTTTTTAGCAAAAATGCCTTTCAAACTTTTTCATACTTAGTTTATATTATATATCTTTTTTCAGATATATATATATATATATATATATATATATATATATATATATATAATTTTCAGGTACTGAAATTATTCTCATGGCTGGCTCGGGAAACTGTCGCAAGGTCGCGATCAACTTTAACAGGAAACGTGACAAGCACATCATACACACGATACTGTTGCCAAACTTACTAACAAATTCAAAAAGACTGGAAGTGTTGTGGACCAACAGAGAAGTGAACGTTCAAGAACATCCACTGACGAAGGCACAACCGACGTGGTGTAGGGAGACTTTTGGGACACGCTGTAGTGGAAACGGTAAGTAGTACCGTTTTTTTTTTTGGAAACAAAGGAGTAAGAATGAGAAAAATAGCAGCACTACAATTGACAATCATGACCCACGCTAGTCAAAAATCCCATAATGCAACGGGACTGGTGCGGACCAGCTCAGAGAAAAAAAAAATCCCGGAAGACAGCGTGTCGGCTCTTGTTAAGTATTAAACCTTGGTTAAACCGGACTTGTTTAACAATACCCAAATAAACTGTTAATTTGCTGAATGTTTAAATAAGAAAACAGTTCTCACAGTGTTTGAAACTTTTTTTGTGATCTCCATCATTTGTGATCATCAATGATTACAAGCTACTTAACATTTGTAGATGAATAATGGTGGAGAGGAGAGATATAGGGATGGGGCAGTGGTATCTCAGTGGTTAAGACGTTGGGCTACTGATCGGAAGGTCATGAGTTCAAACCCCAGCACTGCTAAGCTGCCACTGTTGGGCCCCTGAACAAGGCCCTCAACTGCTCAGATGTATAAATGAGATAAATGTAAGTCGCTCTGGATAAGGGGGTCTGCCAAATGCCGTAAATGTAAATATAGCCAATTCAGGGATGGAGATTATTATTAGTCAAGACCTCAGTTTAACGTCTCATCCGAAAGACAGTGCTCCTTTTACAGTATAGTGTCCCCATCAATATACTGGGGCATTAGGACCCACACAGACCACAGGGAGAGCACCACCTACTGGCCTCCCTAATACCACTTCCAGCAGCAACCTTAGTTTTCCCCAGGACATCTCCCATCCAGGTACTGGCCAGGCTCAACTCTGCTTAGATTCAGTGGGAAACCAGGTGAGAACTGCAGGGTGATATGGCTCTGGTCAAACGCTGAAGTTTGAGGGTTTTTTTTGGTTTTTTTTTTTGGTTTTTTTGGTTTTTTTTAAGCTGAGAGGGTTCAGAAAGTGTGATGTCATTTCCAGAAAGGGAGCATAGTGAGCATCGATGCTCCCTGGGTTTTGTGGTGCATTGTGGGATTTTTTTTAGGGAGCGAATGTTCCAGTGCAATGGAAGGAGTTTGCGATTGAGACAGCCCTTAAAACGGTCAACTCCCTGATCAGTGATTGAGACACACCCCCAGAGACACATGGCTTCTCTTAAGTGTCTATGAGAGCCATGTCTGGGACTTCAAAGGAGATTTTCATGCAGGCTGCGCTGTTCACCAAAAACAGTTTGCGTTAAATGAACAAAGAGAGTGATATTGCAGAGAGATATCTAACCATTTGATTCGCTATAATATTGAATTCCACCAAGAGTGAGGAATAATATAGACAACTTTGGTAACCATATGATTTGTGCAGGGGATGCTAGGATTCCAGTTTAGTCTTAAAGCAATGTGGGACACAGGTACTCGATACGGCCAGGATACGGATAGTCCCACGTTCGGATTTGTTACCATGCCACGCTGTACCATGCCGTTTGGTGGGAAAGTGCTGAACAGTATGACCCCCGTATCTGCGGGGGATAGGATCCAAGCCCCTAGCAGATGTCTGAACCCACGAATAGTAGCAAACACTATATACTGTATATACCTGGGATAAAGTTTTGTAATAGCAAAAATTTATTTTTCTTTTTTTCACAATTTCACAGATTTCTTTCCATACATCCTAGCAACCTCAGTATCCAATTTTTTCGCTTTCCCTATTAAATCGAGACTTTTCACTTAAAGGAAGCACATTACGACTTCTCTTTGGCACATCTGATTTGCCACCATCACTACTCTTGCACTTTGGGGCAATTATTAAGCAAAGTAAGGGTTACTAAGGTGGTTTTCACACTGGGAATGTTTACTGTGGTCAGAATCCAAGTGCGATTGTTCCCGGCGCCCCCTGCAGCGTTGGTCCGGCTACAGACTCATTTGATTCTATCGAACCCGAGTGCATGTGTGTTCATCACATGTCATCACAAGCGCGCATGGAGAACACCAAAATTTTTTTTTTTTTTTTTTGTGGCTATTATGTGCAGCAGTGGACCTCTTCTGTGTCCCACAACGTTCCCCTGCCTCTCATGGTACACGTGTTGCGGAAACTAACGTTGTCATCATCGGCTAAAACACATGTGCAGGTTACTTTTTTTTCTGAAAAATGTGCGGACCCGAGTACTATTGCGTTCACGTAAACTGCTTTTACATTACCAATTTTTCATGCAAACCGTGCTCTATTTCAGACTAAACTGCCAGTATGAAAGCACCCTAAGTGACTAAGGACTGGGTAGAGTATACAGCGTGGATACACTGACAAAGGGATGATTAACATCCTGGGCGGGACCGGACAAGATTTCATGACGTTACTCAGTACGGCACGCAATTTAAATGCTGAATGTTTACTGTATTTCTGGAAATTTCTACTGAATTTTTTCAGACCGCGGTCAGGATACAGGGGTTTTACTGAACTACTAACAATTACTGTGCTCACCTTGATAGAAAGTGATTTTTACAAGAGATATTACCAGGGTCAGTTTCACCCATGCTTTTGTTTGGTAAACCTGATCCCTGGACAGTGCTGCAATCACTTTCTTTTTTCCTACTACGCTTTTCTTTGTGTTTTTCTAAAGTCTTATACAGAGTTTACAGACAACAGTTTGCACTGGGTTCTTCCATCCAATAATACGCCGCTGTCCTGTCTAATTAGTGTACCCGGTCCTGTGTAAAAAAAAATATATATATTTTTTTTTTTTTTTTACTCATCTCACTTTATTTAACTATCTGGTTCCAACCAGTAACATATGACATCAGTCCAATTACTGTAATAAACCACCTTTGGGTGGGTCATCTGTACATCATCTACAAAAGAAAGGCTCCTTGCGCTTCCTGATAAACTGAGCCGTTTCCTAAAGTTTGTGACTGGGGTTTCTAATGCAAAATATAGAACACTAGTCATATACAGGATGTATAAGATGCATAAAAGGTGTTGGAAAAATATATAAAGTGCAAATGAGGATCGTTATTTGAAGGGACAATCTCTAGTCCTGAGAAAAACAATGGTGTGGCTCTGATATCAAAGGCAAGGCAGGGCAAGTCTACACATCACCCAGCTCCTGCGTGCTATTTAAACTTCATATCGGCGTTAATTAACGGGGAACAGACCAAAAAAGGCGACGGAGAGACTAAGAAAAACACAAAGGGCCTATATTTGGATTCCGGGTCAGTTAATAATAGATGTCCCATCATCTGGCGAGGAAAAACAACTACTAGCCTCATTGTAACGGGACACAAAAGCAAACCACACGACCCAAACGTAAGAACCTGATGTCGCTCTAAACCACACGTTAGCATGGATTTCCTGCACTGCACAACAAACTGAAGCTTGCCGAGCAGACATTTGGCTACAGTTCTGCTTTACCCAACTGTGATGTCGCCTGTTAGAGAGCTAGCTCAATGCGTTATTTTTCCACACCTATATTTAGACAAATCCCGCCTCTCGTGATGTAATTGGCTAGCACTTCGTCAACACACGCGCAAAGTTCGACACTACACAATGACAGCCAAGCAGGCGGGAGAGTGTTCGCCAATCACAGCACCGGAGGCGGGATTGTCCGGAAAACAGGTGGGAAAAATACCGCTAGCTGGCCTTGAGCGACTAACGCCCCCGTAGTCGTGTTTACGCAATGTCTAGCACAATGTCCCGGAACGTCCGCAATGTCCGAGCAGTCGGTGCACTGTAAACAACTGCGGACCCGAGACTGAGAACTGTTATGTCCAAGTACAAACTGACGGGACGTGTGAACTAGCAAGCTAAGCTTAGCCAACTAGCTGACGCTAACTATCTTAGCTAACGTTAGCTAGCTAGTTTGTAGGGCTGCGGTTCTGGCCTTATTGTGTACCGAGTTATACTGCAGCTCACCATAGTGCTTATTTAGCTTTTGTTGCACTTTAAGATACCCTACATCTGTAATTTCACCAGCAACCCCAAACAAGTCGTTGTTCCTAATCTGAGAGGAACGCAGAGAAAAGGTCTCGGAGGAAGTCTGCACTTACCTAGCTTCACTTTCTACGCCATCTTGAATCCACTTGTCAGCCTGTCGCACGGCATTATGGTCAAATAGTTACTGCGCGCGGCTTCCTGGAAATGCTACCGTCATGTAGCATTATAACACCCTGACACAGTGTAACTGTCACCTCCTGGCTTTAATTAGACCAGTACAAGTCTAATTAAAAACATGAATATATATAAAATATAATTTGTGAAGATATACACTCCTATATGGTTATAAATAACATAAAGGGCGTTTAAGTTTAAATTTAACCTAACGGTGATGATATTATAATGAAGGAAATGTAAACATGGGGCCCAAGAGTCTATGAGAGAAACCTGTCCAAAAATTAACCTCTCATTATGAGCAGTGTAGGCTGGTCGTGATATTAGTTGGAGATGTCTATGTACCTGTAGCGTCCACACATCACATAACCCAAAAAAGGTCTATAGCTTGACAATGAAATGATTAGCACTGAACAATGTATTATATATCACGAGGTCTCATTGATGGCATAAGTTAGACAGGCAGCTCCATTCATGATTTCTAATAATGTTTTTAAAGTCTTTCAAGTCTATGATGCCCTACTGGGTTCACGCTATGTTTCTTCTGCATACGAAAGATGCTAAACAGAAAACCTGTAACCCCCCTGCTGAAAAAAACAATAGAAACCCTCATAGAATTTGTAATGGTTTTAATGGCTATAATGGGAACTGTATTGGTTTTAATGGAAACTGTAATGGTCCTGTGGGTCTCTACTGTTTTTTTTTTTTGTTGTTGCCTTCCATTGGTGGCATATTATGGACCAGTAATGGTAATGGTAATGGTTTTAATGGTTAGCTGATGGTTTGTAATGGTATTTGTAGTGGAAACCATTAGAATTTCTGTGATGGTCTCTATTGTTTGTTTTTTTCAGCAGGGCCATTTCCTTCAGACAAAAAACACTAAACTTACAGATGATAGAGAAAATTCACGTTCATTACACCTGAGACTGCATTTCAAATGTCTTCTCAATCACTGTTGATGATGTATTACAGACGTGTCAGCAAACCTGAACACGACTATCACTGATAGGCTGCATGAATCTACAGTCTGGGCTAGCAAGAAATCAGCCCCAGCCCAGTCTTCATACCATTCTGTGTATTTATTCTCATGATTGTTGGTGTTGCACTTGGTTCTACAAAAGTCCAAATAATCCACCATAAGACATTTATTAACAGCAAATAATCTGATGTGAGTGCCAAAAAATTAAGCTTTATGTTGATGTATTTTTGTCTTTAAAAAAGTAATCCCTTTATACCAGCCGCCCCAGATTGTCTGTATCCCTTTTTACAGATGGCAACATCGTTAATAACAGACTGCTGTTGAAATGACAGAATGGCTTTGTCTTCCTAAGAAAAGAAAAAAAACAGATATTCAGTACCTACTGTGCTATAAAATGTGTTAGTGTCCTGTCAACAAATCTAAAGCCACCCCAAGACAGAACACAAAATGCTGTGTTTCTACACCATGAGAGCTGTGGTTTTACTATTCATTCACATGGACTGCAATTAATAACGAACACATTTTGTTTATGTCCATAATACAGCCATAAAAGTGACTGGCTTACATCTAATGCAAGGTGTATTACTGGACCTGTAAAAACAGAAATCTCTGTTGTGTTAGCATATATTCAGTTTGGCATGGCCATTGGTTCCTTTTTCTTGACTTCCTCAAATGTAGTGAGAGAGAGAGAGAGAGAGAGAGAGAGGGAGAGAGAATAACATTATATAGTAATTTGTATGTGGACATTGTGCTAGAATCTACAGGGCCCTCCACTAATATTGGCACCCTTGGTAAATATGAGCAAAGAAGGCTGTGAAAAATTGTCTTTATTGTTGGACCTTTTGAGCTTTTGTTCAAAAATTTCACAAAAATACTCTGCTCTCATAGATATCAAACAATTGCAAACACAACACAGGTTCATAAAAAAACAAAAAAAACATCTTTGTTAAATATAGGTGTGCAACAATTATTGGGACCCCTATGAATTCATATGAGAAAAATATATTTGAAGTTTATTCCCATTGATATTTTATTTTTTTTTAGTATACCTGGGTGACTAGGAACAGGAAATTGTTCAACCATGACTTCCTGTTTCACAGGAGTATAAATATGAGGTAACACATAGGGCAAATTCCCTTAGTCATTCATAACAATGGGTAAGACCAGGGAATATAGCTGTGATGTGTGGCAAAAGATTGTTGAGCTTCACAAAATGGGAAGTGGCTATAAGAAAATAGCACAAGCATTGAAAATGCCCATTTCCACCATCAGGGCAATAATTAAGAAATTCCAGTCAACTGGAAATGTTATGAATCAACCTGGAATTGGACGTGTGTCTATATTGTCTCAATGCAACATGAAGAGGATGGTTCAAGTGACCAAAAAATCTCCAAGGATCACAGCTGGAGAATTGCAGAAATTAGTTGCGTCTTGGGGTCAGAAAGTCTCCAAAACTACAATCCGAAGTCACCTACATGATGCCAATCAGCCTACAAAACATGTCTTTGGACTGGGGGAGGAAACCGGAGTACCTGGAGGAAATCCCTGAAGCACGGGAAGAACATGCAAACTTGAACCCCCAACCCCGGAGGTGCGAGCCAAACGTGCTAACCACTAAGCCACTGTGCCCCCCATCATTATTATTATTATTATTATTATTATTATTATTATTATTATTATGGGGACACAGTGGCCTAGTTGTTAACACACTTGCATCATATCACCAGGGTTGGGGGCTCGAATCCCACCTCCACCCTGCGTGGGCAGAGTTTGCATGTTCTCCACGTGCTTCGGGGGTTTCCTCTGGGTACTCCGGTTTCCTCCCCCAGTCCGAAGACATGCGTTGTAGGCTGATTGGCGTTTCCAAATTGTCTGTAGCGTGTGAATTGGTGTGTGGGATTGTACCCTGCAATGGGTTGGCCCCTCGTCCAGGGTGTCCAAACCATCAGCAAGCCATTAAAACCATTGCCATTATTGGTCCTTAATGGTATCCACTAGACATAACATGCCACCAATAGAAGGCAACAAATTACCAGTAGAGACCCACAGGGACCATTACAGTTTCCATCAAAACCAATACAATTCCCATTACAAATTCTATGGAAATTGGGTGGATATTACATTTCAGAAGAGTGTACTGTATGTAAACATAGATTGTGGCGCCGCCTGCTGGTTGCTGTAGTATGTGCACTCTGCTGAACAGCGCGCTGCAGTTCTCTCTCTCTCTCTCACACATGCACATCAGACACGGAGCATCCTGAAACATCGCTGACAACCACTCACAGCACAGCTTTTACATTTACACCAGTCCAGACGATTAAAAAAAGTGTCGAGTGCGAATTTATTCCGTCTTCGCCACATTTTGCACAAACCCTTCGCCGTATCCAGGACGGGACAGGTGAGCTGTGAGAGTGGAGTGCACGAACACACACTGATCTGAGTTGAAAAGAGCTTTAAAGCAGTAATAATAATCTGTACTGTGTGTGTGTGTGTGTGGGGGGGGGTGATTATGAGTCAGTCATTGCTGCAGTCTTTAAACAGTATTCTCTTCTTTAGGCGGATCAACAAAACGGGAACGTGTTTCAGCCTGCGTGCGATCTGATGCAGAGATCATCCAATAACCATAGTTCTGATTTTCTTATGATTCGACTGACAAATGCTTCAACTCAACTGTGCAGTTAAGCTGTGGCATTGAACTCAAAACCAACCTCGTTCACACACTTACAGGAGGAGGATGTTGATGAAGGAATACAGAATCTGCATGCCGCTCACCGTGGAAGAGGTAATGTTCAATAATGCTGCTCATATTTATTTTTGAACTCCTCTGAACAACTCGGAAATGTTAGGCTTTTTATTTGTATCAGCTAGAAGTGTGCTGTTGAGCTGTAACGATCCGTCACCAAGCAGAATATTATGCTGTAACACTTTCTTTTGAACTAATGTTAGTCTACAACAAAACACTAACATTTAGGCTTAATTAATGTACTCTGCATTAAGACAAAGTAATTAAAGAGCGCTAATTACGGGTACTACGATGTCAGTTAGCCTATATAGCTATATACTTCCATTCATCAGGTACCTACACACCTTCATTTGTTTATACTATTCCGTAAATACATGTTTTATATGCTGAACTTTATCATTGTTTGAAATAAAGCACTTTGAGGTGGACGTCCACTTGGTGTCGCTGTTGTAACTTTCCTACCCCAAGCAGCACTTTGAACACTTTTGAATTCTATTTTAATTGTATAATCTTTGTGGCTATCGGATATAAATGATATAGCGTAAATTGCAGTTGGACTTGTGAAGACAGGAAACAAGATTTTAGTCTTTAGGCTGCGATGTGATATGATTATGGATATACGGATACGTATGATTATGGATACTAAGTACGCATAGGTCAGGTGTCAGGTGCATGTTTGTCTCTTTGAACTTTGTCATTCCACAACTATTACATAAGCTCAAATGATATCATCCTGAGATGGCATTGTACATAGCAGGGGTTCCTGCATTTAAACATTTGACACTTCCTTGAACTTAAGTGATTAACTGCTCCTCCAGTGCTTGGACCCCTGGGTAACTGCATGCTTTGCTTGTCCTGAAGCTACACATCTGGCTTCATTGTTTATAATCATCCAGTTACTTTGTGGCTGTAAAGAATTGTGTGCCTGCTGAAAAATCCGGTGCGGTCTGACCAACCACCAACTGCCAAAACACAGCCTGAGCTGGTCAAGCTGATAGACCATCTTTGCCAGCTGGCTATTGCTGGTAAAAAAAAATGGTAGAAAGTAAAGAGTTTCTGAATTACCACTCCTAATGCTACATTGTAAAGACGTTGTTTTTAATAACACGACAGTAAGGCAATAAGAAAATCACAAAAATTTATTGATCAATTAATCAAGTAATTAGTTAGCTGGAAAAGACTTACCAGCTGGCAAAGATGGTCCACCAGTTTGACCAGCTCTGCCTGTGGTTTCACAGCTTGTGGCTGGTCAGATTAAGCTGGCTGGTTTTTTTTTAGCAGGGTTGGTTACATTATAAGGTGATTCTAGGAACAGTGAGTGCTCCAGGCAAAAAATAAAATTATGTGTTTGCCGAGTTGCAAAATAGAGACTGCGTAGGTCAGATCCCTCTAAGATTCTTTAAGCTATCATTACAGTATAAGTATAAGTATCACATAGGCCAAAACAGCACCTTTGCTAATATTTGGCAATTATTAGCAATTATTATTATTATGCCTGATGGTTTGGACATGTTCAGAGGAGGAAGAGTGAATATATCAGTAAAAGGATGCTGAGGTTAGAGCTGCCAGGCAGGAGGCCGAGAGGAAGACCAAAGAGGAGGTTTATGGATGTAGTGAAGGAGGACATGAAGGTAGTCGGTCTGAGAGAAGAGGATGCCGGGGATAGGGCTAGATGGAGGCAGATGATTCGCTGTGGCGACCCCTGAAGGGAACAGCCGAAAGGAAAAGAAGATGCCGTAATAGCAGTGTACATTGGGAGGACATTTCCTTGGAGGGGCCCTCAGTGCTTGGACCCCTGGGCAATTGCCTGCTTTGCCTGTACTGAAGCAGTCTTTATAATCATCCTGTTACTTTGCGGCTTTCAGGAATAGTGTGTGTGTGTGTGTGTGTGTGTGTGTGTGTGTGTGTGTGTGTGTGTGTGTGTGTGTGTGGATGTACAAAATGTTGTGATTTGTGTGCTTTTTGTGCTAATATTGGGATCTAGGAGGACCAAAGTGGCATCTATTGTATTTTAGTTTTAGTTTTATTGAGGGTGACTGTGAAGTTTGCTGAGTCAGGTGCTCTTTCCCTACTGTTTCTAGGAGACAAACTAAAGTCACTAAAATCTAAAACTAAAATCAGTAATGCTGTAGGTCCTTCATGTAATTTCCTTGATGTTCTTTATGTATATACTGTAGGTGTGCAACAATTACTGGCACCCTTTTAGTCAATACTTTGTGCTACCTCCCTTTGCCAAGATAACAGCTCTGAGTCTTCTCCTATAATGCCTGATGAGGTTGGAGAATACATGGCAAGGAATCTGAGACCATTCCTCCATACAGAATCTCTCCAGATACTTCAAATTTCAAGGTCCACACTGGTGGACTCTCCTCTTCAGTTCACCCCACAGGTTTTCTGTGGGTTTCAAGTCAGGGGACTGGGATGGCCATGGCAGGACCTTGATTTTGTGGTCAGTAAATCATTTTGTGTTGATTTTGGTGTATGTTTTGGATCATTGTCCTGCTGGAAGATCCAACCATGGCCCATTTTAAGCTTTCTGGCAGAGGCAGTCAGGTTTTCATCTAATATCTGTTGATATTGGATAGAGTCCATGATGCCATGTATCCTAACAAAATGTCCAGGTCCTCTGGCAGAAAAACAGCCCCAAAACATTAAAGAGCCACCACCATATTTAACTGTGGGCATGAGGTACTTTTCCATATGGCTACCTCTCTGTTGTGTGCAAAGCTACCTCTGGTGTTTATTGCCAAAAAGCTCTATTTTGGTTTCATCTGACCACAGAACCCGATCTCATTTGAAGTTCCAGTAGTGTCTGGCAAACTGAAGACGCTTGAGTTTGTTTTTGGATGAGTGTAGAGGCTTTTTTCTTAAAACCCTTCCAAACAACTTGTTGTGATGTAGGTGACTTTGGATTGTAGTTTTGGAGACTTTGTAACCCCAAGACGCAACTAACTTCTGCAATTCTCCAGCTGTGATCCTTGGAGATTTTTTGGCCACTCAAGACAATATAGACACACGTCCAATTCCAGGTTGAGTCATAACATTTCCAGTTGACTGGAACTTCTTAATTATTGCCCTGATGGTGGAAATGGGCATTTTCAAAGCTTATGCTATGTTCTTATAGCCACTTCCCATTTTGTGAAGCTCAACAACCTTTTGCCACACATCACAGCTATATTCCTTTGGCCTATGTGTTACCTCATATTTATAACTCTGTGAAACAGGAAGTCATGGTTGAATGATTTCCTGTTCCTAGTCACCCAGGTGTCCTAAAAAAAAGTAAAATATATGGGAATATACTTAAAATATATTTTTCTCATATGAATTCATGGGGTGCCAATAATTGTTGCACACCTATTTTTAACAAAGATGTTTTTTGATAAACCTGTGTTTTGTTTGCAATTGTTTGATATCCATGAGAGCAGAGTATTTTTGTGAATTTTATGAACAAAAGATGTAAACAATAAAGACAGTTTTCACAGCCTTCTTTGCTCATATTTACCAAGGGTGCCAATATTAGTGGAGGGCACCGTGTATATAAAATGTTACTTGATTTTTTTTTTTTTTTTTTTTTTTTTTTTTTTAGAACATTTCAGCTGCTCCCTGAAATATCTGCAGGGTAATGTTTTCCTGATGTTTTGATGTTTTCAGCTTTCAGAGACAGTACGTTTAACCATTTTCTTTTAACAAATTGTACAGTGAGGGAAAAAAGTATTTCATCCCCTGCTGATTTTGTACGTTTGCCCACTGACAAAGAAATGATCAGTCTATAATTTTAATGGTAGGTGTATTTTAACAGTGAGAGACAGAATAACAACAAAAAAATCCAGAAAAACGCATTTCAAAAAAGTTATAAATTGATTTGCATTTTAATGAGGGAAATAAGTATTTGACCCCTTCGACTTAGTACTTGGTGGCAAAACCCCTGTTGGCAATCACAGAGGTCAGACGTTTCTTGTAGTTGGCCACCAGGTTTGCACACATCTCAGGAGGGATTTTTTTTGTCCTGGAAAGTCATTGGTCACTGTGACAAGCAGCACATAAAACAAGTTATTAAATTATTAAATAATATGTAGGACATACAGTGGGGGAAAAAGAGTATTAGAGTAATTGATTTGCATTTTAATGAGTGAAATAAGTATTTGATCCCCTATCAATCATCAAGATTTCTGGCTCCCAGGTGTCTTTTACACAGGTAACAAGCTGAGATTAGGAGCACTCTCTTAAAGGGGCTACAAAACCATCGCCAAGCAGCTTGGTGAGAAGATGACAACAGTTGGTGCGATTATTCGCAAATGGAAGAAACTGTCAGTCTCCCTCGGTTTGGGGCTCCATGCAAGATCTCACCTCGTGGAGTTTCAATGATCATGAGAACGGTGAGGAATCAGCCCAGAACTACACGGAAGGATCTTGTTAATGATCTCAAGGCAGCTGGGACCATAGTCACCAAGAAAACAATTGGTAACACACTACACCGTGAAGGACTGAAATCCTGCAGCGCCCACAAGGTCCCCCTGCTCAAGAAAGCACATGTACAGGCCCATCTGAAGTTTTCCTGAATGATTCAGAGGAGAACTGGGTGAAAGTGTTGTGGTCAGATCTCTTTGGCATCAACTCAACTCGCCGTGTTTGGAGGAGGAGGAATGCTGCCTATGACCCCAAGAACACCATCCCCACCGTCAAACATGGAGGTGGGAACATTATGCTTTGGGGGTGTTTTTCTGCTAAGGGGACTGGACAACTGCACCGCATCAAAGGGACAATGGACGGGGCCATGTACCATCAAATCTTGGGTGAGAACCTCCTTCCCTCAGCCAGGGCATTGAAAATGACCTTAATGAATTGGAGAGGATCTGCAAAGAGGAGTGGGACAAAATCCCTCCTGAGATGTGCGCAAACCTGCGGCCAACTACAAGAAACGTCTGACCTCTGTGATTGCCAACAGGGGTTTTGCCACCAAGTACTAAGTCGAAGGGGTCAAATACTTATTTCCCTCATTAAAATGCAAATTAATTTATAACTTTTTTTAAATGAATTTTTTTTCTGGATTTTTTTGTTGTTATTCTGTCTCTCACTGTTAAAATACACCTACCATTAAAATTATAGACTGATCATTTCTTTGTCAGTGGGCAAACGTACAAAATCAGCAGGGGATCAAATACTTTTTTCCCCCACTGTAAAGATCTTTCATGGTGAAGGTGACATCACAGACCTCAGTGAGTTATAACGTATTTTGCCCAATTACAGTTGTGTGCTGTGCCTTCAAAATTCATAGTGTAGTCGAAATCTAAAAGTAAATTTCTAAATACTAATTTATAAATATTGTTGAATCTTAGGTTGAGTTATTTACCAGTTGTTTTGATTTGGCATTCATCTATCACCTTAGATTTAGCGTAATGAACTCTTAAATCTAGAATTCTTAAGGGTTATGTGGCTTATTCATCAGGGGGAACTCTTAAAGGTCCTAAAAACCCTAAAACAGAGCATTTCCCTTTCAGAACAGGGTTCCAAATTCCCCTTTAGGACACCATGAGGAACCCTTTTAAAAATGAATCTGTCCCATCTAATGTATTTCTGTTATCCTGTGTGGCAGAATGATATACTCAGTTTCAAATGGCACTCAACGTGTTTTGCTGTTTGTTTGAATTTTAATTAGTTTGTCTCATGATCAACAGCATCCCATTTTCTTTTAAATTAATTTCAAATGACTGCATTTTGATTTGAGAGAGTCTGTATAACAGACACTGCTGTTTTACACTTTCCAATAGCTTTACTGACTTGCAAGCCATTTTGCAAGCTAATCACAGATGCAAAATATTCTAAAATTCTAGCTAAAATTGTTCCACCAATAAGGAATAAAGTAGGTGATGAAATCCTTCAAAACTCTACTGGAGCTTCAATTATTCAAAACAATACATTTGTGCATTTGGGTTTTAAACATTTAGCATTACTCAAGTGTGATGAATGAAGCCCCTGATCTTAAGTGTGTGTGTGTGTGTGTGTGTGTGTGTGTGTGTGTGTGTGTGTGTGTGTGAGTGGATGCCTGACAGACTTTCAGTTTCTTAGCAGGTGGCAAAAATTCGCTCGTACGCACGCACTCACGCACACGCACATGTATGAATCTGTGTGGATTCATGGACAGGCCATTTGCATGTGAGATATAAATATGAATAACTGACCTCCCTGGTAACATCGCTGTTGTGATGGAAATAAACTCTATGCCCAAAATAATAACAGTTTATGGCAGTGGGTATGTGTGTCACAAAATAAAGATATAACTGATGTAGGGAGAGGCTATTTGTAACCCGGAAATGCTTGACCTGCCCAGTAGTAACTGAACTTTAAACCCTATTTGAAAGGCTAGCGTGCTTTGCAGATCTGAGCCCTTAGAAGCAGAACATTGTGTTCCAACTGAGGTGCAATGATTTGGGAACACACAAACACACACACACACTAAGGCCAACAGCCTTGAATGTAATGCATGGGATTATATAGCAGAACGCAGCCAGTAATTCTAGATGTCATTTTGTCTTTTGTAGTTGTGTGTTCTGTCTATTTGCCATGTTTTGTGTTGCTTTGTCCTTAAAGGTTAGGATTTTTCCCAGCATGGTAAAAAGAACTGGCATTAAACAGGCTGATGGGCATAACGATAATTACTTTTGATGTATTTAAAACAGTATTATAGAGTTTATAATAGTCCACCAAATGTAATTTCATCTCTAAATTAATTGTTATGATTATCACTGTAGGCCACTGTTGTGATTGTTCAGTTCCCGCTAAGCTTTACTGAGCCACATTGTGCATTTGTTAGGTATTCTTGCAAAAAAAAAAAAAAACCAAAGCATTATATCTGCTCTTAAATGCACTGTCTCTTCCTGCCTAGCTTTAATGCATTCTGTTACAAGCATGTATTGATACTGGAAAGCTTTACTCGATTTCAAATGATAAAGACACAGTGTGTTTTATGTTCTATGGGGACATCCTTAAGCACAGTTTGACTCGTGTCTCTTAGCAAACTACACTATACCATGAAACCACAATTGGAGCTTTCCATAGGTATCCTGCTGTATTCTGGACACCTATAGAGAAAAAATATAAATATTTGTCAGAGATGCTCTATTTTATAGGTTTCTTCAAAAAAAAAAAAAAAAAAAAACATTGATTATTCATCCTGCACTCAGGGCATAGCCTAAATTTGCATCCAGTGCAAAGGTCTATAACTTATTTCCCCTTTCCCATAAGCATCATTTGCTGGTTATATACTGTATATAACAGCAAGTTGGCTAGCTCCTAGTCTCCTGAGCCCAACATCTAGTTTTGCTAGTGAGTCTGGCAATTTTCATCACTATACAGTACTGTGCAAAAGTTTTAGGCACCCTATTTTTTTAGTACAAACTTTGTTATAGATTTTTTATTTTATGACTTCTACATTATCAAGTCAGTACAAAAAACATTTTAGATTCCCAAACATTAGTTTTCTAGCACAAAATTAAATGTTACAGAAAAATGTTTGTATGTCATTAAAGAAAGCAGCATATTACGTAAGAGACACTTTTCAGACAAAAAACACAATGAAGGCTGCTGGGTTTTGCTACAAAAATAAGAAGCGAGTGTGAAAGTCAAAGTCTCCAGAAGAACTGTGGCTGGTTCTGCAAGATTCTCAATAAAACTTACCAGCTCATTTCCTTATAAAACTGCACAAAATGTACCGGAGACTACTATTTTTATTTCTACTTTTATTTTTTTTGTCACACCAAATATTGACTTTGTTTCATTTACTACTGTTTACTGCTCTTTACAGTTTTTTTTAAATGTAGAAACATTTAATTTTATTATTTTGAAGGCATCTTTGCTCTACAGCATTTCTTTGCATGTGCCTAAAACTTTTGCACAGTACTGTATGTGGTTAAGAACTGCCTACTTTCGCAGGAAGATGCCACAGGAATGAACTAAAACGTTCAAGCGATCCAATTTAATCCAATTATTTTATCTTGCTACAAAAATCCCATTGTGTCTCAGTGTTCAAACTGGAAAATTTGTTTTCCTAAATGAAAGTACAGAAAGCAATCAGGTTGCAACCTTCAAGATTATGAAGCTTGTTGCCAGAAAAGTGTACATGCTCTGTGAGACATTTGCAGAACGTCTTAGCCTGAGATTAGCCGGAGATTAGCTAGCTGCAGACTGTCTCTCAAATAAGAACATACAGCAAAGACATCTATTTCAATAAATATAAGTAACACAATTATAATTATAGTTTAATCATATATGATGGTTGATATTAAAGGGTTTGTTTATTTCTTTCCTTTCCATGGTACATCAGGCTTTATTCTCAAGTTATTCACCAAGGAGTGAGTCCAATGATTTATGCACACCTCATCTTCACGTTTTTTCTTTTTTGACCATGGTTAAACATATATCAGTATTGATATTTTGATTATCAATAAGGCCTGATTCCCCAGGGTTGGTTCTATGTAGCAAGAGAGTAGCAGGTGATGAATCTCAAAGCTTCTCCCCAGTCTTGTAGGCTGTTGGGATCCTGCTTCTTTCCAGAGCATAATAGTGGGAATGGGATTTATCAAATACTTTAACACAGTTTTAGTGATATATAGTATATAGTGTAATTATAGATCTGTTGTGACTACTATGACTAGTTCAGGCAGCCAAAAATCCTATAAACCAACAGTACAAAATCTACACCATTCCATTGTGAGATTTTGTGTGTTTTTTCTTTTCTCTGACATGAAATCTGAAGAACTTTTAGATGTTACAGAATTGCCCATATCCTGTATATCTTTTTTGGACCTGTTAGTTTTACACATCCAGTATTTGGTTATTGCTCAGTTTTTGCTCATACTCATGCCCTCTTCTAGTTAGTCGTATCTGTTCATAAATATTTTCTATTTAAGACCCTTGTTTTTCCTTTGTTCCTTGGGAAATCTTGTGTGCTTGAGACACAAATTTGAAGCAGTGGTTTTTGCTCACTGGCCCTGTTTTCTCCCCAGAGTCAGCCTTAGTCAAAGATTCTGTATCAGTCCCAGGACTTGCTTTTTCCTCCAGTGTCAGATTCAAGCTCTACTCCTGACCCTCTACTATTCATGGCCCATACTTCACTCTCTACACTAATCCTTATTTTGGCACAGTCACGGTAGTATTTAGTGTTTACTGTTTTTGACTTTAACTTGTTTACTTGATTTCTGATTATGGACTTACCATTGTTGAGCATGTCTGCCTGTTTCCTGATCCTGGCTATGGATAAAGATTCAAGCAAGAGAATATATCTGTGCTAACGGATCTATAGTGCTTTTCAGAGTCCCCCATGAAGTTTTAAATTGAATAGATTTGGAATGGAAACAGTGCATGAAACACGAAAGCCATCTGAATGAATTCTTAGGAACTTTAGAGTGACATAATGCTAACATTTTCCTGATCACAATCCTATTCGGGAAGAAAAGATCACTGATAAAGCCTTCAAATTAATAGAGCTTCCATTCAGGCATGGCTGATTGGTATGACCTCACTTGCACTGGCCCACAGCTTACTTAACAGCTAGATAAGAAGGGGAGCTATAGCTTTTTTTTTTTTTTTTTCCTTTTATGCTTCTAATTATAGACTCTTTTGTTTGGAGAGCATACAGAGTTTGTCTTACTTTGTAGCCATGGATACAGTGTTTAAATCTCAAGGGTGAAAAAGGTCGACTCCCCAAAAGGTATCCTTTGTTACTCCAAACTGAACATTTAAAAAAATTAAAATAAAAACATTGTAACAGCAATTTAAAGCAAAACAAAAAAAATGACATGGTTTTGCCAGTGATGGTCTCTTTGATGGATACCAGTCACCACAGAGCCAATGTGCAAAGAGCCACAAAGTTAACACCATGTTGTGGCACCCCAGAGTCACTTAGAGTGTTGTTCTAAGCAACCACAGGTACATTGCAGTGCTGAGATTCAGGACAGTTTAGAGGATGATCAGGCCGCAAAGAATAGTTGATCAGCGCAAATAGATAGCTAAGGGGTGAGAGCGGGACAAATTTCCGCACCATCAACAAGAACATTGGAGCATAGAGTTTGCACAGTCTGAAACACAGAGCAGAGCGCAAAGTACACAAGCAAAAAGCATCTGGTTGCTGTTGGTTTTGGATCAGGCTTGAAAGACCAAGGTGAGGAAAGTCCATGAGCATGAGCCAGCTGGAGCTCTGATGAATGGATTCAGTGTAAACAAGTGCCCTGCAATGGACTGGCATTTCATTCAGGGTGTATTTCTTCCTGATTTTATTTATTTACCCAGAGTTATTTACACATCCATTTGAACTCCACACACCAATTAGTTTTAATTTAATGCTGAATCACATGACTTCTATTCACTGTATGTATGGGATATAACATAGGGGCATCCTAGTTGTGCACTATCTGTGCACTGCGATTATATCTGGGACTTAGTCTTTATAAAATGTAATGGAAAAATGAAACACAGTAAAATTCATTTTATTCCTTACCATTTTACTAAAATTACTCTTACAAGTGTCGTTTATTAAAAATGATGAAATGAGAACCAAAAGATATCAGATTGTATTCATGCACTGAAAAAAATAACATATTCCCATGTCAGCCTTCAGCTTCACGTACTCAATCAATTATATATACCTCTTGGCAAAGAAATTCATTATGTAGGTTACTTTCACACATTTGTATGGAAACAAAGAGAGATGATGATTTTAACCTGCTACTGTGTTTGAAAGAGTGACCTTTCCAGATCCATTATTTTTATTGGCATTGCTTTACTAGAAACTCTATTTACTTTCATAGAAGGAGCAGGCATGACTCAAATGTCAATTTGTCAGTAATTCCACTGTTCTATTTTTCAACTGCCTATCAAATGCCTATGCATCATTTAATTATAAAAGACTTGCAGAATACTGAATACACAAAATCCTGATAACGTGCACTGACAAAGTGCTTGATAACGACATATTTGGTCCCTCAGGCTTATCTGAAGCCAGCAATCCAGGATGTGGCACGGTGGATAGATTATGAACAGGTTTTCTCAGAAGCTAGTATAGCCAGAATTGGCCCGTTTGGGAATTAATAGCTTGCCTGCTGGATTGAGCCACAGTGGACCCGTGGTGCTCATTTCTGTCTGTCACAGCACGGTGGTCTCAGGAAAGTTTCCATCAGCTGCAGTCAATTCTCTGCTTGGCAGCCCGTCCCTGTGGGTCTCCCTGCGAGAAGCATTTAACCTTAAACCATGTTTTCAGCATACCTCCTGGCAAGATGACAGGAACACATGGGATGCAAATGTAGGTGGGAAGCATTTATGGGGTGCGTGAAGCCAAATATATCACAGCAAAGCATGACGAGCAGCAGGAGCAGCTGGTCAGCTTCTCATATTAATGACACTTTTGCAACACATCAACACAGGCGACTATATAGAAGGTGCAAAGAGTGCATTTGTACCCCCTACTATTCAGATTAAAACTTTTTGTTTTTTAATATGGCAAAATGAACGAAGAACATTAAACTTTCCGCCTACAAATTCACCAAATTGCCCCGAGGTGTGAGTGTGTGTGTGTGTGTGTGTGTGTTTGTGTGTGTGTGCGCGCACGTGTGCATGGTTCCCTGCCATGGACAGGCATCCTGTCCAACATGTATTTCCGCCTCACGCCCAGTATTCCCAGGATAGGTTCCAAATCCACCAACACCCTCACCAGATTAAATTGGTTACTGAAGATGAATGAATGAATAATTACAAAGATAAAAAACAGTTACCTAACTAGCTATCACAATTAAATATAAAATCAAATAATGTAAATAACCTGCTTGTTCCATTTACAGGAAGACATTCCACTATTTAAATATTTTTTCATGTTGATCCTATATATACTGTATATTTAACTTTTTTTTTTTTTTTTTGTAGTTCGGGAAAACAGATTGCATAATATATTCATATATAAAGTTTCAAGGTCAGATCTATGCTCTACTGTTCCTTCAAGCCTATATATACACTGCATATGTTTGGTGGAAAAGTCTGTGAAAACCTGCTCTACCCAAGTCAGTGGGGTCAAGGTATGCAAAATCTTATTTCATGATTAAGAGATCTGTTTTGTTCATTGATTGGAGTATTCTATTGGATGCCTCCTGGTGGGTTACTGTTTACAAGGAGTTCCAGGCTTTTTCATTTTATTGGGCTGACAACATTAAAATCATTCGTGCTTCACCATATTCATACTTCATTTTCACACAGTGTGTATACTTGGTCATTTTATTATCGTAGACTGATGTTGATACCTTGATTAGGTTGTCTGCGGTATGAGATGCTGCCGGTGCTTTTGATACACTATTTATTACCCATTTATTAAATGGCCCTTGGCATGGCACGCAAGAGGGATATAAATGAAATATTTCTGATAGAAAATTAAAAATGATATTGGTCATTACACCTTAAGCATGGTTATCAGTGTACAGTATTCAATTTACAGTACTCATTTCATTCATGTGTATTGCCAGTGATGCACCCATAGTGGCAATGTTGCTTCCTACAGAACATACAGTAAGATATTAAGTTCTGATATGTTTCTGTGTGCTTATGACTAATGTCCCTCGGCTGATGAGTCTGATCATGATATGAGAGAGACCAGAAGCTGACTCTACATCTTGAGATCTCATATTGTACCCTGATGTTGTAGGAATAAAATCTAGGGTTCATTAATGTTCATTGTTGTTCTGGGTTGTCCCTCACAGAACCGGCTAATGAAGTGGCTCAATTCTAATCAAATCAGTGCTGCATAGTCCAGGGAAAATCTCTGCCCTGTGATTGCCCTTTATTGCTTATTTCTGTCCCTCTCTAAGGTTTAATTTGAAGCAGAGGTGGGGAAACCTGCCGATGGCATTAGCATGTATAATAGCAGAGTCTCAGAGCGTCAGCTATAGGGTCAAGTAAAGCTGGACTGATTGAAAGAAATTGCATAGAAATGGCTCATAGTTGGCGCAAGCTCACATCAGAGAGACAGCTCTGCTGAGAGATAATTTATTAAAGAATATTAAATACAATTGATAAATTATTAAAGAATAATTTTTCATATTAAAATATTAAATATTTGTCAATGTCAGTTTATTTATAGACCACAATAAAAAAAAAAAACAGTTGACCAATGTGCAATGAAAACTATAACAACAGAACATACAACATAACAACACACTGTATAACAAGAAGTCAATACTAATTATAAGCTAAAGAAAAGAGATATGTTTTAACTTAGATTTAAGTAAGGAATAATTGACGACAGAGTCAATTATTCTGCTTATACCACAGTTACCACACCTCAAGACATTGTTCAGATGTCAGGTTTTTGTCCTTAAAACGCTCTTGTGTGAGGAACTAATTTATTACGCATCCCATCTCAAGCCTCCATTGCTAATTCCAAAATATCATTTTAGAGTTAGTAACGGAGGCTTGAGACATTGATATGCAGTTATTGGAGAGAGAGAGTTCACAGGTTTTTTTGTTTCATGCTGATAATATAAAAATAGAACAAATAAATTAATAAATATCGATAGTCCTACTTGTTCATGGGGTTTTTCATTTTTTTTACTACTGAAGAAAATACAATGAATAAATAAATAAATATTGATACTTGTTCACTGGCTTATCACATGTGCCCTCCCTATTGCGCTCTCTTTCTTTTTGTCTTGCTCTCTCTCTCTCTCTCTCTCTCTCTCTCTCTCTCCAGTAACTGCATATCAATGGCTCAAGCCTCCGCTTCACCTCATGGCTGCATTACCTCCTCGAGTGTGCATTATCTTTCTAATAATTCAACGGCCCGTTGTCAATTATTCCTTATATGTTTCTGGAAAATCTAAATTTTCTGCCATTTTGTTTGTTGTTAGATCTGTGTGCTGTGGTGGACAGTAGGCTAACTTTTAAGTGATATGGAGTGCGAGAATCGAGAATTCAACAGCGCTGTGGTATAAAATCATATAATGTATTTGGCAAATTTCAGCAGTAATATCTTTTTATGAATGTCAGTCCCTTCAGGATTTTGGGATTTTGCGATTGCCGAAATTATCGCAAAATCAAGCAAACTCAGCAATATTTGGAGGAGCTTGCAATTTTTCTAAATTACTGCAGATTTTCTGCAGATTTGGACCAAGATGCGGCATGTGATGTCATCACAACGTCTTCAGTGGTGGCTAAAAAAAAGACAGCCGGCTTACACGAGCTATGTTTACATGATTTCTGAGAGGATTTCTTTTTTGTTTAAATGATTTCTGACAGAATTTCTAAGTCATACAATGTACACACAATCAATTTCAGTACATTAAAAAAATTACTCAGTGATCAATTTCAAGCCAGCACTGGATGCCTTTTGGTTAGCAGTTAGCATATTTAGTGTGTTAATGAAATATTGTTATTTAGTCAACTATGTCAATGGAAAACTAGAAAGCTTTCTCATCTAGATATATGTAATGTTGCAGTTACTTCAGAACAGAGAGCGTCCATACTAATAATAACATATTTAACAACTCTCATACCTATCTTCTTGTTTTCTCTGGTGTTTTATGTGCTGTCTGTAAACAAGATGGCGGCTGTTTTACTCAGCTCCTTGAGGTGAATATTTTCATTTACAGTGCTATGAAAAAGGATTTGCTCCCATTCTGATTTCTTCTGTTTATGTGTATCTCATACTAAATTGTTGCAGAAATTAAAACAAAAATTAAGATAAAACAAAGGCAATCTGAGTAAACACAAAATACAGTTTTTAAATGATAATATTATATATTGAAGCAAAAAAGTTATCCAATACCAACTGGGCCTGTGTGAAAATGTATTTGCCCCCATAGTTACTAATTCCCCAAATCTATGAAACTGCATTCATAATGGGGTTCAGCTGGACTAGACGCAACCAGGCCTGATTACTGCAAACCATGTTCAATCAAATCAACACTTAAATAGAACTTTTTCAACAGCATGAAGTTGGTTAAAAGGTCTTACCCAGTCAAAATGAAATTTCAGAAATGTTGAGGAAGAAGGTAATTGAAATACATCAGTCTGGGAGGGATTACAAAGCTATTTCAAAGGCTCTGGTACTCCAAAGAACCACAGTGAGAGCCATTATCTCCAAATGGAAAAACTCAGGACAGTAGTGAACCTTCCCAGAAGTGGCCGACCTTCCAAAATTCCTCCAAGAGCACAGCAACTACTCATCCAGCAAGTCACAAAAGAGCCAAGGACAACATCAAATTACCTACAGGCCTCTCTTGCATCAGTAAAGGACACTGTTTATGACTCCACTATCAGAAAGACACTGGGCACAAATGGCATCCATGGAAGTGTGGCGAGGTGAAAACCACTGCTAACCCAGAAGGCTCGTCTGAATTTTGCCAAAACACACACTGATGAGACTCAAACCTTTTGGGAAAATGTTCTGTGGACTGAAGAGTCGAAAGTGGAACTGTTTGGAAGACATGGGTCCCATTACATCTGGCGTAAACCAAACACAGAATTCTACAAAAAGAACATCATACCTACGGTCAAGCATGGTGGTGGAAGTGTGATGGTGTGGGAGTGCTTTGCTGCTTCAGGGCCTGGGCAACTTGCAGTAATTGAGAGAAACATGAATTCTGCTCTCTACCAGAAAATCCTAAAGGAGAATGACCGGTCTTCAGTCTGTAAGTTGAAACCCAAGCGCAACTGGATTATGAAGCAAGACAATGATCCAAGGCACAGGAGTAAGTCCTAGTCCTAGAAGTAAGTGAAAGACTGATCTCCAGTTATTGGAAGCGTTTGGTTGCAGTTATTGCTGCTAAAGGTGGCACAACCAGATTTTAAGTTTAAGGGGGCAGTTAGTTTTTCACATTGGTGATAGGTGTTGGATACCTTTTTTTGCTTCAATAAAATTAAATAAAAAAAAATAAAAAAAATTGTATTGTGTGGTTACTCAGGTTGCCTTTGTTTTATGTTGTATTTCGTTTGAAGAGCTAAAAGTATTAAGTATGAGATATACACAAAAACAAAATCAGCATATACATTTTCACAGCATGAAATGTGCTTTTGAAAGTGTGGTGAAATTAAAGGTAAGGCTGACAAACATTTATATTGGATTAAAGTAGAACTATTTCAAAACATTATTAAGTACAGTAACAAAGCATTTACTTCATTACTATATATCTGTGCCTTAAATAAGACAAACAAAATACTACCACCTTATACTTAAAAGCCTTTAATGCAGACCTGCACTGAAACAAACTTTTCCCCCCACACTTTTGGGTCTTTAAAAGAGAACTCATTACACCCTGAAAAACAAGAGAAGTAAGTAGAACAGAAAGTACATCCAGCAATAGAAATAAAATAAATAAATAAATAAGTTTTTTAAGAGGCACCTGAGGCCTCAAACATTTTGGCATGAAGAGAAAGATATGGTATTTTCTTGGTATCTCAGATTTGTTCACAGTCCTTTCCACCTTGTTCCACAGAAAACCCAGACCTTTGCTGCTAATAAATATAGACAACTGTGAATATGTGGCTCTACTGAAAGCAGTCCAGTTCATGTGTTCTTTGGCAGGGCATGCTTCACTTTGCAGTTCACTTGGAAAATGGTGCTATGTTTTATCTCCCAAACACCTACTCTACCTACTATTGGAGGTGAAGCACTGCATGTGGGTAGTTATGGTCGATTAGTTATAAAGAACTCTAAAGTCTATTAGGTATTTTCTATTCTTTTTTCATCTGCCGAAGAAACACAGAGCTCTCTCAATCAGCCAGACAACAGGAACAAGGTCAAGCCAGGCTTCATTATCGCTGTTTTGCCATACATAGTGGATAGCAACTCAACACAGACAAAAGCAGCAGATGTCTGAGTAGGCGAGATGGAGTCCATGATGAAAACACCATGCTGACAACGCCACCTGTGCAATGCTTCTTATCCAGGAGGCAACAGGATTGCTGAGCTAGGACTCATCCTTTAGTTGTCCTTAAAGGCACAATAGTCAATTTTTTTTTTTTTTTTTACTAGTACAGATAACCTGGAAAAATATGTAGAACAAGATTTAAAAAAATTGTTTAAGCCATGGCCTCAGGAGTATTACATAGCTGAGAAAACTTGTTTAGAACACTGCCTTATGCTCCAGAGTGCTTGTTTGTGTTTCGATTTGCCTCTTGTCAGTCATTTTATATATATACACTCCCCAACTCTACATCATTCCAGTCACAGTTCAGTCTGAAATGGGCAAGTAAAATGGGCAGTTGTAGCTCAGTGGTTAAGATGTTAGGCTACTGATTGGAGGGTCATGAGTTAAAACCCCAGCACTGCCAAGCTGCCACTGTTGGACCCTAGAGCTACAAAAAAATAATACAAACTATGGTGATTTGGTTCTTAGATGTGCAAAAATAGCCAAATTAATTTTGTCTGAGATAATCATTCTCTAGTCTTGGCCTCAGTAGCTAGGCCCATGGACTATAGAGCATCTGATATCTTCTCTACACCTTACTGGCTGCAAGCTTCAAGACCTTGAAGGTTGTAAGCAGCTTGGCTCGCTGTATCTCTGACCAAATGCAATTCTGCATATGCACTTCCATGCTCTTGACTTTTGAACACTGCCAGCTTTTCAGAGCAAGATGTAGTCACTGAGAAAGACAAAACATACTAGAGTGTCTTGTGAATGCTAGAAGTGTAGCTTGCAAGACTAATATTTTTTATTGAAGAAAGAGCTACTATTAGAAGGTTATGAAATAAACCTTTAAAGCCTTTCCAAAATGCCGTTCCAAAATGCCTGTTTCAACAGGTTACTCACGAAGGAATGGACTGAACCGAGAACTCATTTAAATCTGTGATCTAACCTTGTTTGTGTTCAGGGTTGATGTGATCTTGTTTGATCATTAAGCAGTCCTGTGTCAATGCAGGTTTGACCTTACAGATTTGTTATCGGCACCAACAACAGTGTTGACAAGCTGAGAAATTTCTCTTAAATCATCAGCTAACTTGGTAATCCATATGCAAAGAATCAGGCCCAGGTCAATATCTCAAACAAATGGAAACATTAGTCAGACTAAAAAAAGAAACTCAACTTAACATGCCACAGTTTAGCTGCACAGAAACCCCAGGGAACATTCTGCCATGACTGTGGCAGCGTCACATCAAGGAAACATTTTAATCGAAGTTCCTGCTGAAGTGACACACAGCAGCTCTCACTTTGCCCAAAAAAAAATCTATGTCTATTTAACATCCAGTCAGCATGCATGTGCTATCCATCTCTCCTGTCACAATCAAATCTGCCTAATGATTCGTCTCTCAGCTGCCCAATTAGTCATATTTTTGAACCTGATTAAAAACAGAGACCATCTGTATGAATATTCATCCTCAATGGGCAGTTCACAATGGTTTGCTTAGTTGTTTGGTTAGAAGACTAAGTGTGAATTGCAAATGGGAGAACTAAAGTATGAGACTTTTAGTTATGCTTTGGGGAATGTTCTAGCGTTCGTTTAGCTTTACTCAGTAGGCATGCGGTGATTGTTGTCATTAGCGTTGATTGGATTACTGCCATGGGCACTCAATTATTCCATGCATATGTTACCACAGCTGGTGAGCGTGTGTGTGTGTGTGTGTGTGTGTGTGTGTGTGTGTGTGTGTGTGTGTGTGTGTGTGTGTGTGTGTTTTTAAGAGCGAAAGCTCAGTACCTTCCATCAATACTTAAATGTGTACTCAGCAAAAGATGTCACTGGTTTCTGAATGGATGTTTACAAAGCAGCAAGAGCATGACACAATAAACCATTCACACAATAAATTCACACATTTCTCAGAAAAAAAGTTTTCTGCATGACTCACCATGTATGATATGGTGCAAAAATAACCTTCTAGGCCAGGGGTCAGGAACCTATGGCTCGCAAGCCATATATGGCTCTTTCAGTGATTGCCTATGGCTCAAAGGCAGGAAAAATTGTAAATAAAAACAATCATGAATCACAGAAGCTAGTGTGTCAATTTAATTAAAACTCTACATATTTCAAAATATTGCATAACTCATAACCAATCGTGATGTTGTACAACAAGCTCAAATTTCATTAGACAATGTGGAGCAGAGCGTTACTTTCCGGGTCTAATTCATAAATCAGTTGAAAACTACATAGCCAGTCTGTTTTTACTTTTTTAACAAAGGTAAAATGGCTAAAAGAAAGAGAAAAAAAAGAAGACGAGTATCGTTCTTTCCAGTCTGAATTAACAGACAAATTTGCATATTTGGAAGTCGCATTAATGCTTACTGCATCTTGTATTGATTTACCATTTGATGAAACTATCATAGTTGGTTATATAAAGTCCAGGCTGAAGTGCTAGGCTGTTAGGTCAAGAACATGCTAAATGTGAAATGGCCTTTATTACATTACCACTTTTTTTTTTTTTTTTTTTTTTTTTTTTAAATAATTATGCAATAATAGTAAAGATAATAACTACTGTATAATAAGAAGAAGACATACAGTGGGGGGGGGGGGAAAGTATTTGATCCCCTGCTGATTTTGTACGTTTGCCCACTGACAAAGAAATGATTAGTCTATAATTTTAATGGTAGGTGTATTTTAACAGTGAGAGACAGAATAACAACAAAAAAAATCCAGAAAAACGCATTTCAAAAAAGTTATAAATTGATTTGCATTTTAATGAGGGAAATAAGTATTTGATCCCTTTGACTTAGTACTTGGTGGCAAAACCCTTGTTGGCAATCACAGAGGTCAGACGTTTCTTGTAGTTGGCCGCAGGTTTGCACACATCTCAGGAGGGATTTTATCCCACTCCTCTTTGCAGATCCTCTCCAAGTCATTAAGGTCATTTTCAATGCCCTGGCTGAGGGAAGGAGGTTCTCACCCAAGATTTGATGGTACATGGCCCCGTCCATCGTCCCTTTGATGCGGTGCAGTTGTCCTGTCCCCTTAGCAGAAAAACACCCCCAAAGTATAATGTTCCCACCTCCATGTTTGACGGTGGGGATGGTGTTATGACTTGGGGTCATAGGCAGCATTCCTCCTCCTCCAAACACAGCGAGTTGAGTTGATGCCAAAGAGATCTGACCACACCTGACCACAACACTTTCACCCAGTTCTCCTCTGAATCATTCAGGCAAACTTCAGACGGGCCTGTACATGTGCTTTCTTGAGCAGGTGGACCTTGCGGGCACTGTAGGATTTCAGTCCTTTACAGCATAGTGTGTTACCAATTGTTTTCTTGGTGACTATGGTCCCAGCTGCCTTGAGATCATTAACAAGATCCTCCCGTGTAGTTCTGGGCTGATTCCTCACTGTTCTCATGATCACTGAAACTCCACGAGGTGAGATCTTGCATGGAGCCCCAGACCGAGGGAGACTGACAGTTTCTTCCATTTGCAAATAATCGCACCAAATGTTGTCACCTTCTCACCAAGCTGCTTGGCGATGGTCTTGGAGCCCATTCCAGCCTTGTGCAGGTCTACAATCTTGTCCCTGACATCCTTGGACAGCTCTTTGGTCTTGGCCATGGTGGAGAGTTTGGAATCTGATTGATTGATTGCTTCTGTGGACAGGTGTCTTTTTACAGGTAACAAGCTGATATTAGGAGCACTCCCTTTAAGAGAGTGCTCCTAATCTCAGCTTGTTACCTGTGTAAAAGACACCTGGGAGCCAGAAATCTTGATGATTGATAGGGGATCAAATACTTATTTCCCTCATTAAAATGCAAATCAATTTATAACTTTTTTGAAATGCATTTTTCTGGATTTTTTTTGTTGTTATTCTGTCTCTCACTGTTAAAATACACCTACTATTAAAATTATTGACTGATCATTTCTTTTTCAGTGGGCAAACATACAAAATCAGCAGGGGATCAAATACTATTTCCCCCACTGTATATAAAAACGTCAAAAAAAATATATATATGTTAACTTTTCTCTGGCTCTTTAAAGAAGAAATCATAACTTTTTTTGGCTTTTATGGCTCTTCCAGCTGAAAAGTTTCCCGACCTCTGTTCTAGGCATAGAGTGGCTCTACAACTAAGTGGAGGGCCTGGTGTTCTGTGACTCTATGTGACTGCACATAGATGCTCACACTACACAACTACCGAAAGTTAAAGCCCACCATTTTATTATACAGTATACTACAAAATAGGCTAAAGAATATAGACGCACAGGATGCTGCTGCCACTACTCACTATGCCTCACATAATGAGGAGTGTTCATCGGTATTCAGACCTCTGAATCAGCTATGGGCTTAAATATTGTTCAGACAGCTGCACATGCAAAATGTAGTATGCCAGAAACAGAGGCATGTCTTAGAGATTCCCGCCTTGAACTTAAGCACTTTTGACTTTCATGACATCCACTCTGTCAAGTCCAGCACCACAGTCAGGCAATTTGATGTAACCATATTTCACCCTGATATTACTATTCTTTGCAGTCTAAATACATAAATACATACATATATAAATATTACAGTATGAAACACAAGCATATGAATCAACCATGCTTCTAATGCAGCAGTGTTTTCACCCTTGAATTGTATTCCATTTTCACTGAGCAAATTGATTGCACAAAACAGCATGAAAATACTACATGTATACTGCAGAGACAGTGAGTAGATACAGTAGAAACAAAGGAAAACAAAATTCACTTACACCTGCTCTTACAGCTCTACTCCTTTACTTTACTTTACTCCTCTAGCACTCAATTAAAAATCCTGTATGGTAGCACTACTTGTATTGTTCTCTGCCTGATATATCGCTTTGCTTGTATTTCCTCATTTGTAAGTTGCTTTGGATAAAAGCGTCTGCTAAATGAATAAAATGTTTTTTTTTTTTAAAAACGAAACACACATGCACAGTGGCTGGAGCAGTCAGAAAAAATGTTTTTTCATTATGCTATTGAACCACAGACCACATCATTTACACCATATTTCTGAGATCTTAACAACAAATTTCAAACCCGTGTTTGAAAGGTCATCTTGTCAGTCCATTTCTGGAATATGGTTCTCTTCCCATTCATGTAGATAGGGGCCTGGTCATGTATGACGGAAAATAATTGCCCGGGAGCTTTGCCAAGATGGCTGCCAAGTGGCGTGGAGGGGTGGTTAGAGGATTTGAAGGATTCCAGATTCCTGATACTAAATTGATAGAAATTTGCAAAGATGGCAAATTAATGTGATTGTCAGTGTGACTTAACCCACAACATTTGATTAGCTTTAGCAGTTTCTTACACTGAAAAAAATATTCAGTGGTTCATACTATAGTGGGGGTGTGGCTTTTGAACTTGATTTGTGTAAGTGTTCACAGAACTTTAAACTCATTTAATTTTGAGCGTTGTGTTTGAGTTGGTTTCAATATTTCTTGTTTTCTGTCAGCCTTAAGGCCTAAGGCTGTTGTTTTGAAAGATCAAGTGTTTCGGTAGAGTTTTCTCGGTTCACCCTCGGTTCACAACTTTTTTAGATTTTTTTTTTTGTGTGTTCGAAAAGTGTTACCACACTTTTCCTGAGTAAATTTCATTACAATATTTTTTTCAGTGTATCTTCTAATGCCTAATTTTTTTTTTTTTTTTACAGTGGGTGGTCTAAATGCAATTGGAAAACTATAAAAACTATAAAAAAAAATCTTTTGACCGTGGAGTTGTAAACTGCATGCAGATGCTTTCAAAAAATTATATGGACTACTTGAAAAGTTAAGCACCTGCATATCACAAGTCTGAATAGGGATCATTTTTCCTATTTATCTAATGATGAATCTTTTTCTGACACCAAGTCTATATACAATGCCTATGTTCTTAATGAAGATTTAGTGATGAACATGGTTCAATACAATTGTATTATTGGGTTTTCCCTATATTTTGGATAAGCATTTACGGTAGATTAGAGTTGCGGTCACAGTCAGGGTCAGAGCAGGATAAAAATAGCAAGCACATCTATATTAAACCTCTTTGTGGATCGAGACCTTGTTGCGGTGGAGGGGCTTGTGCACTTCAGTGAACTTCAGGGCTATGTCACCGAAAGCTTAATGCTCCCAGTAGGGTGAACAGGTCTGAGGGGAGACATCAGACAAAGAGCGTTCCCAAAGATCACGATGAAAGGTACAAAAAAGTCTAAGTTTACTGTGCCTGAATTAGGGACCCAGCCCTGGAGCCAGTCCTGGTGGTGGAGTTTGTAAGGCAAGCATCTAGTGACCAGGCCACCCATGTAACCCGGGTGGGCTCAACACAGAATAGTGATGTGGAGCCATCATCTGGTGGTCAGTTGGTGCTCAGGTGCAATGCCAGTTGATTGGCAGGCAAGATCAGTCTTAGATGGGCTAGACCCTTGCAATGGAAACTACCCATCTTAAAGAGTTGCATGCCAACATATGAACATGGAAATAACATTTGACCTTAATGCATGTCAAAAGCAACAAACATCCCCTGTAAATACTCTTGTTGTACACTGATATAGAAAATAAAATCTTGTAATGATGATATTAGTTTTGCTGCAGGCTGCTCTCGTTACTCTCCACTACAGAGGACAGTGTATAAAAGCCACCTAAAGCCATCTCTGTCTCACAGAATAGCAGAGATGCTGCACTATATTTCCACAGCTCACCTACCCTTGTCTGTCTGACAGCATTTCAGAAATACAGCCAATATGATTCCACCAGCCCTAATGCTCTCCCAGTAGATCATGAGCCTTGTGTTCTTCCAGATAACCCCTAAACAGAATCTGTGTCTAAGGCAAATCAGGCTCATTGACAAGTTCTTGATAAAGGCAAAGGTGGTCATTGTGCCTTGGCTTTATGTCAGAAATAACTCCCTTTCATCCCTTCGTCATCTATCTTTCTCTCTTACTCTGTCAGCATCTGTTCATTTCAATCTCCTCATATAACAAGATTCATTCAATGACAGCAGACTAGGTCAGACTATTTTAACTCACTGTGGAGAAATAAACTTAAATAAAATGGAGATAAGAATAAACTGCTTCCCAGGGAGTCTGCATAAATAGGACCCAGGAACACCCAAAGTGTTATTTAACCAAGAGGTCTTGGCATAGATTTTCCCAATAAATCCACATATATCCTAAATATAGTAGAGATAATATGTTGGTCCATAGGCAGGATATGGCACTTTCTTACAAATCCCCCTCATCAGCAGCCTTGAGAACGCACAGGTTATATCTTAATATATCTAACAGTGACATTTTAAGGGAGAATGGCCTGATAAAGTGAAAGTGAATAAATATACTCTCAGGATACTGTCCTCTCTATAATCACATGAAAGGTAGTGATGTGTTAGATTCAGATTCATGTTGTTAAAATGCTCCTTGTGAATAAATTGTTAAAGGAGTGAAGAGGCAGCAGTAAGAGAAATGAGTAGCAGTGTGTATCAATAAGATGCAAGTATGTGAGTAAAAGAGCAGGACAAAGTATTAAGGTTATAAAAAAAACATCAGCATTTAGAGTACAAGAGTGTCAGTGATGGAGGGTGTGTGATGAGGGCTTTGTGTGATGACAGCTGATGACAAATACACTGTGTTGCATATATATTGGCCTTAGTCGTATTATTAGTGCCACTAAATGCAGAGACCATGATTCCCTGCAGTGAGCTCATGTTTTTGCACATCCTCCCCCCTTAAATGCCTCTCTGTAACAGCCTTCACATTTTGACTGTACATTTGCTACAAAGCTTCCTACGTCCTAGTGGACATGGCCAGACATGTACTGTGTCCGAAACTATCGCATATTCACCATATAGTGTATTTTCTGGGTCTGCCATTTTATAGTACAACCTAAAGGAGTGGATTAATTGTCATACAATTGTAGTAAAATCACTAAGGAGTGGATTAATAATGATAAGCAAGCCTGTTTAATGCAGTGTAGGTAATAATTTTACATAGAAGTGCTCCTGATTTCCCACTGTAGGAAATAGTCAGTAAGTGGGCATTTTAAACATAGCAATTGTTTCTTTCTTCTTTAAAAAAATAAAAATAAAAATTGTTGGCCTGTAGGCAAGGCAAAGGTCACATACCCAATCATGAAGAGATCAAGCCCAACATTCTGTGCCATCATCAGGATGACACACAGACCCTACAGTACATATGATGATTAGACACTTACATTTCTTTCCTCATGGGAGTGGTCTCTTCCAGGATGACCCCGCCCTCATCCACAGCGCCACATGGGTCACTGAATGGTTTGATGAGTATGAACGTGATGTAAATCTTATGCTATGGCCTTCGCAGTCATCACAACTTAACCCAATTGAACACCTATGGGATTTTTCGGAGTGATGTTACATAGTGATCTCCAACGACCATTATCAAACAAGGGAATATTGTTTGGAAAAATGGTGTTCATTGCTCCAATACAGTTCTAGAGACCTATATGTAGAACCTATGCCAAAGCACAATAAAGCTGTTCTGGCAACTAATGGTGGCCTAGTACTTTACAAAGATAAATGCTGATTCTTGATTAATTTGTCACCCATCTGTATATGGCAACTTTATTGAAACTGGCGATTATATATTGGACATATAAATGCATCTATATAGTATAAATATACTGTATTTTAAGCATTCATGTATCATTATATCATTAATATAACATTTACATACTGTATGTACATGAACTGTAAGAACATACAGTATATGTACATACATCTTTATATATTCCCAAAAATGTATGTCCATATCAGATTTACGTATGGGTCTGTCTGGTGAGGGAGGATGAAAGCTTGCATACCTATGTGTTCTCCCTCCACATGCCTTCCTCTGTTCTCTCTCTCTCTCTCTCTCTCTCTCTCTCTCTCTCTCTCTCTCTCTCCCTAGATGCTTTCATCAAAGACCCCTTATCCTCCCTCTCTGACCTTTCATTGTCACATTATCAACATTTTATCCACTATCACTGTCCACCCCTCTCTCAGTGTCCCCATGCATACTGTTTACATTTGAAAGAAAAACTTTTAGTCTCTCTTAGTATCTCCACAGTCAATGCCTCACCTAAATGTCATACAAAGGGTATGCATAAAGGGATCAAGCAGTACAAAATCTTTTAACACATCCGAGTATTGACATTGCTCTGTACCCCAAATGTACAGTTGTGACATTTGTACAGTTATCACATTTTGACAACTTTATGAATGGTGTAGACTGGTCCTGTATGTATGTCTTGAAATAACATTACAATTATGACATTGATATTTGGTCCTGTGTTACTCTTGTATATTGTAAGTGTATAAACTGTAAACAGCTGTATAATGACTGGCCGATGCGCTTTCTGCGACATCAGAAAAGATGTCATTTGTAATGTTAACTGAACCTTACAAAATAACATCCTTACTTTTTAAGGGTTCAGATGTCACCCTGAGGGTGTCATTTTGGTAGCTGTGATGATGTAGTGCATTCATGTCTTGGTGAAATTGTCATAATCACAAGATGCCAACTTGGAGATTTTGAACTGTGTATCTCCTTGGACTCAAAATTAGTTAACACTAAACAAGCTAAATATTACTACTACTCAGTACTAAAACCATTACACACCATTAAGTTGGAGCATTTATATTAGCAATTTGTGTAATGGTTTACATTAAGGTGTCCATTAACTAACCTTATTTACTGCATTAATTAACTTTGAAATAACCACCAACTTCAGCAGTAATAAATCAAAAATGCTCACAAAGTTAACAGGTTTATTTAAATGTTATCAGAATACATCTGCAATGACTAATGTTTATGCAATCCATGACTAAAAATAACTCCATATAAATTAGCAAAATGACAGAATGTGACTAAATATTGATCATTTACCAGTCCAGGAAAAGTCTAGGTGTAAATATCAGAATTGAATAAATATTCAGCCTCAGTTCTGAATTTTATTTCATATTAATATAATTTCTATAATTTTATTACATATTGTTTATTTTTCATATTGGTCACCATTGTGCATTAATTACTCATTAATGCACAATGGTTAAAAGAGTGATTGAAAGTGTTGATTATTTGGCTTATTTTTTTTGTTTGTTTTAATTAATTAATTAATTAATTAGTACCTGTGTTATTTACTTTGTTAATGTTACTTATAGTGCATTAATGCTGAAGTTGTTGGTATGTTATCTAACGTGTTAAATTAAGTCAGTAAAGGGAACCTTAATATGAAGTGCAATCACGCATTGTAGTTTTTCCATTTGAACTGCTAGTAAAAAAAATATATATATATATATATATATATATATATATATATATATATATATATATATATATATATATATATATATATATATACACACAGTATCTCACAAAAGTGAGTACACTCCTCACATTTTTGTAAATATTTTATTATAACTTTTCATGGGACAACACTGAAGAAATGACACTTTGCTACAATGTAAAGTAGTGAGTGTACAGCTTGTATAACAGTGTAAATTTGCTGTCCCCGCAAAATAACTCAACACACAGCCATTAATGTCTAAACCGCTGGCAACAAAAGTGAGTACACCCCTAAGTGAAAATGTCCAAATTGGGCCCAATTAGCCATTTTCCCTCCCCGGTGTCATGTGACTAGTTAGTGTTACAAGGTCTCAGGTGTGAATGGGGAGCAGGTGTGTTACGTTTGGTGTTATCGCTCTCACACTCTCTCATACTGGTCACTGGAAGTTCAACATGGCACCTCATGGCAAAGAACTCTCTGAGGATCTGAAAAAAAGAATTGTTGCTCTACATAAAGATGGCCTAGGCTATAAGAAGATTGCCAACACCCTGAAACTGAGCTGCAGCACGGTGGCCAAGACCATACAGCAGTTTAACAAGACAGGTTCCACTCAGAACAGGCCTCGCCATGGTCAACCAAAGAAGTTGAGCACACGTGCTCAGCATCATCTCCAGAGGTTGGCTTTGCAGAGTAGACGTATGAGTGCTGCCAGCATTGCTGCAGAGGTTGAAGGGGTGGGGGGTCAGCCTGTCAGTGCTCAGACCATACACCGCACACTGCATCAAATTGGTCTTCATGGCTGTCATCCCAGAAGAAAGTCTCTTCTAAATATGATGCACAAGAAAGCCCACAAACAGTTTGCTAAGGACATGGATTACTGGAACCATGTCCTGTGGTCTGATGAGACCAAGATAAACTTAGTTGGTTCAGATGGTGTCAAGCGCGTGTGGCAGCAACCAGGTGAGGAGTACCAAGACGAGTGTGTCTTGTCTACAGTCAAGCATGGTGGTGGGAGTTTCATGGTCTAGGGCTGCATGAGTGCTGCTGGCACTGGGGAGCTACAGTTCATTGAGGGAACCATGAATGCCAACATGTACTGTGACATACTGAAGCAGAGCATGATCCCCTCCCTTCGGAAACTGGGCCGCAGGGCAGTATTCCAACATGATAACGACCCCAAACACACCTCCAAGATGATCACTGCTTTGCTAAAGAAGCTGAGGGTAAAGGTGATGGACTGGCCAATCATGTCTCCAGACCTAAGCCCTATTGAGCATCTGTGGGGGAGCGCAAGGTCTCTAACATCCACCAGCTCTGTGATGTCACAGATGTGAACAGCATCTGTGTATTATTTTGGGACACCCTGAAAATTAATACACATATAACTCTGAAATCCTTGTTCTGGCATTGAAACAGAGGGAGCTGCTGAGTTCTTTGAGATGTATGATGCGAATTATCTTTCACAGTTCAGTATGAGATGTCTTCAGTGTTAGTCCAATCCCACTACATGAACAAAGTAAACTTGCTTACTGGAAAGGGTACACCAAGTGCTGAAGTGAGTGAGAAGTTCAGCAAAGAAGAAATGGGCCTGTGAGATGCCTTCCAGTGTGCTTTTTCTCTATGCAGGAGTCTCTGAGATTTCACAGAAAACACCAAATTTCACAGAAAACACCTCATATAGCATGTAAGCAAAACATTACATTACATTACAATACAGTAATGTGAAATGTGTGCAATTTACCTCCTATTTAGTAGTATTTTTGGCTATGAGGTTAATGAGCTAACCTGTAAAGGAAGATTTTATCCTTCAGGTTAGCATCATGCAAACTGCATTCCCGCTGTTACAACACCGGGGATATGAAGGGAAGCAGGATGCACTTGCAGGGGAAAAGTGGTCAGTTTATTAGGAACAAAAAAGGCACATTCAAAAGTGACGGGACACAAACACCAAAAATACAAAAACAGAGGCACGTTAATCTTCCTAAACGGGTTAGACATAGAAGCAGTCACTTACTGCTTACACTTACTGCTAGAATTCATATTCCAATATCAGATAATTTAACATCGAACAAAACTCATTAACAAAAATTTATTGACAAAAACTCAATACTCCGCGACGAAGCGGACACAGACCGGGGTTTAAATACCGGAGTTCATTCTAAGCAAACAAGATTACATCAGCGACACCTGGACACAGTAATCAGAACATAGGACCAATCAGGAAGCGGGGGCAGAGACATGACGCAACACAAAAACAGAAAAGCACATGGCCACATAAACAAACACCGAGTTCATGACCTAGTCCAGAGAGTTCCTTTGAATCGCGCAGGAATGCGCTCCGTCGAATGGGGAAGATATGCGGCTCCGTAGTGGAGCCGCGAGTAGGAGACCTAACACCCGCCTCACACACAGTGACAGTGATAGGAACCACTAATCCAAAATATTTAAAGTCTCTTAAAGCTACCTCACATAAAGTTATCATATAAAATTGAGGTGCTTTTCTGCTCACCATGGTTGTAAAGAGTGGTTAATTGAGCTATCATAGCTTTCCTGTCAGCTTGAACCAGTCTAGACATTCTCCTCTCATCAACAAGACGTTTTCGCTCAGAGAATTGATGCTCACTGGATTTTTTTTGTTTTTTCGCACCATTCTGTGTAAACTCTAGAGACTATGTGAAAATCCAGGGAGCTCAGCAGTTTTTAAAATACTCAAACCAGGCCATCCAGCACCAACAACATTGTCATGGTTACTATTTGGATGTTTCATGTGAACATTTGCTGGAGCCGTTTACCTGTATCTGCATAATTTCATGCATTGCACTGCTGCCACATGAATGGCTGATTGGATAATTGCATGACTGAGCAGGAGTACATGTGTGTACATTGTACAGTAAGTGGACAGTGGACAGTGTATATACAAATACATTGTCTGATGCCATAGAGATTTTACAATCTTACAATAGTGCGCTGTAAGATTTTGGCATGCAACAATTTTCTTACAACTCAAATCTTTTTTTTTTTGCCAACTTTGAAGAAAACTCTAAGAAGTGTAAACTTTTAGTTAATAAAAAATAAAGTTAATCATCATTGCATTCGTAATATTATGGCCAAACTCAGGCTAGTTGATCCTGCTGGTAGCCTGTTATCAAGTGTACCAGGTGATGGCTTGAGACAGCTCTTTTCACAGTGACTGCTAATCCTTCTGCTGACATCTGTCCAGTGCACATCTGTTACAACCCGTACCCAAGAACTGGTCACAGACCAATGGGAAAAACCACAGACAGTCTTTACAAACAGCTGAACTGTACAATCCACTGGAGAACTAAAGGATACAGAAAGCAAATCTGTTAATATTGTGTTTCTTGGGTAAGATACAATATGGCCTCAGCACATTTTTCTTAGGCTATATGACAACTTTTCAATATAAAACTTGCTAGCTCTATCTTCTTTCTGTCAGTGATTGAGTCCAGTTATTAGGCTGCAAAGTGAATTAGAATAAATGCATTCTCATGCCCTTGGCTGACTGTATCTAAATTACTTTTCCCTTAGTATCTCTTCTGTCTAAGGATAGTTTTTCACATATCTAGGTAGCATACTGGGGGGCACAGTGGCTTAGTGGTTAGCACATTTGCCTCGCCCCTCCAGGGTTGGGGGTTCAATTCCCGCCTCCGCCCTGTGTGCATGGTTTCCCCGTGCTTTGGGGGTTTCCTCCCCCAGTCCAAAGACATAGGCTCTTTGGCATTTCCAAATTGTGTGTGCGATTGTGACCTGCCCCACCTTGTGCACGAGTCCCCTGTGATAGGCTTCCTGTAACCCTGTGTAGGATAAGCAGTACAGAAAATGGATGGATGGATACTACAATACTGAAGTCATTGTATACCTAGTTAATAAAGCAAACATCTGTGATACTCTCAAACTGACTAAAATTTTAGTCAAAATCCTGCTCAGGGTCATGGTGGATCAGGAGTCTATACCGGGAATATTAGGTGGGAATACATCCTGGATGGAAAATACAACCTGCACAAGCAGTCACACACTCATTCACACTTAGGGGCAATTTAGCATAACCAGTCCACCTACTGGCATATTTTGGGAGATGGGAGAAAACTGGAGAACATGGAAGAAACCTATGCAAATGTTGGAGAATGTGTGAAACGCCACACAAGCAGTAACCCAAGCTCAGGATTGAACCAAGGACTTATATGAATTTCCACCTATCACTGACTATACTTTCACCTAAATATGGTCAGTATTTGACCAAATGTATGTGGACACCTGGCCATTAAACATCCCATTCCAAAACCTTTGTCATTAATATTGAGGTGTTCCCCCTTTGCTGTTACAACAGCCTCCACTTTTCTGAGAAGGATTTTCACTAGGTTTTGTAACTAGGTTTTGAGGTTGTAGGTATCTGTGCTCATTCAGCCACAAGAGCTCGGTGCAGGCCATTTGAGTTCTTCCACATCAACTTTGGCAAATCATGTCTTTAAGGACTGGGGCATGGTGGCTTAGTGGTTAGCACATTTGCCTTGCATGTCAGGAGTTCGAATCCTGCTTCCGCCCTGTGTGTGTGGAGCTTCTCCCCCGTGCTTTAGGGGTTTCCTCCAGATACTCCGGTTTCCTCTTCCAGTACAGAGACATGTGTTGTAGGCTGATTGGCATTCCCAGATTGTCCGAAGTGTGTGTGTGCGATTGTGCCCTGCAGTGAGTTGGCATCCTGTCCAGGCTGTCCCCTGCCTTGTGCCCCAAGTTCCCTGGGATTGGCTCCAGGCTCCCCTGCAGGCCTGTGTAGGATAAGAAGTATGGAAAATGGATGGATGGATGTCTTTCTGGACTTTGCACTTTGTGCACAGGACCATTGTCATGCTCAAACAGGTTTAGGCTCAACCCCTTAGTCCTACTCAAAGTAAATCTTAATGCCACAGCATACAAAGACATTCTGGATAATTGTGCGTGTTCAACTTTGTGGCAGCAGTTTGGGGAAGACCCTGATATGGGTTTTATGGTCAGGTGTCCACATACCTTTGGCCACATAGTGCATGTTGTGCTTTATGCCCTCTTCCTGATGTTTCTGGCTAAATAATGATTTCAAACTCTATCCGGAGCCATTTGTATAGTTTAGAGCCCTCTGCTGCCTGTGAGATGAATTTCAATGGCAATAAATATTGACAAGTGTTCCCCTCCTACCATAAAACCAATTCCCCATGCTTTCTCTCAGTGCTATCAAACCTGCAAAGTGTGGGGTATTGTGATAAGCTCATCTTTTTTCTTTCCCTCACTTCCCTCTGGTGTAATTGTGAAACAGCAGTATGAAGTGACATGTTAAAGAATTTCCCTACGCTCTTTTGTGGATACTAGCTCAGTAAGATAGTGCTGTGTGTGTGTGCGGTGCGTGTGTGTGTGCGTGTGCCTGCATTGACAGCTTTTTATGTACACCCCCAACCTTGACACTAATTGTATAATCTATATGAATAATACATCACATGACTGGAGTGTGTGGTATAAATCAGACAGACCAGCATATCTACACACAGTGTTCAGTTACACTTTGGAATGTGCAAAACAAATGATCTTGACTTTTATGACTTATTAAAGAATAATGATGGTGCTTGATGTGCAGGTTTAAGCGTCTCCTTTATCTATCCTTTAGACAAAAACAGCTTGTGTGTCCGAGAGGTATAGATTGTGTAATAGTAATAATTCTATTCTAGTAATGCTAAATTCAGATGTATGAGTGCAGTCAGGCACTAGAGTGCTTCACATAGAAAATGTTTTCCTTTAGGTGCCAAAGTCAATGAGCTCGATTTGACATCTTAAAATAAACATGCCTCCTGCAGGGCCAGGGGTGG
This sequence comes from Cranoglanis bouderius, assembly GCA_023630585.1. Taxonomy (NCBI): domain Eukaryota; kingdom Metazoa; phylum Chordata; class Actinopteri; order Siluriformes; family Cranoglanididae; genus Cranoglanis; species Cranoglanis bouderius. The sequence goes on from CM042554.1 coordinate 10,004,286, forward strand.
CCAATGGTGCAATGGCACACTCACTGACGCTGTTCCAGTTAATGACTTCATTAGTGTCCAAGAGCAAGGCCAAGCGGAGCAGGGGAACACTGGCCTCTCCGGCTCACGTATAAAAAGAAATTAAAATGCATGTCGATTTCAATTGCTTGCTCTATTCTTCTACTGGTGTTACACACTTATGAGAGAAATCAGTTGCAGTACCTTATGTAACAACCATCCACCACGATGTCTACCATCCACGACACCCTGAGAATTCTCTTTTTTACTCTATTCAGTTAAATACCTAATAAGTACACATATACTGTAAGTAAAAAAAAAAAAAGAAGTAAAATGTGCACTGTAATTAGAAATAGTGAGAATAATATGATGATCATTGTGATTACATTGGCGCTTTCAGGCGCAACCTTTTCCTTACACTCTCACTCATGCACACACACATACACACTTTTCTTCAAAATGTGTTTGGGTATGCAAGCAGAACATCTCCTTTCAGGCCATCTGGGGGAAAAAAGGTCCTTCAGTTACACAGACAATACATAGCAGCTTCATATTCACTGAGAGGCAGCGAGAGAAGGAGGGGGGATTGGAACAGGCAGTACTTTTCCACAGGCACTCAGGCATCACCAAGTGCACGTATGTGTAAAGGGTAAGATGTCTGGATATCATAGAACACAGATTACACAATCCTGCAGAGAGTACATGTAAATTACCATGACTATTTACTCCCTATATTAAGTCCTGAATCCAGAAGATGAGGAAAATCCAGAAGGTGAGGAATCTTTATAAGGCTGTATTTGGAGTTGATCATTTAAAAATGGACATATAAAGAGTCCTAATTGTAATTATAACATTAATCACTGCAAATTTGTTTTAATTTAACAAAATGCCTTCCACCTTTATTATATGCCATCTTGTAAAATAGCACTTGATCCAAGACTTCCTATTAGTTTGCATTTTATCGTTACAATTTATCAAATTAATTGTGCACAGAACTTAATGTAGCCACAAGATTTTAAATCAAGGTCATGAAATCGTAATGTGTCTGGGACATTGGCTATTTTATCATAGTTTTAATTTGCTATTTTGAGTTTTTGAATAGTAAAAATAATGCCAGTGTTTTTTGATTTGATTCACTCTCCCTTAAAGAAAACATGCCCATGGTTTGAAGGATAAGCTGACTGAGTATTCATCTGCTACTCTTACAGCTCAAGCTAAGTAAGTGTTAGTCATAGTTTTAGGCATAAAATATTCAGACCTTGAGATAGCATTGTCTCCTCCTTTTCAGGATTAACGCCTCAGTATGTGTGCTTAACTCAATACTGAATATGGTCCAATATGTAGAACTACACTAATCAGCCATAGCATTAAAACCACCTGCCTAATATTGTGTAGGTCCCCCTTGTACTGCCAAAACAGCTCTGACCCTTCAAGGTATGGACTCCACAAAACCTCTGAAGGTGTGCTGTGGTATCTGGCAATTCCTGTAAGTTGCGAGGTGACATCTCACAGATGCTTGATCAGATTGAAAACACCTTGAACTCTTTGTCATGTTCCTCAAATCATTCCTGAACAATTTTGCAATGTGGCAGGGCACATTATCCTACTGAAAGAAGCCACTGCCATTAGGGAATACCGTTGCCATAAAGGGGTGTACTTGGACTGCAGCAATGTCCACATGAATGCCAGGACCCAAGGATTCCCAGCAGAACATTGCCCAGAGCATCAAACTGCTTCCACCAGCTTGCCTTCTTCCCATAGTACATCCTGGTGTACTAGCACCCGGCCATCCACATGATGTAAAAGAAACCAGGCCACCTTCTTCCATTGCTCCATGATCTAGTTCTGAGGCTCATGTGCCCATTATAGGTGCTTTCAGTGGTGGACAGGGGTCAGCGTGGGCACTCTGACCAGTCTGCAGATACGCAGCCCCATACCCAGCAAGCTGCGGTGCACTGTGTGTTCTAACACCTTTCTGTCATAGCCAGCATGAACTTTTTCAGCAATTTGTGCTACAGTGGACTAGACAGGCTAGCCTTTGCTCCCCTCGTGCATCATTGAGCGCCCAAGACCCTGTTGCCGGTTCACTGGTTGTCCTTCCTTGGACCACTTTTGATAGCTACTAACCACTGCATACCGGGTATACCCCACAAGACCTGGCATTTTGTCAAAGTCACTCAGATCCTTGCGCTTGCCCATTTTTCCTGCTTCCAACACATCAACTTTGAGAACTGACTGTTTACTTGCTGCCTAATATATCCCACCCCTTGACAGGTGCCATTGTAACAAGATAATTAACGTTATTCATGTCATCTGTCAGTGGTTTTAATGTTATGGCTGATCAGTGTAAGTACTTCTTAAGAATGTCGTCTATAAAGATTAAAATAATGTTATCTCACTGTCATACATGCCAGTGGTTCCATCAAAACCCTACATAAACTCATACATGTGTAAAGAAATATATATGACTGTAACAATTTCGGCAGCACACCTCTCAGAGAACACAGCAGACCTGGGGCTTTTATTTATTGGTGCTCATACCCTTTGGCATGGTCAGCAAGCAGTAAAAAAAAAAAAGCTAAAAAACCCAATAACAACAACAAAAATGCAGCTTTTCGTTTCTCTAGCCATTTATCATGTTCAGCTCACGACCCCACACATGCTCACAGAGAGAAAGGGAAAGACAACATAAATAGGGCATCGGACATGAAATACTGCATCAACCATCACCCTTTCCGCATGTTCCACTGCAGACTTACACTCCTGCCTGAGACGATAACACGTAGGACAATAAAATAAATATAAGTAGCATATGATTTTCATACTCATCAAAACATTCAGAGATTACTCGTGCAGTGTGAATGGGGATATTGTCTATAACTTTCTACTGATTTGCTGTTACCCTTCAGTCTAAGAGCACCAGTGAACCCAAACCATGCCAGAAAAACATCCCCTACAGTTTTCCTTCTTTATTTCTGCTCCCATTGATGAAATGGTGAATTCAGTCCCCCCAGGATTTTGCGATCGCCGAAATTGACACAAAATCAAACAAACTCCGCAATATTTGGAGGAGCTTGCAATTTTTCAAAATTATCACAGATTTCCCACAGATTTGGACCAAGATGCGTCATGTGATGTCATCACAACACACATTCAGCCAAAACCTGAATACTCTTTGATTTACGTGCTTCGAACATGAGTACAGCTAAAAGGTCTCATTTTTCCAACAAACATCACTGCCAATTCAAGTAGTTTTCTGCAAAAAAAAGCACAAAGAACTCTGCAAGTTGCATCGCAAATTTTGAAAAAAGCCACAGAAAAATCAAGCATTTTTGACCGCAACAATAACAAAAAAGCCCCATGTCTGCTGAAATGTCTTTAAGATTACACCACAACTAATTAACTACTACGAAACAGTCCAATGACCTACCTAACCTAACTGAAAGTCAGTGTCAGTGTAAAAAATAATACGGAGTAAATGTTTCTATGTTTGGAATTAAGCAAACATCTGATTCTCACATTTGATCCGTAACACTTCTCTAGCTATGGAAGAGAGCCTCATTCTCGTGATTTGTTCATAAGGGTTCTGCACCTTCAGTTTGCCATGCAACAAGCCTTCTCTTGCGTTATGGCTAAAGTTTTAATCCAGGCATGACACCGTCTGCTGTGTTCTTTAACATTCATGACTTTTAAAGCACCTTAAATGAAAATGAGCACCTGTCTCTCGCGTGTCCTGTAACAGCCAAGAGTAGAGAGAGGTTTGTTCCAGGCTAGTGTGTGTGATTTTCCTTTCATTGTCTCAAATGAACTGGAAAATATTTTGGGTTTTTTTTTTTGGAAGTTGGAAGGACAGTCCAAAAAGTAATTTAAACAAACAGAATTGCTTTCCAGGTCCTAAGGGCTTGTGCCATACTAGTGCCTCAGTCATTTATCACACAGCGTTAGAGAATGGTAATGATAATGATACCTCTGTCATAATTCTTCTTTTTTTTATCCCTCACTCAATAAATTTAATTGGAAAATTAGTCATTTGAGATATTTGCTGTCACCTTACACTTATCACACTCTGCCATTTGTGTCCTGTAATCCCATTGGGCTGAATTATGTGTCTTTAATTCATTCAGCTTGCATCACTTATATGTGAAAATGTGCCATTCACTCTCAGCATGGACAGCTCACATACTGATAAGAACACACACATACACACACTCTGCATGCTGACAAAACCACATACATATTCACACCTTCATGCAGACGCCCACTCGCTCTCTCTCTGTGTCCACTGAGCGGTGTTTTGCGGTGCTTTAGTGCTGAGCGTGCACTCTCTCAGGCTCTTGGGCAGTGATGGATGAGCTGCAGGTAGCAGCGCTGCGTACAGGAGATCAGCTGACTGACACAGGCAACATTTTCAAGGGGAAAAGGCACTTTGCGTGAGTCTACCACTTTCCTCTCCAACCCCCCTTCACTAACCTCTTGGCACACACACTTCATCATTCTCCTTCAGCCTTCTGTCAGTACATGCTCTAATGCTGTAGTACAGTCCAACAGCAAATAATTTCCTCACAGCCACACACACACACACACACACACACACACACACAGTTTCACAGGTAGATAACCTCTTGCTCTTAGCTCCTACAAACCCCGCAGAGAGACGTACTCTATAGAAAGGAAGGGAAAAAATGATTTTTTGCAATGATTCATAGTATGAATTACTATTATACTACAGAACAGTTATAGTATATTGTTTATTCTGACATGTGCTTGAACAAACTATCATATGGAGACATTTGATTTTAATTTTAAATATTTGTTATTCTTCATATTGTATTATGAATTATAAGCAAACTTGCATGATTATGTTGTTTACTCACCACCAACTATAGAGATGTCTTATAGTGACATCAATCATTTTGTGTATTTTAATTATCTCTTACTGTGTATGCACGGAATAAAGCACAAAAGTGTGTGCTGTTGTAGGAAAATCATCAACGTCGGGGTAGCGTGATGCTATTATTAGATAATGACACATTGTACATTTGATGTCATGGATCTTTCTCAAAACAAGTTAGTTCCTGTTATCACATACTGTACATTATAGCAGAAAAAAAACAGTTGGTCCCTAAAAAAAGTCAGTTTTTTTTTTTTTCTCTTGAAGTTAATAAGACAAATAAATCACATCTTTAAAGCTATTTATTATTAGCCGGGGACAACACCTAGAACTAGACCTTGAACGTGTTTGCACAACACCCACACCCCCTACATTCCTATTAATATACCTGTATTACCTCATATTTATAAATGTTTATTATATATGATGCCAATTTCATCGCAACTATCGCAGCACGATGTTGCACTGTTCATTGTTTTGCACATAAACTGCACATATCTGCAATTTACTCCAAATATAGTCATACTTTTGCTGCCAACCATCTTTTATATCCCTTACACAATATTTTTGTATTTTTCCTTTTCTAGCTGTATAATAGTAAATTCTGGCTTATGTAAAATCTATCTTTATGTCACGGACAGTCGTAATAAGCGTTTCACTGCACGTACTACTCTGTATGGCTGTGTGTGTGTGTGTGTGTGTGTGTGTGTGTGTGTGTGTGTGTGTGTGTGTGTGTGTGTGTGTGTGACAAATAAAATTTGAATTTGAATTAGTCTTAGATTAGATTACTATAGAAGTGACAAAGTATTAGAATGATTGCATTAATATAAAGCTGTGATTTGTCCTGCAGACGGAACTATTGTCAGAGCTGCTGTTATAGAAAATTTCTATTTGGCCATAATACAGTATATGTGACTATACTATAAGACTTACCCAAGCTCACATTTGCATGCAAATTATCTACAGCACATTCTATATGTTGATATTGATTGTCATTAGATCATATTCTGCAACGTAATTTAACCAAGCCCACCTCTACCACTATGCTATTTAAATAAGATTGATATGTAATAAATTATTGTACCCTTTTTTTGAGCGTTGCCCGTTTCATGCATAAAATGTGTGTCTTTAACGACATATGATTAGATTTACTGGACTCTCTGAAACTTCTCCGCAGACACAGTCAGGCTTTCAAGTCCTGTGGTAACACTGTACACAATGCAGGCATTTTCAAAACACTAAAAGTCTCTGTATTGATGGGAATATAAAGAATTTACAGCCTGAAAACTATCTGCATTTTGAAAACACCTGCATTACTGTACCGTACCGCACCATACTGTGAGCTTTAAACTGAAAGAAAAGGCATGTTCATAACATTTGTTTTGCCAAACCCCACTGTATCACAAGCAGGAAGAGCTTTTATATTGTCTCCAATACTTGTGTAGTGACATAATGTAATTTTTGACAATGGATGCACTGTTACATACATCCAAGTAGTACATCATTGGTGAAGACATGTGTTTCAGCTTCAGTTTTGTAGTTATGTATGTAGCTATGCAAAAATATCTATATTAAAAAAACAACTTACAACTGAGCTGTAGATTGAAGTCTTGCTCAAGGACACAATCATGGCAGTTTGGTAGTGCTGGGATTTGAATACACAACCTTCTGGGGTGTAACCCAAAGCCTTAACCACTGAGCCACCACAACTACTATAGCCCAGCTAACCTGAACTGATTCAATGCGATCTTGTAGTGCTAGTTAATTCAGTAGTAGAAGTGGTTGATTCAATGTAAGCTGGTTGAGCTAGTTGTGGTGGCTTAGCGCTGAAGGCTTTCAGTTACAGATTAGAAGGTCTGGACTCAAATCCCAGCACTACCAAACTGCCATGGTTGTGTCCTTAGCAAGACCCTTAATCTTCAGCTCAGTTGTAGATCAATTGTTAGTCACTTTATTTTTTAAAGCATCAGCCAAATAAGCAAAGGTACTGGATCATGTGTTATTTTATGGTGTGTACGATATTACAGTGCTTTACTTTAAATATGTTTACAGTTGTTTAATATCTGTAGTACTTTATTGGCAACCTGGCACTGTCAAGTATTTGCAGTTTAGGGAAGCATTAGCTAATGGGTGGAAATTGCAAGACCATATTGGGGAGAATATGAGGGACAAAAAAAAAACCCTATACCTTGCTGTGTAATTAATATGTAGGTGTTTTCTAATTGCAGATTTAAATCCCAATCTTTTGTTAAGTAGGCTGGGTAGGTTTTAAGTAAGGTGACTGGTGCAGTGTGATCACCTTCATAGTTCATTATACAGTACAACCATAACAATCATAAAGAAAAGCCTTATTTAAAAATCAGCAGTTCATAAAATTGTAGTTACCTTCACCCTGTTACATGTGCATATACTGTTTATAACTACATAGGTATCAGAGAAACTTAACAAGCACCATGGAAGAAAATGATCACGAAACGAAGAACACCATTCATCTGATACATTTGGACATGATCTGATGGTTCACCACAGCCCACTGTGTATAACCAACCACAAAACCTGGTTATAATTTGCTGAAGTTGCATTAAAAAGCCTCCTGATACAGTATATTCACATAGGGAACAAAGGGTTATGGACAGAAAATTGAGCCAGTATGACAGAGAATGGAAATTATAGAGAACAAAGGAACTGCTTGTGCTCCAACACATCCCACCTCAGCTGTGAAACAGTGACATGGATGTGTGGCTGCAGTAACTGGCTCACTTGGGTTTAATGATGATGTGAGTGCATCCCACTTACCAAAGGCCAGACGGTAAGTAGTCTGACAGTACTTGTCTGCTCATTTTAAAGAGCTTTTCTGTTCTTAATATAACTGTTTAAAAAATATTTATTGAATAACATGGTGACCAAGAAAAAAGGCTGGAATGTGATAAAACGGCTGGAATGAGACATTTGATAAAACAAACAATACAATGTAACAGGAATTTGACAGTATGTAGGCTTGTGCTGTGTAGGTTTCCTCCAAGTACTCTGGTTTCCTCCCTCAGTCCAAAGACATGCATTGTAGACCGAGTGGCATTTCCAAATTGTGTGATTGGGTGTGTGAATGTGTGTGCGATTGTGCCCTTCGATGGGCTGGCCCCCTGTCCAGGGTGGCCCCTGCCTTGTGGCTCCTAGGCTCCAGGCTCCCCTGCAACCCTGTGTAGGATAAGCGGTATGGAAAATGGATGGATGGATGGATCTCACAAGGTCTCACAAGACAGACTTCTAGAATTTTCTAGGGAGCCTGGTATGTTTCATTACTAAATGTGGCTGAAAACTGTCTACTTTGGCAAGAGTCAATTCGATTAGCGTGACAGATGACAAACCACAGACCTTTTCTCAAAGCCCATAAGCAAACTTGTGAGATTATATCAATTACTCACTTTTTAATTGCTTCTAAAGACATGATTCTGGGAAATTTTATCAGTGACTCTATCCTGCTCGGAAAAGCTTGTTGTATCATAGAAGTGTATATACTGCGCATGTAAACGTATACTGTAGATCCAATCGGACTGAAGGCTTCAAATTGCTGAAGATTATTTCAGCTTCCTTGTGCTGACATTTACCTGAATTGGTGAAATGACCATGATATACTGATAAACTCATTTTGTGATAAATGTCAACAAGGCAAATAATAAAAAGCTAGGAGGTCTTGAAAATATTGCTTTTCGCTGCCTTATTTGTAGAGCAAATGTTAGTGATGTTGGTGTCAGCTGTGGGTTAAAATACATAAAAAGAAGGAAAAAAAAGAAGAAAAAAAAATATATATATATATATATATATATATATATATATATATATATATATATATATATATATATATATATATATATATATATATTTGGACATGTTGAGAAACATGAATGCAATGGTGAACTTAGAAATAGTAAATAACACTTTGATGGTAGATCATGAAAAACCACAGTAATAAATTACCAAAGGATGAATTAAAACCTGAAAAAAAGAAACTTTTGAACAGACCATGTTTGCATAGAAGGGTAGAATCCACCTGAAGCTGCAATGCAATGTTAAGCCTTGTTACCTGGTAATAATTTTCTCAAGTTACAGTTATACCTGCTGTTAGCGTATAAAATAACAAATGAAGTATATAAATTACCATTTATGCCATGTGTTTCCATCCTTTTCTCCTAGACAGTCTACCCTATTACAGCAGGTTTGGTAGCACAGCAGTGAGCTTTTCAGCGTGCACAGTGTGTTCTTCTTCTCTGAATTCACTCAAAGGGCCATTCAAGTGAACTATTAGCATAGAACAAGCATGCACTCTCTCCTCAGGCAAAAGTGCGCCATGCAATTACATCCCACTGTGAATTCAGAGGTAAATTCAATAACCTTGTAAAATTCTTGTAAAGCTTTCTCAGCCCTTTTTTTGTTGTTGAGTTTTACTCTATTTTCTCTCAATGTGGTTGTTTTTATCCCAATTTAAATGTAAATTTCTAGGAACTAACTAGTTCTCAATTACCACAGACACACACACACACACACACACACACACACAAAAAAAAAAAATCTGGGGCTCCTGAGTGATGCATCCATGGACTGGAGTCCAAGAGCAAAACTGGCCAACCTTTCTGGAAACCTTTTAGGACCCTTATGAAACTAAGAACCCTTAACTATACAAGAGCCTTGAAGAGTTTACCAGCTTGAGATGGCATGAGCTTCCCCTTCAAGACACATGAAGTCAGTCGCTGCATTCTATCAGCTGCTACTTATTTAGTGCCATAGGGCATTTAAAGGAGAGCACTAACTGCATTTTTCCATATACATGATACACATGAAACCACAGACACCCATGTTGGGCTAGTTTCATTGTTATTGACAGAGAAGAGAGGAAGACCATCTTTCCCACCTGGAGAGCAGGGCCAAATTTGCTATGTTGGTTATGCTGCTGATGGTTATAAATGGCTATGGATTGAAAAGGCTGGTTTATGGATTCAAGGCAGCCAAGCCAGTCAGGTTAGATCAGAGTAACACGCTGTTTTTGATAAATAATAATCTGTCCTATAAATAATGGCATAGAGAAGACTGGAAGCTGTTTGTTCTATTAAACCATAAGACACAAAAGAGACAAGTCATCTCCTTTTTGGAGTTACTGAGACAATATCTCTCAAGACTGAAGGGGTAGTTGAGGAGTGCTCTGGCAGATTATAAAATCTTTCATTTGTCATATTGCAAACAATCTGTTGCACTGTCATTACAGAGACATCCTTCATTTCATAGACATCAGTTTGAATCACAGAAATAAGCTTAAGAATTCCCTCTGGTGTATTATTTTGGGTGAGCAAATCATAATGTGTCAAGTCAAACACTGAACATCACAGACTGAACCATTTGCTCTGTCTTTGTCTTCGTTTAACAGTATTCTCTGCTTTGATTGCACCACTGACATTTGCCTAATGTTGCATCTAAAGGCTAAACTGAGGGGAATAAACTAAGCTTTGGTATCTGGTGAATCAGAAAATTCTCCAGATGCACACATTTTAAGGAGCTTTGTTATTCTGCAGTGTGTTTTGGGACTGATTCTGCCTCTAGATGTTTTATCAGACAGATGGGCTTTTAAGCCAAGGTGGATGTGATTCTGAATAGCGGGACGCAAGAGACGCTGTAACCTATTCACCCTGGAGCTTGTATTAAACATTTGCAACATTTTAAGGCCATTGAATTTGTGAATATTTTCTGTGATTACAGAACTACCACTCTGTCTGGAGTACTCACAGCCTGAGTGGCACTCTCAGCCGCAGTTGTTTCATTGATAGCAAATAATGGCATCAAGTAAGACAACAGAGCAGCATCTGATATAAGATATGAGAAGTCTCAGGAAAAAAAGCAACTACTCAAGACATTAAATCAAAAAGCATAAAAAAAAAAATTCACTTTCAAAGTTTGTTTTATCTGTAAATCTGACTCCCTTTGAACGGGACTCCTTTGCTGACTGACTCCCTTTGCACCATGATCCTTTCACTTGCTTTAATCTGCCACTCATTAAATCCCCCTGCTCCTCTCATCTCTCTACACATCTGTCCAGCACATACAAAGAGAACAAGACATGATGAATAATTCACTGCCTCTTTAACTCATGCGCGCTTTTTTTGCTTGCTTCCTCCCATTAATTTGGTTTGTTTTCTGAGAGGGAACGATAAGGACAATAACTCATTAATCCAACAAAAAAAGGATACATGGGGTGTCTGACACTTTTATAGCGTTAGATGGCGTGTTTTTTTTTTTTTATGTCATGAGCATGAACCTCAGTTAGAATCACAATCAGGATGGCAACAAATAAGATAATAATAGGTATACGATAAACGTGGTATACATTTCTTTACATAAAATGTACAGCTTGTCAGTGAAAGCTTTCTTCAGTGTCTCACTATTCTCACACAGGACTTCAGGAAAACACTGCTGATATCTCAGGCCTAGAAGTCACACAGGATCCTAGGACCATGAGATTACACATACCTACATTAGATTATAATTCTGATATTTAGCTTTTGTGACACTTTTGTGACCAAAACGACGTAATGCTGTTCGGTTATCCAGATTAACTCTAGCAAGTCATCTACGCATTTCTCATTAGCATTTACTAATAAAAACAACGGCAGTAAACAGTTAAAAGCAGGTGAGGGGCGGGTGTTTACTGTTTATCGTTTGGGTGTTTACTGTGGACTTCGGTGGGATAAAGGCCATGTTTGAATTCAATTTGGTTCAATTTTATTTGTATAGTGCTCTTAACAATAGACATTGTCACAAAATAGCTTTACAGAAAGAAATACATTCAGGATAAATTTTAAATGTATGAATTTATCCCTAATGAGCAAGCCAGAGGAAACGGTGGCAAGAAAAAACTCCCTGAGACGATGAAAACTCCGTGGGACGTTTGACACGTTTTAATTTTTTATTTAAACACAAACTGCTGGGAAAATTGTTGTTTTGACTTTAAGCCATTGCTCTTTTACTTTAATTAACCTGACTTGTGAGCAACGTGTAGACTCTGGCAAGCGAGCGGAAAGGATGCACACGTGACTAATTGCTCAGTGCTTGCGGAATTGAAGTGTTCTCACGCATGACAGTTTCTCTTCATGCTTGCTTCACTGCTCCACACTCATGAACACTTTGTATGCATGCATTTCACAGCACCTTGCTCTCATTTTTAATGACCATGCTCACTGTTCTGTGCTCTCAATTTGGCTGTCCTCACGGTCCCTATTAAAGAAGGTCCCTGTTTAAATGCCACGACCTGAGCTGTGAGAATTGACAAAGATGAGCACTATTGTTTTTCTTTTCTTTTTCTTTATTTATGTTTTAAGTTTGCATCGCCCATTCTACTTAGACCATAGGATGCTTTCTGTACAGGCTAGGCATGATATCTGCCTACCGCAATGGTACACAGTGACCCACCCTTACCAGGTGTGTTTAACCAGCGCTGCTTAACAGCAGCATTTCTAAAACAATCTCATCTATGCTAGTTACAGTAAATGTGCTATTAATTTAGGATATCACATCACCCAACATGTTTAAATGAGAATACTAGTGGATGCAATGTGAATGTGTGACCTTTTACTTAGTCTATCACCAGCCTTTTGAATGGTTTTGTAATCATCTTCCTGGACTCCAATCTGTTCTTCTCTGTTTGTTGAGGAACCTCTTCGTTTTTAGGAACAACTTCGTTTCTGTAGTTCAGGCTGCAGTTGTAACTGTGTGGTGGCCTTTGTCTCCAGTACAGGATTGGGCAGCTGTACATGATCAGCAAACACAGCCACGAGCAGAGCGAGCGAGGCGAGGGCGTGGAGGTGGTGCAGAATGAGCCGTTTGAGGACCCCACATACGGTGCCGGCCAGTTCACCGAGAAACGCGTCTATCTCAACAAGTGAGTAACACGACTGCTCCTCAATACAAGCCACATCTCCTGTATTAGTGAAGGGTTCAGAAGTCTGAATTTATGCCCTGCATTTTATGAAATTAGTTTGAGTAATATAGTTTGACAACAGTTTTCATAAGTAATGACATCAAGACAGTCTTTGCATCTCAAAGGTCACTGTGATGCACACGCATTTCTGATGTACAGACATTATTCACTCCATAATCCCCCTTTTGCTCTCCCAATCTTTGCAATATATCTTACAATAGAAATGGTTCTGTACATCATACACACAGTTTGCACTTTGTTGCTGTTTCAGCTGCTCCCATTGGGAGGCACCACAGCAGATCATTGGTCTGCATATTTGATTTGGCACAGGTGGGATCCTTAGCTGCTAGACCACCAGGGACACACTGTTTGCCCTTTCTTAGATTTAGTTCTAATTATTTAGAATAAAAAAAAAGATCCTGGTGGCCAGAGGGTATTTTTAAACTAGCCCAACCCCACTAACTGTTCTGTCCATGGCTCCTCACCTGAGCATGGGGCAGCGTGATTTCTGCCCCAGTGGGCCTCTAGATTTTACTGAAAGTTATACAGTGAGCTACAAAATCAGCTGTCTTGGCATTCCAACATACACCAGCCCAGAAAATGTTAGCTTTTATAAATATTTATGTAGGTTTACATGACAGTGGTTGGTCAGTGGTTAAGCTTTTGGGTTACTGATCTGAAGGTTGTGAGTTCAAATCACAGCACCACCAAGCTGCCAATAGCCTGTGGGTCAGTTTTAGGTCACTCAGATATATCCTGTCTCTATGGTAAGTCACTTTGGATAAAAGCATCAGCCAAATGAGGTAAATGTCAGCAGCGGCTCGTTTATGTCATTCGTCAAAAAGGGTTTATGTAGGTGTCATGTAGGCTTGCACTGTATGCGTGCAATGTAGGCAACAGCATTTCATACCACCTGAACTCATCTCATAGCCCCCCTCTGATCCTCAATAAAATTCTTAACCTTTCAGGGTTTGCAGGCACGACTGCTGCTCAAGGACCAATATTGTTTTCCCAGAGTGGCCCTGCAATCTATTTCTGCACTTTGCTAAGCTGTTCAGTGTAATTTCTTTTATGCTGTGAGCCCTGGAGAGGGGTTTGACAGCAAGCATGACCTCAGCTTTTCCTCTGTAGAAAGCTCGGCCTGATACGCTAGGAGAGCAGAAGGCAGGTTTCTCTCTATTACTTGCTGCTTTTTGCCTCCAGTCAACATCTTTAGCTTGTGATATGAGTGAAACCCCACTGGGTACAAAAACTAAAGAAGACAGCTGTCTTCTGCTAGAAACTGGTAGAAAAACATCTTGACACATTTCAGAAATTCACAGTGGCCTGTTAATAGTAAAACAAAAATAGTAAAACAAAAGTGCTGACAAATTGAACTAGCATGATGTGATAGTTGACAGTTGAAAAGAGCACAGACTTTTACCCTTCGCCTCAATCCAGAACTGACATTATTTTTATCAGTGAAAAAGCTCTAAAACCATTAGGCATCAGTCTGGCCAGCAAGCATTTTGACACTCAAGATGCATGGAAGCATTGCCTCGGGTTCAGCTGACAACCTGTGCAGAATACACAGTGGTTAAATTGAACAAAAAATTATTTTAAGTGGGAGGGTGGGTTCAAGGGATTGATGGGAAGGCAAAAAAAAAAAAAAAAAAAAAAAAAAAAAAAACTAGCTGCAAAGAAAAAAGCACATATAAGCCAGTTTGTTAGATACTAAGATTGCCAGTGTCTCAAGAGTTAGCATAATCTTAATCTTATTGGCCTGGAAACCAAGTAGTCTTGTAATGGCTGATATAACTTCGTTTAGATTTAATTTCTATTTTGATAATTTGAAATCTGGCAAACCTGATTTCTGCATTACCACAACTCAAATATGGTTGGAATTCAAATATTAGCAACAGCGATATTAGTAACAGGGTCAAGCCCTCCCTGCCTTTTTTTTGTTTTGTTTTTTTTGTATTTTCCTGCAACCCCCCATGAGGACTCCTGCAGCGCTAAGTATAACAGAGGGGAGTGAGGGCATGAATATACAGGGATACAGCTAAATCTAGGCATGTATGAGCTTAGCCTCACCAAGATCTTGTCAATCATTAAACCCGGATTTGCTTTCTCCAGCGTGAGCTCTTTATTCAGACAGTGTGCGAAAAGGCATATAAGAGCTTATGGCATTAGGATATATGTCTGCGTTATTGCGACTTGTGATGGAAGGAATTAGTTCTACAGGTGCATCTAAAAAAATTTGAATATCGTGGAAAAGTTCGTTTTTTCCCCTGTAATTTAATTCAAAAAGTGGAACTTTCATATATTCTAGATTCATTACACATAACGTGAAATATTACAAGCCTTTTTTTTTGTTTTAATCTGGATGATTATGGCTTGTAATCTCATGGAAATCAAAAATCCAGTATCTCAAAATATTAGAATAAAGAATTTATAATACATAAATGTCGACCTTCTGAAAAGTATGTTCATTTATGCACTCAATACTTGGTCTTGGCTCCTTTTGCATGAATTACTGCATCAATGCGGCGCGGCGTGGAGGCAACCAGCCTGTGGCACTGCTGAGGTGTTATGGAAGCCCAGGTTGCTTTGATAGAGGCCTTCAGCTCATCTGTATTGTTGGTTATCTTTTTTGGGTCCAGTTCTTTTACTCCTTAGCCCAGGTAAGACGCTTCTGACGTTGTCTCTGGTTCAGAAGTAGCTTGACACTAGGAATGTGACACTTGTAGCCCATTTTCTGGACATGTCTGTGTGTGGTGGCTCTTGATGCACTGGCTCCAGCCTCAGTCCACTCCTTATAAAGCTCCCCCAAGTTCTTGAATTGGCTTTGCTTGACAATCCTCTCAAGGCTGCGGTCATCCCTGTTGCTTGTGCACCTTTTCCTGCCACACTTTTCCCTTCCAGTCAACTTTCCATGAATATGCTTTGATACAGCACACTGCGAACAGCCAGCCCTTTCAGCAATGACCTTCTGTGGCTTTCCCTCCTTATGGAGGGTGTCAGTGAGTGTCTTCTGGACAACGGTCAGGTCAGCAGTCTTCCCCATGATTGTGGTTGTGTGTACTGAACCAGACTGAGAGATTAAAGACTCAGGAAACCTTTGCAGGTGTTTTGAGTTAATTAGCTGATTAGAGCTCTTCTCAGGCCAACATTTCTGTATTATAAATGCTTTATTCTAATATTTAGAGATACTGGATTTTTGATTTCCATGAGCTGTAGGCCATAATCATCAAGATTAAAACAAAAAAAAGGCTTGAAATATTTCACTTTATGTGTAATGAATCTAGAATATATGAAAGTTCCCCTTTCTGAATTAAATTATGGGAAAAAACGAACTTTTCCATGATATTCTAATGTTTTGAGATGCACCTGTAAATTTGCTACCAAAATTTGAAAAGAACATATCCTCCAGTCAAACAAAAGAGGCGATTTGCACTTGCCTTGATGCAACAATATTCCTGAATTGCCACCTAAACAGATCAATCAACCAGCTTTTTATTATAGTTTATTTTGTGTGCTCATGCCAAAAGTCCAGTTGTTCATTATAGCCGGTTTCTGATATTATTCCAACTACATAAGAGGATCGGAAGGTGGATGAAAGGAATGCAGATTTAATAGAACAGAGGGGCAAATGCAAATTGGGAGACTAAGAGAACTTGGTGGGGAAACAAAAGGAGTACTCAGAGATGAAACGGGAGACAGAGACGAGGTTGGCAGCCTCCTCCAGAACTACACAGGAAGACAGACAGCTGAGGTCAGGCTTATATAACACGTATAATTTGAGACTTTACTCTGAGGGACCATACTTACACCTGCATAGAGCATTTAACATGCAAACCTGATTTCTAAGATTTGAAGAAGTCAAAATCACAATAAATGTAGAAGAATCTGTATAATGAGGCATAATTGGAAAAAAAAAGTGATATGCAATTGTTGCCACAATGCAATTAACCTCCTCTGCAATTTTAATGAGAATAAATTCAGATTTATTCAGGCTGTGTTTTATGATTGATTTGCATTTTTATAGGCTGCCTTATGTTCACTCTAATGTGTGCCCATCCAGCTAAACCATCACAGGTGTGCAAAAGCATACATACACTGACTGTGCCAAGCCAACATAAATGTTTCCTCAACACTCATTTAACACTGGCTCAAAGCCCAAACCGGTCCACTTCGCCTCTGCAATTAATCTGGATGTAAATTTCTGTTTGTTTACATTGTTCTCTTATCACTTCACGTTTTCACTTCACCTTAAATCCCACCATTTTCATTCAAATATAAATACTTTACTTTCTGCAGGTTAGTATTGTTGTAAATCTTTCTGGATGACTATCAAAATACTGCAGTTTCATCAGAAGTAAGATGACTGAAGACTCAGGAGACCAAGAGCCAGGGTATAATAAAAAAAGAGATGGTTTATTGTGCATTTATTGCGACAGCCTGGGCATTCTATAGTTTAAACATAAATTTTGTACAGTGGGCTTTTATACTGTTGTGTACATGCAAGAGGACCATATAGATAATGCCCAAGGCTGAAATAAGAGAAAAACATGATCAGGGACAAAAACATCATGACCCAAGGAACAGACACGTATACATCATAAGCAGAAATCACACTGAATTGATCTTAAATGACTGAATCATATATTTTTCATCACATAATCATGAAAAAATAGCACATAATCCCACAATATGAAAATGTGATTCTGTACTGCAGTATTTCAGTTTCTAGTCCAGGTGCATGCTCATGTGTCTTCATTTCTAGCAGGTTCAACTGTTCCAATCTCATCCCAGTCTCAGTAATATCCAGTGTCTGAGCTGTCTCACTGCCAACAGAGTTCAGACCATTATTGCACTTTCCATTACATGATTTAATCCTGGGCTGATGGTCAGCCAGTAACAGAAGCAGTTAATCGTGACAGCCTGAGCTGACAGTTTGAATCTTTCTGCTTTCTCATTGAGAAAAACCCTCATTCTTATCTCTCATCTTCTTTTTTTTCTCATTTACAGCAAGCTGCCCAGCTGGGCGCGAGCAGTTGTTCCCAAGATCTTCTATGTAACGGAGAAGGCATGGAACTATTACCCCTACACAGTCACTGGTAACTCATCCACCCTGACTGTTAGATAGATGGACAGGAACACTCAGAGCAAGCTAGCTTTTATCCCAGGGCAATTTTGTGGAGAATCTAGACATACAGCTGGGTATTTCTTTGACTTCTATCTTGAGACTCTATTATCCCAGCTTGAGAAGTCTGTTTGGTGTCTTAGTTCTACCATACAACATCAGACAGAGAGCAGATATAAAATATAACCTAAAATGGAAAACAAACACAAAACATCTTTTTCTGTTTCATTATATTAAAAAAAAGGTTTTATCGTATTAGTCTGTTTATCATTGGAAGTGTCTTGCTTAAGGCCTGTTCACACCAAGGACGATAACTATAACGACAATGATATAGTTCTAAAAATCGTTCTAATTATAAAAGAATAGCAGAATCCACACCACAACTATAAAGATAACGGCACAGAGAAACGATATCATTGGAATCACTTTCAGAACGATTTTTTTTCCCTGCTGATGAACGATAAAAATATTGACAACCAATCAGAATCCATCCTGCTTTAAACAGTGGCAGACAACATAACTGCAGCGCGCACTTAGAATGATATTGTGCGTTGGTGTGGACACTAATGTAGTTATCGTTATAGTTATCTTTATAGCTATCGTTCTTGGTGTGAACAGGCCTTTACACACTTGTGTATTGACCAGCTTTGTAAGATAAGGGTGTACACTTTAGACATTCTGACCTAAAGATAACCAGTATTCAGTGTGTGAGCAAGATCAGTCTGGCAGAAAGGTGACATCAGTTAAATAATGTAATCCGTTATAATGTGATGGTTTTGGAATAAAACTTAATAAAAAAAAAACTTAATTTTTTTTTCTCATGCTCTAATGCTGACCACATCAAACTGCCAGGATAAAAAAAATAGGCATTACAAAGTAGAGATAATCACTCAGCTTACAGAGTTGTTGCCCAGCTGAGAAAATGATGATGCACAATATTGTTGCACAAAAAAAGGCTTTTCGTTTAAAAAGACAGTAACCAGATATATCAAGGTGGACAGTAAACTGAGTGAAGTGCTAAAAACTCTGTTGTAAAATCAAAGCAAATATGTACAGATTCTATAGTTTTTTTTTTTTTTATACAGTATATAGGTATATAGTTAATGTACACTGATCAGCTATAACATTAAAACCACTGACAGGTGACATGAAGAACACTGATTATCTCATTACAATGGCGCCTGTCAAGGGGTGGGATATATTAGACAGCAAGTGAACAGTCAGTTCTTGAAGTTGATGTGTTGGAAGCAGGAAAAATGGGGAAGCGTAAGGATCTGAACAACTTGGAGAAGGGCAAAATTGTGATGGCTAGATGACTGGCTCACCTCGCAACTTACAGGACGTAAAGGATCTGCTGCTAACGTCTTGGTGCCAGATACCACAGCACACCTTCAGAGGTCTTGTGGAGTCCATGCCTCGATGGGTCAGAGCTGTTTTGGTGGCACAAGAGGGACCTACACAGTATTAGGCAGGTGGTTGTAATGTTATGGCTGATTGGTGTATTGTGTAATATTCTCTAGTTAATGTTCAGAAAGGCATGAATATATGCAAGTAAACTATTTCAAAAGAAACCAAGTGTTTTTTTGTTTGTTTGTTTTTTAATCACACATTACTGTAAATTTTTCTCAGAAATAGAATGAACAGGCCCAGGTGAAAGAGAAAGCCTCTAGTGTCTAAAATGTATAAAATTCAGTTTTAGCTAAATGAACTACTTGCATTTAGTGCTATGACATTTCCTCTTGCATTTCCAGGACCATTGTTTACATTCATCAGTACAGTGTCCCTCAGGTTTCTTGAACAATTATTCCTATATTTATATATTATATATGAATTATACAGTATCTCACAAAAGTGAGTACACCCCTCACATTTTTGTAAATATTTTATTATAACTTTTCATGGGACAACACTGACGAAATGACACTTTGCTACAATGTAAAGTAGTGAGTGTACAGCTTGTATAACAGTGTAAATTTGCTGTCCCCTCAAAATAACTCAACACACAGCCATTAATGTCTAAACAACTGGCAACAAAAGTGAGTACACCCCTAAGTGAAAATGTCCAAATTGGGCCCAATTAGCCATTTTCCCTCCCCGGTGTCATGTGACTCGTTAGTGTTACAAGGTCTCAGGTGTGAATGGGGAGCAGGTGTGTTAAGTTTGGTGTTATTGCTCTCACACTCTCTCATACTGGTCACTGGAAGTTCAACATGGCACCTCATGGCAAAGAACTCTCTGAGGATCTGAAAAAAGAATTGTTGCTCTACATAAAGATAGCCTAGGCTATAAGAAGATTGCCAGCACCCTGAAACTGAGCTGCAGAACGGTGGCCAAGACCATACAGCGGTTTAACAGGACAGGTTCCACTCAGAATAGGCCTTGCCATGGTCGACCAAAGAAGTTGAGTGCACGTGCTCAGCATCATATCCAGAGGTTGGCTTTGCAGAATAGACGTATGAGTGCTGCCAGCATTGCTGCAGAGGTTGAAGGGGTGGGGGGTCAGCCTGTCAGTGCTCAGACCATACGCCGCACACTGCATCAAATTGGTCTGCATGGCTGTCGTCCCAGAAGGAAGCCTCTTCTAAAGATGATGCACAAGAAAGCCCGCAAACAGTTTGCTGAAGACAAGCAGACTAAGGACATGGATTACTGGAACCATGTCCTGTGGTCTGATGAGACCAAGATAAACTTATTTGGTTCAGATGGTGTCAAGCGCGTGTGGCAGCAACCAGGTGAGGAGTACGAAGACAAGTGTGTCTTGCCTACAGTCAAGCATGGTGGTGGCAGTGTCATTGTCTGGGGCTGCATGAGTGCTGCCAACACTGGGGAGCTACAGTTCATTGAGGGAACCATGAATGCCACCATGTACTGTGACATACTGAAGCAGAGCATGATCCCCTCCCTTCGGAAACTGGGCCACAGGGCAGTATTCCAACATGATAACGACCCCAAACACACCTCCAAGATGACCACTGCCTTGCTAAAGAAGCTGAGGGTAAAGGTGATGGACTGGCCAAGCATGTCTCCAGACCTAAACCCTATTGAGCATCTGTGGGGCATCCTCAAATGGAAGGTGGAGTAGCTCAAGGTCTCTAACATCCACCAGCTCTGTGATGTCGTCATGGAGGAGTGGAAGAGGACTCCAGTGGCAAACTGTGAAGCTCTGGTGAACTCCATGGCCAACAGGGTTAAGGCAGTGCTGGAAAATAATGGTGGCCACACAAAATATTGACACTTTGGGCCCAATTTGGACATTTTCACTTAGGGGTGTACTCACTTTTGTTGCCAGCGGTTTAGACATTAATGGCTGTGTGTTGAGTTATTTTGAGGGGACAGCAAATTTACACTGTTATACAAGCTGTACACTTACTACATTACATTGTAGCAAAGTGTCATTTCTTCAGTGTTGTCCCATGAAAAGATATAATAAAATATTTACAAAAATGTGAGGGGTGTACTCACTTTTGTGAGATACTGTATATATTAAAAAAAGGTATTTTATAGGTATTTTCTTACTTTCACAGTTGTGTATTTATGAAAAAGCGTACATTTACATGAAGCCTTTCTTCAACTTGCTAGAAGAGGCTTGGCAAGTATTCTTACATTTCTGATGAACGTCATTGATGGTCATCTCAGGGAGCTCTTGCAGACACTGACTGAAAAATCGCTACGAGTGTTGTAAGAATTAGAAATGCAGGAGCAGTACTAAGAAGAACACAGCAGTGTTTTTGCAATGAGCCCATTCTATTATGTTCAACATTAAAAATAAAAAAGTTAACTGTTTACATTAAGATTACATCACAAGATTACATTACACATACCACGAGCTGTGCCGAGGACACAAAGGTCACTACATTGTAGGAAGGACCTATTGATGAATGAATAATGACCCATTCATCAGTACAGTTTTCAGCATGACAACTCTTATTTGTTTGCATCGTTTATAAGAATGTTAAGCAATATGAATTTAACAATAATTGTAATAATAATGCTGCTTGCCAATTCTACCTAAGCCTGAGATCTGAATGATAAACAGTCATTGAGTATGTGCAAAAAAAAAAAAGAGAAAAAAAAATCAATGTCTTTGTTCATTCTTCCGGATTTTGCATGAACAGTGTGTGAAACCCATTCACTTGCTTTTCACATGGTTTTCACACCTCTCTCTTTCTTTCTTTTCTCACTCCTCTCTGTTCCATCTGCCTGCACAATTCAGAGTACACTGTAAGTACCGTTTTTTTTTTACTTCTACTTGGTTACTTTCCATAAGCAGTTAATGTGATACCTTGAGCTGGACAGTTGTAGACAATGCAGTTTCTCATTTTTTGCTCTCGTCAAGTCTGAGACAGTAGCTGCTGTTTGCTTGAAGGCCTAGTGTGTTAATGAGTTTGTTGGACGGCAAAGCAGGTTCCCGGTGCTCAGTTCCCTGATGCTTAGCTCACTCCTGCTTAGCTTCTCTCCATCTCTAGCTGCTGTGTGTGTGTGTGTGTGTGTGTGTGTGTGTGTGTGTGTGTGTGTGTGTGCGTGCAATTCTGCGAACTCTGAGGCTCTTGCCTCCCTCACTATCTTCCTCAATATATGGAGTTCTCTTCCAGGCAGAACTTTTTCAGAAAGCTTTTTTTTGTTATGGCCCAATATTCATTTTCATTCCTATTCCTGATTGTTTTTCCAGTAAAGCTAATACCTAAACACAAATAATACTTTAAGTGGCTTTGTAGCCATTTTGTATGAAAAATGACCATCCACTTGTCCTGTTGGACCACATTCATGTGAGGTCTTGAGAAATCTCCGTGTAAGAGCAGTTAGATTGAGTTGCGCATTTCTAATAGAAATAGCCAGGCTAAAAGCACTGTGGTCTAATTTGGCTGCGCTGGACCACTGTGTGAGGTAATAGCATTAGCATAATCAGCATTAGGAATCAGTATGAAAGGAGAAGTGATCCAGTGAGTAATGGAGGACAGAGAGGACATGCTGCCAACTGGGGAAGATTGATTTGCCAAAACAGGCAATGAATTTAGAACAGAAAAACTTTGGATGTTGTAGAATTTCATGAGTATAACCAGCCAAAGGTTTTTAGTTTAGCAAAAGTTTATCACAGTAATATTAGGTAGTTCCAGTACAAACTGAAAGAAAGCACAATGCTAGTGGATTCAAATAGAGAACATTATGCTAGTTGCAGATGTGGAGATTAGTGGTGTGTCAGTACGTTTACATTTACCGAATTTAGCAGAGGCACTTATCCAGACTGATTTTTAGTACAAATGGTCTGAGAATACCATAAAGGTAAATCCCTTATCAGAGTTAGGCACTTTTAGAGTGTTATAACAGGTTTACTAGCTACAGTCAACTCCATAATGATTGGCACTCTTGGTAAAGCTGGGTAACAAAAGGTTTTTAAAACAATAAACACCGACAGATCACTTTATTAGGAATATCTGTACAGCTGCACATTAATGCAGTTATCCAATCAGCCAATCATGTGGCAGCAGCCCAATGCATAAAATCATGTAGATACAGGTACAGTAACAGTAGCCCGTCCACCTCAAAGTTCGACTTTAAGTGCATTCTGAGATGCTTTTCTGCGTACCATGTTTGTAAAAAGTGGTTATTTGAGTTAAAAAAGCCTTCCTGTCAGCTCGAACCAGTCTAGACTATTCTCCTCTGACCTCCTCCTCTCCTCTCTCATTAACAAGGCATTTCCTCCCAAAGAACTGCTGCTCACCGGATGTTTTTTTGTTTTTCGCACCGCAATTTGTGTAGGCGCTAGATTCAGTTGTGCATGAAATCCAAGGAGATCAGCAATTTCCAAAAAACTCCAATGATTAAACTCCCATCGGGCACCAACACCCATACCACCAGTTCAAAGTAACTGAGATCATATTTTTTCCCCATTCTGATGATTGATGACATCAGCTAATGCTCTTGACCTGTATCTGCATTATTTTGTGCATTATGCAGCAGCCACATACAGTGCCATCTACTAATATTGCCACCCTTGGTAAATATGAGCAAAGAATGTAAAATACCAGTGGGAATATACTTCAAATATATTTTTCTCATATGAATTCATATGGGTGCCAATAATTGTTGCAGACCTATATTTAACAAAGATATATATATATATATATATATATATATATATATATATATATATATATATATATATATATATATATATATATTAGTGGAGGGCACTGTAATTGGTTGATTGGATAATTGCATGAATGAGCAGGTGTTCCTAATAAAGTGGTCAGTGAGTGTATATTTCTATTTTTTATTCAATATAATAAATTAATTTCAATTAAAGTTTAGATTTGTCATATGTTCAGTGTGATCTTAAGCTAATTAACCACAAAGACAGACCTTTTTTATTCATATTGACCAAGAGTATGAATAATTTTGGAGCTGACTGCATATTAGTGAAAAAAAATCTGATCTAACACTGCAGTAGTATGCTTCTATGCTTGAAAGGAGAGACTGAGTTGGAGTTCGACTCGACTCACTGTGGATGATTGCACACCTTTCTGAGAAGAACATTTCTCCCTATGACTTATTAACTTTGGTCCTGAAATCGTGCGTGATCCAGCATATGTTGTGACTGATGATGGATTTGGTCTCATAAACCAAGTATTTGTTTTGAAGATTGCACCATTTTGTCAGTTCTTCCACAATATTCCACAATAAAATGTCTGTGACATGCTATGTTACATCTGTTGGGGATTCAGTATTTAATATGCTTGTCCTGCCTTTCGTGTAATGCAAAAATACTTCATGCTTTCCATGTACGCAGAATTGGGATTGTAGACTAGAGTCAGGGCTGCATGGGTGCCAACTGATTTTGGTGCTGGTGTGCCTACGCTTCTGTCATCTAGCCAGGAGAGTCTGCGTCAGCACTAAGCTGAGACGGTGTGTAGGCATTTCAAATCAATGTAATATACAGTCTCTCTGCTATCCCTGCATTGGCAGCTTGCACCAAAAGAATTATTCCCTCTGCATTCTGTCTTCTTCCAGTCTCATAAGTCAGTGGGCCTCAGAGCATAGGTGGGTGGATCTAAAGAATTACTGTGCATTAATTACTGCCAGGATTTCGATCCTTTTTTAGCCTGTTTTACACTGTGTGGTTACAGAGGTCTTTTAAAATTATTACTTGTCACGTTGTAGGAGATGATCCCAATACATTCTTGGCCGAATTCTATAAGAGACTGTGTGATAAGATGTCTTCTCCATGTCAGACTGTATAATGAAGATTCTCTTGCGATAGACCTGTGATTAAAGTATATACATACAGTATATACTAACCCCATCTCCGTGAAAATTGGGATTTTTTTCTAAAGTGCAATAAAAACAAAAATCTGTGTGATTTGTCAAGTCTCTTGAAACTTTAATTAACTGACAAAAGTACAAAGATATTCAATGTTTTCACTGACCAACTTAATTATATTTTGTAAATATAAACAAATGTATATTTTTTGTATATTATACGAAATATATGGTTTTGTATATTATACGAAATTTACATAAAAATCGATTTTTTTCATTTTAACCAAGTAACATTCTATTCCAGGAAAAAATGTTAGGTACAGTTTTGCTAAGAAACTTCTCTAGTGTCTATGCTTTAAATGAAACAAATGAGCAGTGGCTTTTTCCACAAGCTATATATACTCGCACCAAATCTTCCCAATTTAGTGTTACAGCCATGTTGCTTGCAATGTCATTTAAAGTCAATTTGTGACTGTTTGTAACCATCAGCATGGTTGCTTGGTAACCATACTGAAATGCTGTAGGCTGCACGTGACAAGTGATTGCCTTGTTTCACAAGTTTGAGTCCAACAGCAAAACTCTGTTACACAAAGATCACAAAAACACCTAGATGATGGAAATGGCACTAATTGAACCGTGGTGATAGCATGCAACATGACTATATTCTTTGGATTATCATCTTGTTTTGAATTTTTAGCTTTCTGCTTGTTAGAATTTTCAGACAGAAGTGACTAGTGCCATTATTAGTATTTAACTTGTTTGCGATGGTTGTGCAGTGTGTGCAACTCTTTCATAAGGTGTAAAATGTGAGCACCTTTGTGAAGTGATTTTCACTGCCGTAACTATTGTTAATCACTTCCCCTGCCTTGCCCTTCTCTCTCTCATTCCCACCAACCCTATTAGTATTTCCCATTTCCATAGTAATTGCTGAAACCGGAGTTAATATAATCAGAGTATGGTTGGATCTCCAGGGGACTCCAGCAGCGTTGGGCCGTGTAGGGAGGAGAGGGAGGAGTGAGCAATGAGAGAAACAAGGGGTTGAGAACAGCGTTGTAAGTCCAACAAGCTGGAAAATAGCTCATCATTACAGCTGGCTGCCACACACCAGGCCGGTAAAATGGGCCGGTTACAAAATGTGCTTCTCTGCAAGCATAGCGGAGCAATTTGTTTAACAGCAATCGAAGTGAACTTAACCAGATCTAAGACTTTGACAGTATCTGTGCAGCTTGAGTTGTGCTTTCGGGTGTGGAATTAGGTTTTGGAGTTTTTCTGTGGGATTTACTACAGCCTTCAAGATGTTGTTTTTCCTAGGTTTCTCAGCAGTAAGAGAAGCCTTCTAGCTATGCCATATGGCATTTATATGCTCAGTGAATTTAACCATCCAAAGACATTCAAAACCTTGTAGCTGTGAATATTACCATAGAGTAATATTTCCATTAGACGTTTTCTGCAAAACACTGGGTTCAGAATGACGCCTCCACATCTCTTGCATGGAGAGAATTACATGACTGAGCCCCCTCCAGTAATGTTAATGTTAGAGAATACTTGAAGAGTGACTTTGAGCCACTCTTCCATGCAGAACATTTCAATATGCTTTACATTTTTAGGTTTGTGCATGTGAACTTCCCTCTTCAATTCAAACCACAAGTTTTCAACAAGGTTCAAATCTGGGACCCGAGGTGACCATTGTAAAACACTGATTTTCTGTCCCACAGCCATTTCTGTTTTGATTGGGATGTGTGCTTGATGTCAGTATGTTGTTAAAAGATCCATCTATAGCCAAGTCTTAACCTCCTTGCAGAGTCCTCCAGCAAATGGTCAACATAAAGACAACAATAGAGTTCCTGGAGACTAGGTGCATTAAAAAAAAAAACTTTGAACACCGGTCTTTCCTCTGGATAACTGCACTGCCTCTCTCTTTTTAAGCCTGTTTTATAAACATTTAATATAATATTTCTAGGGTTATTACTAGAACTAGAACTAGTTATTACTAGAACTATATTACTAGAACATGGGTTCCTCTTTTGAATATTGGCCCTTCTCAAGCTTCTACCTGCTGCTCTCTTTGGGAGTTTTGCTTGCCACTGGTTTTGTTTGCTGATTACGAGACTGACTGTGGAGCAGCATTGGGCTACATGTCTGTTGTAAACAGCCTTATATAAATCAAATTAAATAGAAAATTTTGTCAATAAAAACAGCAGTAGGTCATGGACACTGTAATTATTTTGTTTATAATTATAGAATTTATAATTTGGCTGATTAATTACAACATGATTCTAAAATCACCACAATGGTACGTACCACTGTTTAAACTCTTAGAAAGAGCCAAACACCACCACAAAGTGACTTTGCAGTAAATGCATGTAATGTGTGGTGAGAAGCAGGATGCATGTGCATAAACTTAGCATGAGCTTTATTTGAGCAAATTGATAATTTATGTGAAAAACAGGCAAAAGGTCAATACCAGGAAATACAATAAAACTTACTTAAACTTACTTAAAGTAACAAATTGCATGATAAGACTTTGCAAGGATACGTTAATACAACAGGGATTATATAGATAAACTAATCAAGGACTAACATAAAACAGGTGAACACAGTCGGGTAACAAACAAACAGGATCAGTGTGAAGATACAGTAGGACTAACAGAAGACAGAAAACTAAAACAATAGTACATGGTATTCAGGGGGAACTATGGCAATGTAGATGGAAATCATTTTAAATCTTGTGCTTTGGCAGCTTTTAATTAATCTTTTTTTTTCCCTTGTAGTGTTCTTTCTTGCCAAAGTTTTCCATTCACATAGAAACGAAATATGAGGACAACAACGGCAGCAATGACAATGTGAGTAAGTACCTGTGGTATTTGTCTGTGTGTGTGGGGGGGGGGGGGGGGGGGGAGTGTGTGTGAATACAGTTGAAGACTGGAAAAAGACCAGGTGATTTTTTTTCCTAATCTTCAACTCTCCAGTTTCAATGAGTCTGTGCCCATGATAGCCTCAGATTCCTGTTCTTGGTTGACAGGAGTGGAACCTGATGTGGTCTTCTGCTGTTGTAACCCATCCACCTCAAGATTCCATATTTTGTGCATGCTGAGATGCTTTTCTGCACACCATGGTTGTACAGAGTGATTATTTGAGTTACTATATCCTTCTTGGCAACTCGAACCAATCTGGCCATTTCCTCTGACCTCTCTGTTCAACAAGGCGTTTCCACCCACAGAACCATGGCTCACTCAATGTGTAAACTCTAGAGACTGTTGTGTGTTAAAATCTTCAGTTTCTGAAATACTCAAACCAGCCCATTTGGTACAAACCTCAACACCATGATCGAAGTGACAGAGATCACACCTTTTTTCCCCATTCTGATGTTTGATGTGAACATTAACTGAAGCTCTTGATCTGTATCTGCATGAGTTTTGCTTATCTGCTGCCACACAGCTGGATGATTAGATAACTGCATATATGCATTTTCAAAATATGATTGATGGCTGAATAAATGTGCTTCAGCAGAACTTGCTCAGTGTCTGGCTAGTTCTCATGATACTTCACTGACTGTTTAGTCTCCCCCCAAGTGATTGGTGTTATCTTTTCTGAGCTTATGAATCCACATAGCCTAAAGAAACAACTGGTGCGCTCACCACCACCCCCACCACCTTGTGCATTAAATTGTTTAATGAAAAGCACGGCAGATAAAAGTCTTTTACAATGCCCATAGATATGTATTAAAAGTATTAGCTCATTAAATATTAATGCAAAACAGTCTATTGCTTTAAAAAAAAAAAAACAAAAAAAAAAAACTTTAATATTGACTCCCACACTATGGAAAATATCACAGTTATGAGATATAACAAGGAGCCCAAAAGCACAGAATTATTCAGTATTCTATTTTCAGAGCTGCAGCTCATCCTGTGCAGTAACGTATACACCATATGAGCTGTCTGGCTTGGCTTATTAGACTTTCTGTACACACAATAACCTGCATAGAGTTTCTGATTCAATTCTGCCATTATGGTGATACTATTAGCTTATCCTTATGCTTTGTCAGTAAAATAATTATGTTCCTAATCTATTTTAAGGCACGTACAGTGCCCTCCACTAATATTGGCACCCTTGGTAAATATGAGCAAAGAAGGCTGTGAAAAATTGTCTTCATTGTTTAACCTTTTGATATTTTGTTAAAAAAAATTCACAAAAATACTCTGCTCTCATGGATATCAAACAATTGCAAACACAACACAGGTTTATCTTTGATATATGTGTGCCACAATTATTGGCACCCCCATGAATTCATATGATAAAATATATTTGAAGTATATTCCCATTGATATTTTAATTTGTTTTGTTTTTTTTGTACACCTGGATGACTAAGAACAGGAAATTGTTCAACCATGACTTCCTGTTTCACAGGGGTATAAATATGAGGTAACACATAGGCCAAATTCCCTTAGTCATTCATAACAATGGGTAAGACCAAGGAATATAGCTGTGATGTGTGGCAAAAGGTTGTTGAGCTTCACGAAATGGGACGTGGCAATAAGAAAATAACTCATGCATTGAAAATGTCCATTTCCACCATCGTGGCAATAATTAAGAAGTTCCAGTCAACTGGAAATGTTATAAATCAATCTGGAATTGGACATGTGTCTATATTGTCTCGACGCACTGTGAAGAGGATGGTTCGAGTGGCCAAAAAATCTCAAGTTAATTGCAGAAGTTAGTTGTGTCTTGGGGTCAGAAAGACTCCTAAAGCCGAAGTCACCTACATCACCACAAGTTGTTTGGAAGGGTTTCAAGAAAAAAGCCTCTACTCTCATCCAAAAACAAACTCAAGCATCTCCAGTTTGCCAGAAACTACTGGAACTTCAAATGAGATCGGGTTCTATGGTCAGATGAAACCAAAATAGAGCTTTTTAGCAATAAACACCAGAGGTAGCTTTACGCACACAGAGAGGTAGCCATATGGAAAAGTACCTCATGCCCACGGTTAAATATGGTGGTGGCTTTTTAATGTTTTGGGGTTGTTTTTCTGCCAGAGGACCTGGACATTTTGTTAGGATACATGGCATCATGGACTCTATCCAATATCAACAGATATTAAATGAAAATCTGCCTGCCTCTGGCAGAAAGCTTAAAATGGGCCGTGGTTGGATCTTCCAGCAGGACAATGATCCAAAACATCAAAATACATCAAGATACATCAAAATCAATACAAAAATGGTTTACTGACCAAAGGATCTGCAGAGATTCTGTATGGAGGAATGGTCTCAGATCCCTTGCCATGTATTCTCCAACCTCATCAGGCATTATAGGAGACAACTCAGAGCTGTTATCTTGGCAGAGGGAGGTAGCACAAAGTATTGACTAAAAGGGTGCCAATAATTGTTGCACACACATATTTAACAAAGATATTTTTTTGGATAAACCTGTGTTTTGTTTGCAATTGTTTGATATCCATGAGAGCAGAGTATGTTTGTGAATTTTTTGAAAAAAAAAATCAAAAGGATAAACAATAAAGACAATTTTTCATAGTCTTCTTTGCTCATTTATTTGGAGGGCACTGTACTTTAAAAATATAAAGTGCAATAACATTGTTATACTGAGTACAAGCTAGATGACCAGTTCTGTCATAGGAAAAATGAATCACAGAGTAAGTCACAGTATTCATTAAGTCTTGACACAACACTTGAATGCAATACCCGAGGCTTGGCAAGTGCCATTTGATGCTTAAAGTAATGAGGTTTGATACTTGAATGATGTTGTATTAGGAATGATGCCTGACAAATGATGCATGAGGAGAATGTGTGAACAATGACACTTGAAGGAGGAGATGATAAGGCACGTTGAGCTTGAAGCACAGATTTTATGACTAATGGCGAGGAACAAGAACGTGCCCATGAATTATGGCCACTGTACTCCCACCTCCGCTGATGTCATCCCTTTTCTCCCATCTATTTTGACACAAGGAATGGCTTTTTGCAGGAGATTATATGGGTGTCTATGGTGTAAAATAGGACTGAAAAGATTTAGCAGTTGCAAAACAATTTTCAGAGATGCAAAACTGAAGTGTGGAGAGGTGAGAAAAGTACAAAACTCCCATGCTTATAGGTTCACTCAACAGCACTCACCGGCCACTTTAATAGGAACACCTGTACATCTGCTCATTAATGCAACCAGCCAATTATGCGGCAGCAACATAATGCACAAAATCGTGCAGATGCAAGTCAAGAGCCTCAGTTAATATTCATATCAAACACTAGAATGGAGAAAAACATGTGATGAAGCCAGATGGGCTGGTTTGGTTTTTTTATTTATACAGGATGGTGCAAAGAAAAACAAAAAAACATCCAGTAGTTCTGTGGGTGGAAAACGTTTGTTGATGAGAGAAGGTAAGGCGTTTCCACCTGCAGAACTGCTGCTCCCTGGATGTTTTTTTGCACCATTCTGAGCACATGTTCTCCTCATGTGGGTTTCTTCTGGTTTCCTCCCAGCTCCCAAAAATATGCTGGTAGGTGGATTGTCTATGCTAAATTGCCCCTAGGTGTGAATGAGTGCATGCATGACACCTTGCGATGGACTGGTGTCCCATCTTAGGTGTATTCCCACCTTGTGCTCAGTGTTTTCTTAGGATAGAGATAAAAGAGCTTTATTGTCATTCTAGCCATATACAAGTAGAATGAAATAGCATTCTTCAAGGCCTCGGTGCAACGTTACAGAAATAGATGGCAAGGAACACACCTGACAACGTGTAGTGCAAAATTAGACAGTAGCATAGTGAATGGATTGGTGTGTGATGACTAAGCCTTATCATCTGGCAGCATAGAAGTCCCTGAATGTTAGAAATAAAGTGATTATGGTGCTGTAGCTATATGGCAGGTAATCCTGGTGTAGGTGAACAGTGCGTTATGGGTATACATACATTCCTGTGTGTGTTTGTGTGTGTTTGTACACCTATATACAGTACAGTATATAAGTGGGAGGCAGTTTATCATTGCGGGTCCTGACAGCTTGTGGAAAGAAGCTGTTCAGGAATCTGGTGGAGTCGTTCTGGACACTCCGGTAAGAGGGACTAAGAGTTTATGGGAGAGGTGGGAGGGCATAAAATGTATAAATTGCAGAGCTCATAGTTTTTGTCCACAAACACTGATTTCTGGTAACACGTTTCATCTGAATCCAGTCAGGCTGCACCTGTGGCCTTCAACGCCACCCTCTCTGCACATTTTGTAGCTAGAAGACACTAAATAAAAGCCTGGTGGCTATGTTTTTTTTTCTCTGTTTGAGTACTGAAGCCACTTTGAAGAACCATGTTTTTTTTTTTCATTTTGGTCAACAGGCATCTGTCCATTCCATCACAGCTCATAATGCCATCACCATACGTGTTGTCTTCACAGCTAAATGTCCTTCTTTGAACTGTGCTTCTGGTAAAATAGCCTCTCAGTGCTGATGAATCAGGAACGTTGGCTGCATATCGCTGTGAATGTGAAAGTCAATATAGAGCCTGTTTCATATATTATAGTTTTATACTCTCTGTGTGATCTGTGTCATTTTATAATATGTAAGCGAAAGAAAAGTGAGTTGAGGTTGATTAGCAGATTTGAGGTTAATTGTGTTTATATTACCTGACTGTCCACTTCATTTTCTGTCCTCTTTATAGCTATTCTTCCCTAATCTATAATCTAAACACCTAGATTTCTCTCGTCTTATACTTTTCTTTTCATGTTCATTCAAGTCTTGGCTTCGCGTTTCATTCCACAATGGCCATTTCTCCATTCAAACATATCCCTTTCCTGATACATATTATTCCTCTTATTATTCTCCCTATCTTGCTTGTATCATTCTTTAGTACTTTGTATGTCTTTCTCTATGATTCCAGTCACTTGCTGTATTGGTAGAGTCTCCAGAGCCTCACATACTCTCACAGACACCTGCTGTTAAAAGGCAAGAGCAGCATGTTCACCGAATGCTTTGATACAGAGGCGTGCTCTGAAACCATTAAAGTCTTTATGAGACTCAGAACACTCTGGAGTCTGAACGTGAGCAACAGCAACATGAGCACAACTGCGAGATTTCAGTATTATACAATGATTGGCTTCTGATACGTGCAGTCACAGTCTCTCATCCAGAAATCCAGAGCTCCTCCTTCTGGTCAATATAGGAAGTAGTCTATGTCTAGCAATAATAAAATAATCTTATCATCAGAATTTCAACCTTCTGATCTTTATAATGTTAATGTCAGCAAATGCTTGACCCATTAGTTTGTCTCACGAAGTTAATGGCATTATCAAGCAAACTGCCAAAAATATATATTTTAGTAAGAAAAAGTAGCTTGTTTATAGGCGATTTTGACTAATATTTCTGTTTATTAGATTCTTTGTAAACAAATATAAGATTATTAAGCCTATTTATAGATTTTTTTTTTTTATTCATGTCAAGCTTGGAATTTCCTTATTCTTTTGGCAGATAATTTTGCTTATTTAGAATTTTTTTTTTTTTTTTTTTTTAGAATTTTTTTTGACAAAAGAAACAAAATTATCTGCCAAAATCAGACCATTTTAAGCTTGAAATTCGTAAGTATGGCGAGAAAAAGTCATAATGTGTCACAACGCAAAATATCTCCTCGAAGAAGTAATCCAACAGAAGTAGACCCTCAAGGCAAAAGGAAAAAATCCAGAAAAAGGTTTCAATAATCCAGAAGGCAAAGTGACAAGAAAGGCTGGCCTTAGCACAACTAAACACCGAGCAAAGAACTAAGAAACAGGGCAACTTAAATACACACAAGGGAATGAGACATGTGTGACAGCAATAATGCTAGTAACAGACAGAGGGTACAAAACATTAGGGAACAGTGAGGACCAAACACAGAATAGCAAGTCCAAAATCCTGATACAATGGTTTTATATTTGTTATATACTGTAATAATCTCATAATAAGAAATATTAGATAACGTTTTCTTAATTCAAGATATCATTTTTTGCAGTGTAGAGGGTCATTATGTCTGCTGACGTTATCTACGTCATCTCAATGGGTTCCCGAAATTCTAGATGCAGGGGAGGTGATTTCATGTCAAAGTGAATGGAGACACTGGTATATGCCTTCTTTCAGCCCATGACATGAGTTCTTATGACATTACAACCATCATGGGACACAAGAATCTGAGTGTGTGACCAAGTTTCCAAAGACCTGATTAGGTATTGTTCCTCCTCATCAGGCAAAAAACTGTGGCTATGCAACAGACTGAAACATGTAAATGGGCGAAGAGCTGATAATAATATAGACATGATATAATCGCACTCTTAGACAATGGCAAAGATTAGCTAGTCTAACTGAGATTTAATACACTAAGCAAATTAGTAGGCTGGTGTATTATACATCAAACAGGCAGTGAGCTAGAAAACCTAACTACCAGTGGCCATGGAGGTGACATAACTGCACTGGTCATAGGTCAAATGACACATTTATGTAAAAATTAAAGCACACACCCAAAAACTATTCATTTCTAATTCCAGAAATTCTCCCATGACAAATAGAGAAGACTAAAATAACCTTCATAAATCACCATCAGTAGAAGAGTGTGTGTTTGAGCACATATACAGGTGCATCTCAATAAATTAGAATGTCGTGGAAAAGTTAATTTATTTCAGTAATTCAACTCAAATTGTGAAACTCGTGTATTAAATAAATTCAGTGCACACAGACTGAAGTAGTTTAAGTCTTTGGTTCTTTTAATTGTGATTATTTTGGCTCACATTTAACAAAAACCCACCAATTCACTATCTCAACAAATTAGAATACTTCATAAGACCAATAAAAAAAACATTTTTAGTGAATTGTTGGCCTTCTGGAAAGTATGTTCATTTACTGTACATGTACTCAATACTCGGTAGGGGCTCCTTTTGCTTTAATTACTGCCTCAATTCGGCGTGGCATGGAGGTGATCAGTTTGTGGCACTGCTGAGGTGGTATGGAAGCCCAGGTTTCTTTGACAGTGGCCTTCAGCTCATCTGCATTTTTTGATTTCTTGTTTCTCATTTTCCTCTTGACAATACCCCATAGATTCTCTATGGGGTTCAGGTCTGGTGTGTTTGCTGGCCAGTCAAGCACACCAACACCATGGTCATTTAACCAACTTTTGGTGCTTTTGGCAGTGTGGGCAGGTGCCAAATCCTGCTGGAAAATGAAATCAGCATCTTCAAAAAGCTGGTCAGCAGAAGGAAGCATGAAGTGCTCCAAAATTTCTTGGTAAACGGGTGCAGTGACTTTGGTTTTCAAAAAACACAATGGACCAACACCAGCAGATGACATTGCACCCCAAATCATCACAGACTGTGGAAACTTAACACTGGACTTCAAGCAACTTGGGCTATGAGCTTCTCTACCCTTCCTCCAGACTCTAGGACCTTGGTTTCCAAATGAAATACAAAATTTGCTCTCATCTGAAAAGAGGACTTTGGACCACTGGGCAACAGTCCAGTTCTTCTCCTCCTTAGCCCAGGTAAGACGCCTCTGACGTTGTCTGTGGTTCAGGAGTGGCTTAACAAGAGGAATACGACAACTGTAGCCAAATTCCTTGACACGTCTGTGTGTGGTGGCTCTTGATGCCTTGACCCCAGCCTCAGTCCATTCCTTGTGAAGTTCACTCAAATTTTTGAATCGATTTTGCTTGACAATCCTCATAAGGCTGCGGTTCTCTCGGTTGGTTGTGCATCTTTTTCTTCCACACTTTTTCCTTCCACTCAACTTTCTGTTAACATGCTTGGATACAGCACTCTGTGAACAGCCAGCTTCTTTGGCAATGAATGTTTGTGGCTTACCTAGTGAACCAAACTGAGAGACCATTTTGAAGGCTCAGGAAAACTTTGCAGGTGTTTTGAGTTGATTAGCTGATTGGCATGTCACCATATTCTAATTTGTTGAGATAGTGAATTGGTG
Organism: Cranoglanis bouderius; assembly: GCA_023630585.1. Taxonomy (NCBI): domain Eukaryota; kingdom Metazoa; phylum Chordata; class Actinopteri; order Siluriformes; family Cranoglanididae; genus Cranoglanis; species Cranoglanis bouderius. The sequence continues at coordinate 10,040,442 of CM042554.1, forward strand.
GTTTTTGTTAAATGTGAACCAAAATCATCACAATTAAAAGAACCAAAGACTTAAACTACTTCAGTCTGTGTGCACTGAATTTATTTAATACACGGGTTTCACAATTTGAGTTGAATTACTGAAATAAATGAACTTTTCCATGACATTCTAATTTATTGAGATGCACCTGTACATGAGTATATAAAATATAGTCATATGTTTTAATGCTAGACCTGATACACAGTGGCTGAATTAAAAATAATAATAACTGAGGATGGTCAGTTCAAGCAACAGAGAGGTTTTGGGAAGGAAGGACTGTCAACAGGTTTTGTGCTGTTTGGTTTGCTGGTTCTGAAAGTTAAAGACATCAGTAAAAGACATTTTAAGTGATATAATTACATGAAACCAGAGGTTTCAGAAAGCAGCTTGTTTTTGTAATGTTTTTCTTTAAATGATGGGGAACATTGCCTTTTTTCCCACCCTTACACGTGCCTTCTCTTTCTGCTCCAGATCTTTGACGAGCCCAGAGATGAGGACACTGAGGTGTGTTTCGTTGACATTGCATATGATGAAATCCCAGAGCGCTACTACAAAGAATCTGAGGTAAGAGAAAGACAGGGCAAGGAAATGCATCAGTACTGATGTTAATGGGAAATAATCCATGATGTGGTGGTGTGATGTTACCACCCAGAAGTTTTTTTTTTTAATTCTGTATACGCATGTGATTTGCCAACGATTACAATTTTTAATTTACCAATGAACAGCACATCATGATTTTTAACCGTTTAGTGTTACATTTAATTTTGGAGTCAAGTTAGTTCTTGTTCCCACTTTTGATTATAGCAGCTGTAAACAGTCATTCCCTCACCAGTCTTTCTTTTTTAAGTTAATAAGACAAAAAAAAAAAAAAAACAGCCTGTGATGTTACAGAGAAACTGGAACTCGCAAACTCCTCTGTCCCGAAGACTCTTCCATGGTGCAAAACTGCCTGACCATTAATATGCACTGACACCCGAGACTCCTTCCATAAATATTAAATAAATGTCTCCTAACAGAAAGCTTCACCATATCAACAAGTATATTTTTTGTAGTCTTTGTTAAATAACAACACGTTTTTAATCTGTTTATTATTAGATTGCAGTATGCGGAGTGTCTACCATACACCAAGCCCTTGTGAATTACTATAGAAATGGTAACATATTAGAACGAGCGTATACAGTATAAACCTATTATTTGAATTATAGCTGGAACTACTGTCAGAGCCGTGCTGTTAAAGAAAATTAATCAACACATCAGATTCGAGAATTCAGCAGTGCTGTGGTATAAATTAAGTTAAACTTCCATATTACACTATTTCTGGAAATGTGTGCTCATGTTATGTACTGTGTGTTAAGTATGTATTAACAGAAGCACAGTGTTTGGCAAGTTGCTTAGAAAAAAAAAAAAGATCTTCACGCGGTGGGCACAGTGGTTTACATGTTTGCCTCTCATCTCTGGGGTTGGGGGTTTGAATCCTGCCTCCACCCTGTGTGCGTGGAACTTGTGTGTTCTCTCTGTGCTTCGGAGGTTTCCTCTCGGTACTCCAGTTTCCTCCCTCAGACCAAAGACTTGTGTTGTAGGCTGATTTCCAGATTGTCCGTAGTGAGTGAATGTGTGTGCGATTGTGCCCTGCAATGGGTTAGGCCCGAGCCCCTTGTGCCCTGAGTTCCCTGGGATAGGCTCCAGGTGACCTGTAGTATAACTGGTATGGAAAATGGATAGATGGATGGATCTTGCTGAGGCCACACATGCTGAGATTGCATGTCATAAAAAGAAATGAGAGCCTGTTACTTTCTCTGTAATGGATAGTTGGGTCTCATCTATTAGAGCACGTGCTGCTGTCATTTCAGACTGTGGTGGGTGGAAAGTGTTGGTCTGTCAGTGTTCTAACACGTGCGTCACACACACACACACACACACAATAATGACAACAGCTTTCCACCTTTTTAACCCAGCTTCATCACTACTCCAGGGTTGTTCAGTTAAAATCAGTAATTACATCCCCATGGTAGAGCCACTGTTTCTCTCTCTCTCTCTCTCTCTCTTTTGGCTGCAGTCTGACAGCACGGTCAGTCAGAACTAATGAGCACTGATATATTATTAGACTTGGTTGGAAACGGCAGGCTGCTCTTGTGTAATCCGGTGATGAAGTAATCTCTCATGCCTGTTCGTTTTCCCCTGACACACTCTATTATGTCTCACTGACAAACACATTCCGCTATTACTGTGTCAGGAAACGCTTAATCTCCAAACTCTTTTCAACTCTTTACATATTTTATACATTTAAAAGTGTATTTCTAACGGATTACAGTTTTAACTGATTGTTTACTTTTGATGATGAACCCTGAGACACGTTTCTTAGTAATCAAAGCTCACAGCTCTTTTCTCTCAGCTTCTAGCACAAAACAAACCACATTTCACTGGATTGTGGTCTCGTGCAGTCTGCTAAGCAGTCTTAATACCCGAGTTTATTTTATTACAATCATGTACATTCATGGTGGGCACGGTGGATTAGCGGTTAGGACACTTGGCTCACACCTCCGGGGTTGGGTGTTCGATTCCTGCCTCCGCCCTGTGTGCATGGAGTTTGCATGTTCTCCCCGTGCTTTGGGGGTTTCCTCCGGGTACTCCGGTTTCCTCCCCCCAGCCCAAAGACATGCGTTGTAGGGTGACCGGCATCTCTAAATTGTCTGTAGTGCCTCATCCCCCAAGTCCCCCGGGATAGGCTCCAGGTCCCCGTGACCCTGTGTAGGATAAACGGTAGAGAAACTGGACGGATAGATGTTTATTCATTCATTCATTAATGTCAAACATTGATTTCTATTTTGTGGCTACTTTCAGCCCTTGTTTTTTTCCCGCACTTGGAAATAATTCATTGTATTTTTCTGCAGTTTTCTTGTTGTATGTATTCAGCATTGAATCCAGCACACACACTTTGAGGACTGCATTCTCATTTTTATTCAGTACAATGTGAAAAACATATTTTGTTATAGAAATTATAGAAATTCGTGTGTGTGTGTTGTTCATATTTAATTATTAGCAGAGTGTTCATGATTTTTAGAATCGTATCATTAGAATATCAAACATTGTTTAAGGTGAGCTTTTTAAAAGTGGCTTTTTTTCACAAGCACTGGCAGTGGTTTAAAACTCGATTTGGATTTATTCATTAATTCTCATCTTCACAAAAAGACAGATGCCAATAGAAACATCGCAAAAATAAATTTCGCAGATTGAATTGCTTTCGTCAAGTGCATTGCTACAGTAGTGTAAAAATGCTTTAATGGAAAAAGTAGGTTTATGAAAAAGTTTATTAAAAAGCTGTAGAATGACGTGCATTTCAGCTGCACTGAATGATTTCAGACCGAATCTATAATCTATAAATCATTTAAAGCGTAAGAGAAATCCATCTTTTATCACACTGAAAAGGCTAATCACTAACTTGTTTAGATAAGTAGCACCACTGTTTATCTTTTTAATTTTATTAATAACATTTAAATATATTTTGTTATTTTGTTTACTGAGGCCCGGAAACTGCTCTGATGTACCCGCTCTATGTATTTCCACGATGTACCCACTCCACATAGTCATTTTTCATCACGTGAAAGTCCCTTTTCATCTCCCTTGGCAGGATATTTCATCTGTCTTATCTATATGACGTGCCTTAAGTTACACCAGCAATTACAGTGATTGCTGCTCAGACAGTTCAAATCCCAATTGGAAATGCAATGAGATCTCCTCCTCTATTCATAAGCAATCCTTCCTCTCTAACGTGCGAGTCATTAGCTTAAAATGAAATGTCTGATTAGTGGCAGCCTGTGACATTAGGATAAACACGAAGCGCCCGTTGTGCCACTCGGCATGAGCTTCCTACAAACACCTTCCACAAAACACTATTTATAGATCAGTGAGTGAGGGAAAGCAGACTCATTATGCATCAATGTCGTGTGATCTCCCTTTGTGAGATATATGTAGTGTCTTGCAAAAGTATCCAGAGGTTTGCTCAATTTTCATATCTGAGTGAATTACAAACCTTTTTTTTTTCTTTGGTATGTTTATTACCAAGCACTGAAACTGATATTTTCACTATCATGCTGAGGAATTGTATTGTACTGAAAAAAATACAAGGCTGATATATGATACTCAATACTATATTTAACACAGACAAATTTCCCTGGAAATTGGTTTAAGATTTCGCGACTACCTGTGAATCATTATAATAACAACCCTATTTTCTGAATTAAAAAAAAAAAAAAAAACACCCAGTAAAAGCTGCTGTTGTCTATTTTTTATTATTTGTTTAATTAATGTTTAAGTACTCAAAGCCATGTCATTGTAAACCACAAAAACATTTATGTAGACTAATACATTGTTTTTAATGCTCAAGCATCTACTATAAATGTCCTAAAACCATCTATATACTTTTATCCTCAGTAAAAATGCCTATGAATATACGTACATTTGGAAACAGCTAGTGTATTCCTGCCATGCCAAGTAGCTAGCCTGTTGGCTAAGTGCTAGAAGAATAGCTTGAATTTGTCACATGTAGATAAGAAAATGAGTTTAGTATCTGAGTCTTTTTACAGTAGCCTGCATAACAACCAAGACTTTGCTAATCACTAATACTGTATATGCTACATTTGTTAGGTATCTAGATAACTGCTTCTGAACAGGACATTTGTCGCAGGTAGAATGAGTGGAATTTGAATATCTGAAACTCAAAGTGTCTCAGGACAATTTGTCTCAAAACGTAGCAGCAAAACCTGCCAAACCTGTCAATTAAAACTGTGACTAACATTAGCTAAGTTTGTTATCAAGCCTAGCACTAGCAGTTAGCTATTGTGCAGGGACTTAATCATTCAGGAAACTGCTCTACACTTTGGCAATCCTTCATGTCTGTGAATTATTTGGCTATCCATACATGGATAGGAAATAAACGAAGAGGAAGCAGAGTGCTAGAATGATGGAGTAGGAGATAAATCTGGGATTATTACAGAGTTATTGAGATATCTAATAGCAGAGGCTTTGATCGAAAGGTCTGCATTGTCAAACTGTATTCCCTGCCGAAAAAAACAATAGAAACCCTTATAGAATGTGTAATGTTTTAATGGTTATAATGGGAATTGTATTAATTTTAATGGAAACTGAAATAGTCCCTGCGGGTCTCTACTGGTAATTTGTTGCCTTCTATTGGTGGGACGTTATGTCTAGTGAATACCATTAAAGACCAGTAATGGTAATGGTTTTAATGGTTAGTTGATGGTTTGTAATGGTATTTGTAGTAGAAACCATTAGAATTTCTGTGATGGATTATATTGTTTTGTTTTGTTTTTTTCAGCAAGTTGATAACATACACAACATAGCTAGCTAGCTAACATTAGCTATGCCAGGCTTTCTTGTTTTCTCAGATGATGTCAGTAACATGACCAGCTGGATTACAAGAAAATGAAAATGTTTAAACATCTGCTAGTGTTTAACGTAGCTATGGGTGATTCAACAATTAGACATAAAGCTAATTCTGTAAATCCAATCAGTGAATGCATTGCTGAGTTTCTTGACCCGGAATTAGAAACAAATGTGTTTTGAAAAGAGAAAAATATCCAAGTGTTTGGTTCAGAATGCAGAAGGAACTTGAATCCACCCAGACCCTTTACAGAAAAAAACTGTCTGAATAAAAAGATGATTTGTGAGAAGACTATTAAGTAGCTACAAAGTTCATTATCTGAGAGGAAAAAATAATGTTCACTAGTTATTTAAATAGTGTAGTGCCACATAATAGGCCACAAAAAAACTGTAAGGCACATCAGGAGTTTGCTAAAAAAAAAAAATAAAAATAATAATAATAGTAATAATAATAATAATAATAATAATAATAATAATAATAATAATAATAATAAAGCATAATTTGCTAGTAGTGAAAGGTAGTCAGGTCACCTTTATAGTACAAAATATTTCAGGTCAAGACTGAAATTTAAAATGATATGTGTGGCAGAAATGTCATACTGTTTACACCATGAAAATGCTACACCCACAGTAAAGTACAGTGATTGTAGCATCATGCCGTGGGAACTGAGCAACAAAAGCACTTAAGCCTGGAGAATGGTTTCAGTGCAGTGATTCCCAACACAAAGCTGTAATAACACTGGAGTGCCTGTAAATCGAAAAGGGTGAATGCCCTACAGTGACCTAGTTAAAGCCATGATCACAGTCCAGTTGAAATCCTCTACACAAGCATCCTCTGGCAACCCTGCACAATCTGGAGCAGTTCTGCCTGGCATAATCTGCAAAAATATATCATGTACACTGTGCAAAATCTATTCCGAATTTTCCAAATGTTTTAAATATTTTGTATTATAAAGAACTTAAATCATTCATTTGAATATGCTTGCAAAAATGATACAGAAGAGTAGTGAATGGGACTTGGAGTGGGAGTAGTGAGTGGGAGTGGACAATTGGAGTAGATAATTTCCCGGTGTTTAAATTCTCTTCCTCAGGACCTGCGCTACTTTAAGTCAGAGAAGACGGCACGGGGTTTGCTGCAGGAGGGCTGGAGAGACTCTCAGGACCCCATCATGTGCTCCTATAAGCTGGTGACGGTGAAGTTTGAGGTGTGGGGCCTGCAGACACGTGTGGAGCAGTTTGTTCACAAGGTCTGTCCCTCTTCTTCTCATGTGCTTATTACCCTTACCTCCCCTTGCCTCCAAGCAATACTCCCTCCCCCCATTGTCCCTCAGCACCACATGTCCTTGCCTGAGGATCCTTTTTCTCCCTGTTCCCAACTGCTTTTATTACTCATACAGAAACATTAACAGTAATGCACAGTATATTAATCATGACTTATATCCATGACTAGGTAATTAATAAAGACTGTCTTCCTAACCAGTCCTTCTCTCTGTCTCTCTCTTTCAAGGTGATAAGGGATGTGTTGTCACTAGGTCACAGACAGGCCTTTGCCTGGGTGGACGAGTGGATTGGTACGTAGAAGGACAATTATTTGTTCTGGTCATGTGTGTTTTTCCTGTTGGATATCAGATCTCAGATTATTTACTGTTAGCAGTATTTTATTTCATTGGGGTACAAAGGTATTAACATGGTGGCAATAGCAGGGTGAAGTATGTGTGTGGTGGTACTGGTGCAAATCATCCCTACATACTTCTGACAAAAAATGTAATCATATTTTGAGTGTGAGTGCGAGTCCTTCTAGTAGTCTGTACACTTGGCTGCCATCTTGGCAAAACTCCTGGACAATTCTGTTCAGTCATACAAGACCTGACTCCTGTATACAGTGGGGGAAAAAAGTATTTGATCCCCTGCTGATTTTGTATGTTTTCCCACTGACAAAGAAATGATCAGTCTATAATTTTAATGGTAGGTGTATTTTAACAGTGAGAGACAGAATAACAACAAAAAAATCCAGAAAAACGCATTTCAAAAAAGTTATAAATTGATTTGCATTGTAATGAGTGAAATAATTATTTGACCCCTTTGACTTAGTACTTGGTGGCAAAACCCTTGTTGGCAATTACAGAGGTCAGACGTTTCTTGTAGTTGGCCACCAGATTTGCACACATCTCAGGAGGGATTTTGTCCCACTCCTCTTTTCAGATCCTCTCTGGCTGGCTCTGACTGGCTAGGCCACTCCAGGACCTTAATGTGCTTCTTCTTGAGCCACTCCTTTGTTGCCTTGGCTGTGTGTTTTGGGTCATTGTCATGCTGGAATACCCATCCACAACCCATTTTCAATGCCCTGGCTGAGGGAAGGAGGTTCTCACCCAAGATTTGACGGTACATGGCCCTGTCCATCGTCCCTTTGATGCCGTGCAGTTGTTCTGTCCCCTTAGCAGAAAAACACCCCCAAAGCATAACGTTCCCACCTCCATGTTTGATGGTGAGGATGGTGTTCCTGGGGTCATAGGCAACATTCTTCCTCCTCCAAACACGGCGAGTTGAGTTGATGCCAAAGAGCTCGAGTTTGGTCTCATCTGACCACAACACTTTCACCAAGTTCTCCTCTGAATCATTCAGGGAAACTTCAGACGGGCCTGTACATGTGCTTTCTTGAGCAGGGGGACCTTGCGGGCGCTGCAGGATTCCAGTCCTTCACGGCGTAGTGTGTTACCAATTGTTTTCTTGGTTACTATGGTCCCAGCTGTCTTGAGATCATTAACAAGATCCTCCTGTGTAGTTCTGGGCTGATTCCTCACCGTTCTCATGATCATTGAAACTCCACGAGGTGAGATCTTGCATGGATCCCCAGACCGAGGGAGACTGACAGTTATTTTGTGTTTCTTCCATTTGCGAATAATCGCACCAACTGTTGTCACCTTCTCACCAAGCTGCTTGGCGATGGTCTTGTAGCCCATTCCAGCCTTGTGTAGGTCTACAATCTTGTCCCTGACATCTGATTGATTGATTGATTCTGTGGATAGGTGTCTTTTATACAGGTAACAAGCTGAGATTAGGAGCACTCCCTTTAAAAAAAGACACCTGAGAGCCAGAAATCTTGCTGATTGATAGGGGATCAAATACTTATTTCCCTCATTAAAATGCAAGTCAATTTATAACTTTTTTGAAATGCGTTTTTCTGGATTTTTTTGTTGTTATTCTGTCTCTCACTGTTAAAATACACCTACCATTAAAATTATAGACTGATCATATCTTTGTCAGTGGGCAACCGTACAAAATCAGCAGGGGATCAAATACTTTTTTCCCTCACTGTATAAGAATTGGGAGATAACCATAAACACAAAATGGATCAACAAGATGATGTTCTTTCAACCATAAATTTGAAATAGCCGCTTGTATTCTTATTGTGACGTATGTTTTTGGTCCTGTCTCTGCCCCCGTTCTGTGATTGGCTTGTTTCCTGATTGTGTTCATCTGTTATCCATTTAGATTGTGATTTATATCCTCATGTGTGTTTCTCTTGTGGCAAAGTCTTATCATGCATTTAGTTTGTTAAATATAAGCCTTATTTTCATGTTTCCATGTTTCCTGGTTTTTGACTCTCACTTGTTTTTTTTGTTTTTTTATTGGGTTTATGATCATGGATGATCTTTTTCTGACACAGCTTGCATGAGTATTAACACCTGCTACAGAGTGTGATTGCATCCCTCCTGCTGCTCACATGTCAAAGGCTTAAAATAAAGCTGTTATTTGTCACTGGCTCAGCTAGTCTGCATGAGTGTTTCTCCACAACTAATGGAGCAAAGTGCCTTATAATCAGTACAGCTGAGCACCTGCTGGTTGTCAAATTTTCACCTCCTTGCCGCTGCCCTTGCCTTAATCACCACTTCACTTATTATTATTATTTTTATTATTTTAAAAAACGTGTGAGAAGTTCTCTGTGAAAAAAAATTCTCTACGGTGTGTGTATGACTCAGAGAACTTTTTTGTCTCTCCACTGAAAGACATGACAATGGAGGAGGTCAGAGAGTACGAGCGTGCCACACAGGAAGCCACCAATAAGAAGCTAGGCACATTTCCCCCAGCCATCTCCATCAGCGAGACGCCCCTGCCATCCTGCGCCCACAGTGGACCATCCAGCGCCCCCTCCACCCCCCTCTCCACAGAAGCCCCAGACTTCCTCTCTGTGCCCAAAGACAGACCGCGGAAGAAATCAGCGCCTGAGACACTCACGCTCCCCGACCCAGCGAGGAGAAACTCTGGTTATCGGCTGCCGAGCCTCTTCTCCTGGGGCTCCAGCTCCCGTCAGCCTGAATGACCCACACAGGGAAGAGCCCAAGTTCAGTGATGCAGCTGTCAGAAACGTGTCTGCTAGGCACACACACACAGCAAGCCAGTCTCTGTTTAAAACTAGGAGAGAGACACAAACACACACGCAAAGTGGATTTCCAACCTCGCCAAGCTTAGACTCTACACAGGGGTTCAGTCGAGATCTTATCTACAGTCGAAAAGCGCATTCCAACTTTCCAAAAGCAACGTAGTTCACAGTTTACAATAACTCAGGAGTTGTTTAGTTGTATGTTTTTAAAAAAAAATAATTATTTCTACTAGTTATGTAGTTTTGTTATTTCATATGGATTGACTGTATGTGAGGTGGAATATACAAAATAAAAACAAGCTCCTGCTTTTAATGGAACAGAACCTGATCCACTTTCTTAATACAGCATTTTTCTTTTGAGTAGATGGTGTTTTGGTTTTCACTTTGGTTGATTGACTGGATTGGCACTGTTGTCCAGTAAAAAGGTCACAGTGTTGTTGAGTATTCTAATAAATGTACTACAGTTAATAAGAACTGGACTGATTCTGCAAAGCAGAAAAAAATTACTCCAACGTAAAGCCATTGGACCTGCTGTTCTGTCTCAGTCTATTGCTGGATATGTGGACTGCCACGTGTTTGTATATACTGTATCTTATTACCATCCTAAATTTTCATCTATTATCCATTAACACTTTACCATTTATGATAAAACGTAATTGAGTATATTGTATTTTACATGATATTTCCATCAGTATTTGGTGCATTGCAGTATGTAAACAGAAAATCATGTTCACAAGGAATGCTTTCCAGGATGTCTTGAATGCTATATAGTCTTCATGTGCAAAGGAATGCTTGCTGTTGGACAATGTGTACTTTGTGAATGTAAAGGCTTGTTGCTCTCAATAGATCACACAAATCAGTTTCATTCTTTTCTAAGCGACGCCAGCATCAAGCACATGGCCAATTCTTTGATGTAAACAGCTTTTATGAAAATAAAGCGTTAATTCTCGACTGGAAGTGTAGTTACTTCTCCTTACAGTTGCTTCACCATCCACACTGCAGCAGTATGTCTAGAAAATAATTCTGGTCTACTGTTAAGTAGATTATGTGCTTCCATTAGTGTGTAGACCTTTGGAAACATTCACTTGACTTACATTTTCAGATGTAAGTCTTCTCATGAAGTTCACTTGTAGCTCATTCTGTCAGTGGTGTTTCACGCCATCATGAACATTCAAATGCATAAGTCTGATGCAAAGGTAACTTAGCAACAAGACATTTACAGATGTTTTGTTATAAGACAGTAGACAATAATGTGTATTAAGATATTAACAGCAAAAAAACAAAAAACAAAACTTTTTTGGTGTCTGAATGTAGTGCAAATATTCTCTAAGCAGCGCACTCCCATGTAACCCGCCTCCTAGCACATTGTCCTTGACATATCTTTTCTACCTCTCTATGACTTCTTGGCTAATCTTTTCTACTCATATTTAAGGAGTATCACATGAGCAAGGTTGCTGTTGGACTGAAGATCAGCGTGGCTGTGACTTGTCCGTCACAATTGTGAATGTGATATTGCTTTCATACAACGGTTCTATAAACAAGAAATTAATATAGCGTAACTGTATTTCAGACACAATATGACCCAATGTTTTGTTTATTGTTTCTCCAACAATGAAAATAGTTCGCAAATAAGCCACAGCTAGATACAGCATTGTGTGTTGCCATGCCAACACACAGGCTGACTGACAGCCTGTAGTAACTGTTTCACTGTAATGGAATGTCGCTAGAATTGGAACGTTATGTAGCGAACACAGACAAGCGGAGTGATACAAACAGGTGTCCCAGTGCTGTTATAATAAATATCAGCACTCTCAGAGCTCCGCTTGTCCAATCAAATTAGTGGACCGGAACTAACTGTTCCAGACTAATTCTTCTAGTATGTGAGGTAAATTCAGTCAAAACATGAGAACTAAAACAATAAAATCCACAAATCGAGTCTTTGCAATAGATAGACAGATAGCTAGATTGATTAGTTCTAAATTTTGTCAGATGTGCTGACAACTGCTATGGAAAAGAAAAGACAAAGTAAACAACAGCATTTTAATTTTGACCCATAACCTGCATTTTATGCCGTTTTTGGTTTGGCTCAAAGATGCAAACGATTTCAAATATGCCTCGTTTATCCTTTTCTTCCTGTCTTATTTTTTGAGTTGGAGTTATTTCGTTTTGTGGCGTGCTCGCATAACCAGATTTAACTCATTTAACCAACTAAAAAACATGCAGAATCCATCAGCGGCTTCGTCAAACATGTTGCTTCGTTCATTAGCTGCTTTTCAAACACAGTAAGAGGGTTACAGTGAGGGAGGATGACATGTCCACCGGGAAAATTAACCGGGGTTTTCACCTGGTAAAGTTAGTTAGTTAGTTTTAATAATACTCAATTATTATATACGGCCATAAAACTTTTACTCAAAAATGCCAGGGCGTATTAGAGCTGCATATTTACACCTGTGAACACACACTTCCCCCCTATTAGCTTTCCCCTATTAGCTTTCCCCCTAATAGCTTTTCGATTTTCGTTATGGCTAAGTTGATTATAAAAATACAATTTTTTTTGTTTGTTTTATATATGGCACAGATGATGCATGCTTGTATGGAAAATAAATTAGCCAGTGGAGAGATTTAATTGTATTTTTCATTTGATGTAGGAAATGATATAGGAAAAGAAATCAATTGCTTGTTGGTTTGTTTTGACTGATTTACCTCCTATACTGCTAGTTAGACTGAGATAAGGTTTGGACACTTCGAGGATCATGGCAACATTTATTCTCAAAATACACTATATGTCTGATGATTTTGCAATATGCTATATTACTTAGCTTATTTACTTTGGTAAGGTTGCATATTTAGTACTTATTCAGACTATTTCTTCACAAAGATGAAGTCAAATTCAAAACAATTCTCCTGTACATATGGACTGAGTGTATGTATCATGTCATGTTCATTTCGTATGAATACAGAGAACATATGCCATATTAATTAAAAAAATACATTTAATTTTTTTATTTTTTATTTTTTTTTACTTTGTAGCAGTACAATGTTTGTCGTTAACAGTGGAGGACTATTTAGAAAACGAATAATGATTCTACCTTTGCGTCTTTTATTTTGAAAGCGGATTGATGAAGTCTGAATGTCAGGACGCTCCAAAATCAAAACAGGCAGCTAGTAATTTATTCGTTGCTCTGACCATGGCTTGTTTTCCAGACAGGTTTTAAATTCCAGAAACATTGTAATGCACTTTTTTACGTTATTTTTGTAACATACAATGAATGCATGTATACTGTGGTGAGAGTCTCACCGTGAGACTTTCCCTACCACTCTTACGTTAGCTAGTTAGCATGTTACTAGCATGACATGTTTTGGTTTCTAGCTTGCAAACTTGCTAGCTACACTGAATTACATAGAATAGATGGTTATTTGATACATGGCTGGCTTAGTTTATGACTGTGTCTGGTCATTTTTAAAGAACCAGACAGGCTAGATGGTTGTCATTCAGTCGTGAGTTCAGGCGAGTTATTAATAATAAAACATTTAATGATAAATGTTTGATCTAACCAGCAGTCATATGAGACATGGAGCGTCACCCTGCAAGCAGCAGCAGCAGCAGCGCTCAGCGTCAGTCTAAAAGAGACAGAGACTTTAATGAGGATCCGTTCACTCAGAAACGGTTTCGAGCCGGTGATGAGACGCCAGTCCCCCGCTCCCTGAGCACTCGAGCACAGCTGTATGAACGTGTCTTCCCTCAGTACAGACAGCCTGTGGAAGTCGGGGTCTTTTCTCTGGACTCAGAGAGAGCCTTCTTTAACGACTCCAGACAGCTGCGCTACTACGTGGACCCGGGCAACAAACCCAACTTCAACCTGCGGGATGGTTACAGAGACCGCTTCATTAAAAGAGATGACGGTGTCAAAGAGAGACTTGACCATATATTGCGGTGGATTGTAGCGAACAGAGCCAAACTACGCTCCACACACACCTCTCCATCCTCCTGGTGAGAAATATATAGACTTATTTTAATGTTCGTCCTTGCTTAATCCCGTAACTGTGGTCCTGGATGTTGATCTTGTTGCCAAAGACAAATCCAACACAAGTCAAACATGTCAATCCTATTTTTCTATATTGACCAGTAAAACGCCTCATGTAGCCATTACATAGCAGAAAAAAAATCCACACGAGCACTTCACTCTCATCCGGAAATCCAGTTTCTGTAAATATACCAATTAAAATTCACCTTAGCCCCTCCCTCAGACCTGCCTGCCTCCTGTAAACCAATGCTGCGAGGCTTGTATTTGCATACTGGAACATGATTGGCTCCTACATTTTATGACACAATAACACTGACTATGTTCACATGCACATCAAATTCCGTTTAAGGTTTATAGTCGGGTTGCAGCCATATTCCGAATACGATGTTTATATGCGCACAGGCATCAGAATATTCCCGTATACATGGTTGTTGTAAGTATGCCTGAGCTGCCATTCCTAAATACCTAGCCTACAGCTAAGCATCTGTTAGCACCCACAATTCCTTGCGGACTGAGCATGCGCATGTATCTACTTTCAGTGGATATTCTGAATAAAGTGCAACAAACAGGCATATTACAGGGGTGGGAATCATAATATTGTCTTAATCGGGCAATCGGATTGCGGCATTTACATGACTCAATACTCATTAGAATATTGACAAATTAATATCGGAATATTGATGTGCATGTAAATGTAGTCACTGTTTTCTCACTGAGATTTCAGCTCCAAAGGAGGAGTCAGCAGACCAGCCAAACGTCACTGTGTGTCGTGTACACTGTTTGTGTAGTCGCATTTTAACATGGTAACCGGTCTGCACTTATATAGCGCCTTTTAACCTCCACGGTTCTACAAAGCGTGTGTCACTGTGTCTCATTCACCCGTTCACTCACGCATACACACACACACCAATGGCAGCAGAGCTACCATGCATGGCACTTGCCTGCATGGTACTTGTGGTTCAGTGTCTTGCCCAAGGACACTTCGGCACATGGAGTCATCGGGAATTGAACCACCAACCCTACGATTACTGGACAACCCATTCTACCACCTGAGCCACATAGCATCAAGGTAGAATATGAAAAAATGTCGAAATTTTTGAATGGGAAACAGATAGGTCGACAACAAACTGCCATTTCTAAAATTGGTTGGCAGGTCCGAGTTTGTAAATATGGTGAAATATGACATGATATTGGTTAATATAAATTTTTTTGCCCTGCCTGTGTGTGCAGGGTGACATCAATCAAAAGATGTTTCATAATATTGGACTTTGAGGTACAGAATAACTGAGTCACATTCATTTCCAGTACACTAGGTGTAGACTTTGTCACTTGGCGAGGCCACTTAACGAAGCTGTTGACCACTCCGTATGAGACGCAGGAGGGATGGTTGCTGGCTGTCTCCAAGTTTGGAGGCACTCTTTACATGAGCGAAGTGGAGACAGAGGCTGCCCGAGTCAACCGAGAGAACCGTACAGAGAGGCATGAGGAGATGATGTACTGGGGCTACAAGTTTGAGCAGTACATCTGTGCAGGTATTATAACATTTCACCTTTTCAATATGCATACTTGCATCTCAGTGAGTGCGGATATTTAAGAGTTGACATGACCTATATGACATATAATATATCGGTAATTATCATGCACTTTGATGAAAAAGACTCGTCCAAATTTGCATACTACATAGTATAGTAGTATGCATACTGTAGCTTAGTGTGGTAATATAGGTAATAAATATTATGAAAAGTACATAATAGCACATAGTACTTAGTATTCTAATTATTATGGTACTTACTGTACTAACATTTACTGTAGTAGTAAGCTGTTTTGATGTGGCCTAAATCACAAGTAAAAGAACAAGAACACTCGCTGCATAAGTACAGGGACAGAAATCATAGTGGGACAGAAAAGATAGTGTTTGGTGTTTAGTTGATTATTTTCTTACTTCTCAACTATAATTGTTGTTAGTGGGAGACATTTCAACATTTATCTTAGATGCTGTTCTTGCTCCTAAAGTTGCTTCCTTCTTTTCTAGATGATGTGAATGGTGTCCCAGACCGAGGAGGGGTTGTCAACACAAACGAGGCTTTCTGCACAGTAGTCCAAACTCGCCTAGCAGACCACAAGCTACTCTTCTCTGGTGAGGTTGACTGCCGGGATAAGGACCCCAGAGCTCCTCCAGCTCCAGCCTGCTACGTCGAGCTGAAGACCTCAGCTGAAATCTGCACCCCGAAACAGCGCAGTAACTTTCACAGGTGTGCCTCGAAACTGGATTTAAGCTGGATTGTTTCTACAAACTCGTGCTTTGTGCTTTTCACCTAAGGGCCACATCAATATTTTTTACTATTGAAATTAAAAAAAAAAAAAAGAATACTTTGAAAGTATTGTCTGTCCTTGCCTTTATTAAAGAGAAATGTCTGATCATCATCAGCACCATCACAATAATAATCAATGATAAATATGTTGCTTGTTGTTTTCCGTATGTTCCTCTCATAGATATAAGCTGCTGAAATGGTGGGCGCAGTCCTTTCTTCCTGGAGTTCCGCGTGTAGTTGCTGGATTTCGAGACCATGATGGTGTAGTGGTGTCTGTAGAGACGTTCCACATCTCAAAAATATCCCAACTGATTAAGGTTAGTTTAGATTAGAATGATTTGAGCAGGAATACTTATATTATATGGATATGCACAATGTAAAACATTTTCTTGCACTGTTTCTCATATAGAATGAGTACAACTGCTGGAAGCCGACAGTCTGTATGAACTTCTGCAGCGATTTCCTGTCCTTTGTGAAATCTGTTGTAAAAGACGATAATCCAAGGTATGGAGTGGCTAAAGAATGTAGTGGAGGGTGAACACAGAGAAACACTGTTTATTTAGCTTTTAAATTATGAAGTAGCTGACTGGTGGGTGGGAAATGGCAGTTGAACAAATTGTGGAGAAAATAAAGAATAAATAAATAAATGTAGTCAGTACATTGCTTCACCTCAGGTTAAACTATGCTTAACTTTATGGCATCACCAAACCCTACACAATTTGCTTCGGTAACAGTCTCACTACCCTGTTCACAAAATATATACTTTGCCTTATGAATGTGGATGTTCATCCTTGGAATTTACTCAGATGTGCTGTCTGCTGTATAATATTTCTCTTAGGTCGGTGTACCTGTTTGCATGGGAACCGCATAGAGACGTGACCTACACAATTCACAGAGACTCCCAGTATACGTTCCTTCCGGATTGGTACATCAAGGAAATGGCAATCCATCATCACCACCATGTCTCTAACCCTAACATTTAACACGGTAGTCAATCAATCAAGATTATTTTCTTGTCTGACAGTTTCTTCTTTAGTTTAATACATGTAGCTTACAAATAAGTGAAGCTTATACGCACCAGTTTAGCACTGAAGGCTCCAGTGCAGAACTAAAGAAGCAAACACACAATACATGGCCAAAAGTATGTGGACATCTGACCATCACACCTATACGATATGTGCCCATTCCAAAAACATGGGCATAAACATGGAGTTGGTCTTGTCTTGGCCTTGTCTTCATGGACCTCGCTTTGTGCACTGGGGCATTTTCATGATGAAACAGGTTTGGGTCCTTTAGTTCCAGTGAAGGGAATTCTAAATGCATCTAAATGTACAAAGACATTCTAGACAATTGTGCACTTCTAACTTTGTGGCAGCAGTTTGGGGAAGACCCACATACAGGTGTGATGGTCAGGTGTCCACCTACTCTTGACCATAGAGTGTACCTGTAAACCTCACACTTCCACATAATACAATATTATATAGATTCATAAGGTAACAATTTGATCATGCAAATTTAATTTATGAATGATGTAGGGAATAAAATTATTTTACCTTTATTAAATCATAATGACATCACTCATTACACTCCCATCCTTTAACTGAGTTTCTGTATAAGGAAGCTGCTTTTGTCTTTTGTGGATAAGCCTGTTTTGGGGCCTGACTCATTTGGCTTTGCTACCAGAAAATGTTCATTGCTCTATGCTATACTTTTAAATGTGTGACACTGTATTTGTTGTTGTTTGAGATTTCTTATAAGCTGTCAACAAATTCACATTAAATTGCAGTCACTTTTAGAACCATCCGAGAAATCAAAGCAATAAAGAAACACTTCCAATGCTTGAAAACCTTCAACAGTCTTCTAGAATTGCCTGACTCAGCGTATTTGGAATGGAGTTAAATAATTGAAATTTTTGGGTCCACCAAATCCCACACCTGTGAACTCGGGATTCAAGATTGTGTTTAGGTTTTTTCAAGCCCTGCTCCTCGGGAGTTTTAAGTTTCACTTCCAAGAATTGCTGTCGCTTGTTTTGCTTATTTCAATTTTAAAGAGTCAGATTTATGTGTTAACCAAAGTAAATAAGTATTCAAGATTTTTTCCTCAAATTACCTTTTAATATTAATCATGCCCAGATTTAAATTAGCAAACAAAAGTGCACAAACATAGGGAAATATTACATAACTATATTTAATTTATAGTGTAAACTAGTTTACATTGTTCCAACTTCAGCAGACCAACCACAACTGGCACACAGTATTAAGAAAGTAAGACTGTTATTTCAAAAAATTCTGTCAATAAGTGCAAATCGTTATGGTCAAGTAACCGTGTGATTTAAGCTGAATTTTATACCAAATATATTTCATCTCTGTGCACAGACAACATGCTTATATTAATTTCTTAATGATAAAAAAAAATCCTTGTACAAGTTAATGTTCATAAATAATCAAAGCAATAGTCAGAGGTAGTTATTATTCTGTTACACTGACAACTGGAATTCATCAAGTGCACTTACACTGATACTGTACTAAATTATTCTAATAAAATTTAGGATATGTGTACTTAGTTGAAGATTTGCATACAATTTTGGCAAACATTTTAACAATAATTTGCATTCTTTATAAAGTATCTTTTTACCGGATTAATGGGCGAAAAGGCTAAATGTATAGCTGAAAGTATTTTGTTCTCTTGCGGAAAAACAAAACAAAAACCTATTACTTTTGTTCAAGCTAGTCATGTTCAAGCTCATGTAAACACCTAAAATTCATTAATCAGTGCAGTTAATTCAGTCATGTAACTGTTCATCTCACAGGACAGAGATGTAATCTCTCACATTTGAGGGAGAACTGAATGACACAGACACATGACTCACTAAACTGACTCACTAACTACAATAAAGAACAGTCATTTTGTTTTCCACATACAGTGCCCTCTACTAATATTAGCACCTTTGGCAAATATGAGCAAAGAAGGCTGTGAAAAATTGTCTTTATTGTTTAACCTTTTGATCTTTTGTTCAAAAAGAATTCACAAAAATACTCTGCTCTCACAGATATCAAACAATTGCAAACACAACACAGGTTTATCCAAAAAAAAAAAAAAAAAAAAAACTTTGGTAAATATAGGGGTGCAACAATTATTGGCACCCCTATGAATTCATATGAGAAAAATATATTTGAAGTATATTCCCATTGATATTTAAAAAAATTTTTTTAGTACACCTGGTTGACAAGGAACAGGAAATTGTTCAACCATGACTTCCAGGGGTATAAATATGAGGTAACAAATAGGGCAAATTCCCTTAGTAATTCAGAACAATGGGTAAGACCAAGGAATATAGCTGTGATGTGCGGAAAAAGGTTGTTGAGCTTCACAAAATGGGAAATAGCACAAGCATTGAAAATGCCCATTTCCACCATCAGGTATAATAATTAGGAAGTTCCAGTCAACTGGAAATGTTATGAATCAATCTGGAATTGGACGTGCGTCTATATTGTCTCAACGCACTGTGAAGAGGATGGTTCGAGTGGTCAAAATATCTCCAAGGATCACAGCTGGAGAATTGTAGAAGTTAGTTGCGTCTTGGGGTCAGAAAGTCTCCAAAACTACAATTCGAAGTCACCCACATCACCACAAGTTCTTTGGAAGGTTTTTAAGAAAAAAAGCCTCTACTCTCATCCAAAAACAAACTCAAGCATCTTCAGTTTGCCAGACACTACTGGAACTTCAAATGAGATCGGGTTCTATGGTCAGATGAAACCAAAATAGAGCTTTTTGGCAATAAACACCAGAGGTGGTTTTGGCGCAAACAGAGAGGTAGCCATATGGGAAAGTACCTCATGCCCACGATTAAATATGGTGGTGGCTCTTTAATGTTTTTGGGCTGTTTTTCTGCCAGAGGACCTGGACATTTTGTTAGGATACATGGCATCATGGACTCTATCAAATATCAACAGATATTAAATGAAAACCTGACTGCCTCTGCCAGAAAGCTTAAAATGGGCCGTGGTTGGATCTTCCAGCAGGATGATCCAAAACGTACATCAAAATCAACACAAAAATGGTTTACTGACAACAAAATCAAGGTCCTGCCATGGCCATCCCAGTCTCCTTACTTGAAACCCATAGAAAACCTGTGGGGTGAACTGAAGAGGAGAGTCCACCAGTGTGGGCCTCAAAATTTGAAGGATCTGGAGAGATTCTGTATGGAGGAATGGTCTCAGATTCCTTGCCATGTATTCTCCAACCTCATCAGGCATTATAGGAGAAGACTCAGAGCTGTTATTTTGGCAAAGGGAGGTAGCACAAAGTATTGACTAAAAGGGTGCCAGTAATTATTGCACACCTATATTTAAAGATTTTTTTTTAATAAACATGTGTTTTGTTTACAATTGTTTGATATCCATGAAAGCAGAGTAAGTTTGTGAATTTTTCTCCACAATTTTTTACAAATATTTTACCATATTTACCAAGGGTGCCAATATTAGTGGAGAGCACTGTACAGCTAGCAAAACAGGCCATCGTGTTTTAAAAAAGAATTGTTGTAAAGAAGAAATTCATACAGTCCCCTATGAAACTGTTGGAACGACAAGGCCAATTCATTTGTTTTTGCTGTAGACCGAAGACATTTGGGTTTGTGATCAAAAGATGAATATGAGAAGAGAGTTTGGAATTTCAGCTTTTATTTCCTGGTATTAATAAGTAGATGTGTTATATGATATAGAACACAGCACATTTTGTATCAGACCACCCAATTTGTAAGCAAAAATAATGGAACATGTGACTGACGGGTGTTTATTGTTACCCAGGTGTGTCCTGTTAGGCTGATTGTTTAAACAATAAATAGCTCTGAACATCTACTCTTGGTTTTAGCCTTCAGTTTCCATTTTGAAGCTGAGAAGAGAGAGACCTGTGAAGAAAAACCCAAAAACAACAGTGACATCACCAACAACCTCCACAGGGCAGGGGTGAAGGATGTATCACAATCCATCATTCAAAAAAAAAAAAAACTTAGAGAGTAGAAATATAGGGGCCATACCACAAGATGAAAACCACTAATCAGCAGTAAGAATCGGAAAGCCAGATTGGAATTCGCAAAGAAATACAGAGATGAGCCACAAAAGTTCGGGAACCAAGATTAACCTCTACCAAAGTGATGGAAAGGCCAAAATGTGGAGAATGAAAGGATCTGCTCATGATCCAAAACATACAAGCTCATCTGTGAAACATGGTGGAGGTAGTGTCATGGCTTGGGCTTGCATGGCTGCTTCTAGAACAGGCTCACTAATCTTTACTGATGATGTAGCTCATGATGATAGCAGCAGAATGAATTCAGAAGTTTACAGGAACATTTTGTCTTCCAATTTACAGAGACATGCATCCAAATTAATAGGGAGGAACTTTATCATGCAGCAAGACAATGATCCAAAACACACTGGCACCTCAACAAAGGACTTCATCGGGGGGGAAAGTGAAAGGTTTTA
Source organism: Cranoglanis bouderius (assembly GCA_023630585.1). Lineage (NCBI taxonomy): Eukaryota > Metazoa > Chordata > Actinopteri > Siluriformes > Cranoglanididae > Cranoglanis > Cranoglanis bouderius. The sequence goes on from CM042554.1 coordinate 10,062,058, forward strand.
GACTGGCCAAGTCAATCACCAGACCTTAACCCCGTTGAGCATGCATTTCACCTCCTGACCAGGAGACTGAAGAGAGGAAATCCCCCAAAACAAACAACAACTGAAAGAAGCTTTTGTAAAAGCCTGGAAAAGCATCACAAAAGAAGAATGCAACAGTCTGGTGAAGTCAGTGAATCGCAGGCTTGATGCAGTTACTGCAAGCAAAGGATATGCAACCAAATATTAAGTGTCATTTACTTTAATTTACTTCAAGACTTATCTGTTCCTGTACTTTTGCTCACCTAAACATTGGGTGGTCTGATACAAAAGATTCTGTTTTATGTTGTCTAACACATCTAGATGTAAATGCCAGGAAATAAAAGCTGAAATCCTAAACTCTCGTCTCATATCCATCGTTTGATCTCAAACCCAAATGTCCTTGGTGTGTAGCACAAACAAATGAATTGGCCTTGCCGTTCCAATAATTTAGGATGGGACTGTAGCTTATTACTTAAAGAAAATTCCACAAAGTAAGACATTAATTGCAATTATAGCAAGATAAATTATAGTTTCTGTACATCATACTGTACATGTTTCCTGTACAGAATTATGAATTATACTATAAGGAAAAAGCTCTCCAAATAGGCTTTTTACATCATTTCTAAAATCTGACAGTGAATTTGACCAAAACATTTTAGCAAATTTATCAAAATTAAAAGGCATTTGAGTTGATCAAATACTGAGCCCCTACACCGGTAAAAAGATGATTGTTAAGATCTGGCATTGTAGAGTTTAGAGAGGTAGTAAAGGAAGCAGGCTGACTTTGGTTAGCTTTAAGGCTTAATGTTTCAGCTTCTTATTGAGGCCCATCAGTTTGAAGGTGACTGCAGCGATCTTCTCATAAACCATGAACATGAGAGCTGCTGTCAGCACCGTCTGAAGAAGCTTCGCCTCAAGACCTTTGTACAGGCCAAGAACTCCATTGCGCCTATGAGAGAGATACAGAAGATAACAAAAGTATTACACTTGAAAGTAAACAGCTACACCCTTATCTACATACCAATCAATCTGTTTTCAGTTCCAGGGTTACATTTACAGCTGAGGAGCAGTTACAGAGCAGTGCTCCTCACTTTGTCAGTTCTAGTACATCTACATGTAATAATACCATACATCTTGTGTGTTTAATAAATACATTGAGGAAGTCAGTTATTTCTTGCTATACTAGGCTTATGTGATACAATAATTGAATCATCACTACACGATATTACACCTCCTCACCCAACATCAGTACCTGACCTCACTAATGCTCTTGTGGCTGAATGAGCACAAATCCCTACAGCCACACTCCAAAATCTAGTGGAAAGCCTTCCCAGAAGAGTGGAGGTTATTATAACAGCAGAGTGGGACTAAATCTGGAATGGGATGTTCAACAAGCACATATGGGTGTGATGATCAGGTGTGCACAAACTTCTGACTGTATAGTGTATGTCTGACTGAGGCAGATGGTAGAAACCGTACATTACACACTCCTCTACTCTCCTTAAACCTTAAATGCTGGAAAAGCTCATTTTCTTTTTTTAAGCCTTTTTTGTGTGTGTAAATTGCAAGCAGGGAAAAGCTATATTGCACAACCCTATGCAATACAGTTATTTCTTGTTTTTCAGTTATTTTCTTTCAGTAGACCTGTACCTTGGCACAGGATTGTAGTACCTAAGCTCACATTAGATCTGAATCACTTATCAGAATTATTAAGAAATATTTTATACACACAATCTGGCACGACTAGCAAGTGATCTAATGGTGCGTGGTATGAAGTTTGTTCAGTTCACCACTCCCAACTTTAGTTCCTACCAGCAATTAATTTCCATTTAAGTAACTGCTATGCACCCAAGAGACATGAGCGACTTGTGGCTTGGTAGTGGAAATAGTTAAGTGGTTAAAGGGGTAAAGTTTGCCTCCTCATGGATTTTAAATAAAAAATGCTTGCCAAGAAGGGGTTGAATAATTTTGAAACTGGAGAAGTCATTATAAGTTGCATTTTCAGTTGAATTTGGGGAAACCACTTGAAGCATTCGTTGTGTTGAACTATTTCAATTGCTTTTGTTTGAGCTGTTCATTGCAAACAGCTGAAAGTCTGTAAATTTTGACAATAAACCTGATTTGCAATGGGGGTTGAATAATTGTGATTGCAACTGTATATCTCAAGAAACATTTTATTTGCATTTCAGCCTGAACTTACCTGATTCTGTCCATTAGTAAATTCACCACATTGCGCACGCTGCCCAGTAAACCTCCTTTTGCTTGTGATTTGTGTTGGCCAAACTGACAGAGAAAAGGCAGATACAGGGATTAGAAACATTTTGTGGGAACAGAGACGTAACGTTAGACATAATATGTCCACTTCTGATGCTAGTAAAACAAACGGCCAGTGTGTTTACCCTCAGAATGGACTGGACGGTCTGCAGTGGATAAGTAGCCGTCGTTGCAATAGCCTTGGCGATGGCACCGATGAGGAAGATCTCAAGTGACGAAATCTGTAAACAAAACCAAAAGATGAGCAATAAGATGAGCAATAAGAATAAACCTTTATGCTGAGGAAAAAGTAGCAAATGCCAGCATAGAAATAAAGAGTAATGGGGCGTCTATCACCTTGCGCCCATCTCGCCCTGCCCTCCTCTTCATGGCCTCATAGAACATGAACTGCACTGCAGGGTTGAACACCAGCAGCAGGGACGGGAACGTGCCGTTCCACAGCGCCCCTACCCCTTCATCAGCTATGATCTGGGAGAAAGTGTCTTAGAGAAAAGAAAAAAAAAAAAAAAGCATTCACTATGTACCACATGCTTATTATGGTTATGCTACACTGCTTCCTGTGGCAGAAATACTAAGCTGTCAATCATAATATAATCAGTTGAATGGTGTCGTATGAAGAAGAAACAGATCACAGGACACATTTCACACCAGTGCCGTCTGTGTGTCAAATCACAGGTATATATTAATACGCTCTTTCTAATACATTATCATTTACGTAGTCATTTTTACAATGTGTGTAATTGTTGATATGGTGGAGTTTTAGAATTTATGAGAGGAGTCTACACTGTTAATGCTTCCTTGCTTGCAGGGAAAAGGAAAAGAAGCAGAAAGTCCTCCTTGGGGTTCTACACATGACAAGCTGAATTTTTTTTGTCTTATAAATTTCAAGGGAGAGAAAAAAAAAAAAAGAGGCTGGTGAGGGGCCTTTCACAACACTAAATGTAACTATAAACAGATAAAAAGATTGTAATTGTTGGCGAATTTGCTCTGGTGTAAGGTGAAGAGCATATTTGGAGACATGCTGTTATAGGAAGAAAATCAACTTTGGGGTGTAACAGCTCCATCATGTTTTATTTCTTACTTCATGCATTTAGTGACTGACTATACCTCAGTGGAGCAGTGATTAGGGAAAGTGTTGTGGCGTGCTCTTTGGACTGACCAAAAATGCCCCTGTAGTGGGTCTGGTGGAGATCTTCGTTCCGAAATTTTGCTCCCTGTAGCTTCAGCCGAGTGTTCACCACCCACATGGGTGTAGTCAGGAGCACGTTCACAGTCCCTACAGCAAACACATTTATTCCTCAAAAGCAAAACTCTCCATCCTGCTCTCCCAAATAGAATAAGAACAGCCTCATTTCTGATTTAGCTTGTGAATTCATGACATTAATGAACGAATCAGTATGTTTCTGCTTAGGTTTGGAACAGCAGCATGTAACAAAACACAAAACAAAACATTTTAAAGCTTATGGCTGGTTGTGTTGATATAATAATGAAGCAAGGTAATGAATTTGAAGTAACATTGCTTTATGAATATGAACAACTAGTGGGGGGTCTCAGTGAAAAACAGCTGAGTAGGAGAGGCAGAAAAAGACGTGTGGTGTTTGTCTACCTGCAATGAAGCCCATGACAAGATCTCTGCTAGGCCTGGACTGCCCTTTTTCCAGGACCATCAGCCGCTTCAGTGAATTGAATGTGTAGAAGTAGACGAAGTTGGAACAGCACAGACTAGAAATGACAGGAAACCAACCACGATAGAGAGACATTCTGCAAGAGCAAAGAGAGAAAAAAAGCGTTTTATTTGAAAGCATACAATTTAACATTAACTTCATATTAAGTGGAAAAGTTGTTTTTTTTCTCCCCGTAATTTAATTAAAAAAGTGGAACTTTCATATATTCTAGATTCATTACACATAAAGTGAAATATTGCAAGCCTTTTTTTTGTTTTAATCTTGATGATCACGGCTTACAGCTCACGGAAATCAAAAATCCAGTATCTCAAAATATTAGAATAAAGAATTTATAATACAGAAATTTTGGCCTTCTGAAAAGTATGTTCATTTATGCACTCAATACTTGGTCTTGGCTCCTTTTGCATGAATTACTGCATCAATGCGGCGTGGCATGGAGGCAATCAGCCTGTGGCACTGCTGAGGTGTTATGGAAGCCCAGGTTGCTTTGATGGTGTCTGTATTGTTGGGTCTGGTGTCTCTCATCTTCATCTTGACAAAATTCAGGTCAGGCGAGTTGGCTGGCCAATCAAGCACAGTAATACCATGGTCAGCAAACCAGTTACTAGTAGTTTTGGCACTGTGGGCAGGTACCAAGTCCTGCTGGAAAAGGAAATCAGCATCTCCATAAAGCTTGTCAGCAGATGGAAGCATGAAGTGCTCTAAAATCTCCTGGTAAACGGCTGCATTGACTCTCGACTTGAGAAAACACAGTGGACCAACACCAGCAGATGACATGGCACCCCAAATCATCACTGACTGTGGAAACTTCACACTGGATTTCAAGCAACTTGGATTCTGTGCCTCTCCACTATTCCTCCAGACTCTGGGACCTTGATTTCCAAATGAAATGCAACATTTACTTTCATCTGAAAAGAGGACTTTGGACCACTGCGCAGCGGTCCAGTTATTCTCTCCTTAGCCCAGATAAGATGCTTCTGACGTTGTCTCTGGTTCAGGAGTAGATGACACTAGGAATGCGACACTTGTAGCCCATTTCTTGGACATGTCTGTGCGTGGTGGCTCTTGATGCACTGACTCTTGCCTCAGTCCACTCCTTATAAAGCTCTCCCAAGTTCTTGAATCGGCTTTGCTTGACAGTCCTCTCAAGGCTGCGGTCATCCCTGTTGCTTGTGCACCTTTTCCTGCCACACTTTTCCCTTCCAGTCAACTTTCCATTAATATTATTCTATGAATATTATGGTTGTGCGTAGTGAACCAGACTGATATTAAAGGCTCAGGAAACCTTTGCAGGTGTTTTGAGTTAATTAGCTGATTAGAGCTCTTCTCTGGTCGACATTTCTGTATTATAAATGCTTTATTCTAATATTTTGAGATACTGGATTTTTGATTTCCATGAGCTGTAGGCCGTAATCATCAAGATTAAAACAAAAAAGGCTTGCAATATTTTCCTTTATGTGTAATGAATCTAGAATATATGAAAGTTCCACTTTTTTAATTAAATTATGGGGGGAAAAAAATGAACTTTTCCATGATATTCTAATTTTTTTTAGATGCACCTGTACATCTGACTGGTCTTTCGGTATTTTATTCTCTGCTGCCTGGTGGACAAGTAGATTCAGTAGGCAGCTGATAGAGCAGAGAAAGAAAACCCCTGTTTTCGACTGGATATGTGTTTAAACGCAACACACTCCAGTCGGTTCATTGTAATTCTCAGATACTGTGCACACACTGACGAGGCCTGTTCTGAACTATTTTGAGATTTTAAAAAAGCCTCTAGTGGGGCAGAAGACCCATAAAGGACAAAGCTTATCGTTGTGCAGAAGCTTCATGGCAAAGCCCCACAATGGATGAAGCCTCTGGTTGGGTAAAAGCACCACACTGGTCAAAATTTAATTTAATTTTTTAAATTTTGATAATTTTGTATTTTACAGTGATGTATGCCTGATGTATAAAATTACCCATAGTCATGCTCCCTCTCCTCTTAGGGGATGCCTGGCCCATAACGGCAGTGCTGGTAGGACTAGAGCATCTGCTAGGGGAGACTTGGTACCGCAGTATAGAAAAACAGCCTTTGGTCAAGCAGCGTTTTCGGTTAGAGTAGTGAGGCTATGGAATTCCTTACCTATAAACATCCGAAGCATTGACAGCTTCACAGTTTTTAAAACCAAGCTTAAGTACTGGCTACTATCAGAACAAATCTGTAACCATTAATGATTGTGTTTTAAGTTCCGTGTTTTTATATACTGATTTTATTAATTTTGCATTCTTTGATATATGTATTGTGGTGTTCTATGTAGTGTATATGTAATATTGTATGTTATTTTATTTGTTTACCTGCCCAGGGACAGCAGATGTAAATTAGCTATTAGCTAACTCTGGTGCAATTACTTTTAATTGTGCATTGTCCCTGTAAAAATAAACAATAAAGTAAAGTAAAACCCCTGGTTGGGCAGAAGCCCCACAGTGGTCGAAGCCCCTGGCTGGGCAGAAGCCCCGCGGTGGTCGAAGCCCCTGGCTGGGCCGAAGCCCCGCGGTGGTCGAAGCCCCTGGCTGGGCCGAAGCCCCTGGCTGGGCCGAAGCCCCTGGCTGGGCCGAAGCCCCTGGCTGGGCCGAAGCCCCACAGTGGCCGAAGCCCCTGGCTGGGCCGAAGCCCCACAGTGGCCGAAGCCCCTGGCTGGGCAGAAGCCCCACAGTGGCCGAAGCCCCTGGCTGGGCAGAAGCCCCACAGTGGCCGAAGCCCCTGGCTGGGCAGAAGCCCCACAGTGGCCGAAGCCCCTGGCTGGGCAGAAGCCCCACAGTGGCCGAAGCCCCTGGCTGGGCAGAAGCCCCACAGTGGCCGAAGCCCCTGGCTGGGCAGAAGCCCCTGGCTGGGCAGAAGCCCCACAGTGGCCGAAGCCCCTGGCTGGGCAGAAGCCCCTGGCTGGGCAGAAGCCCCACAGTGGCCGAAGCCCCTGGCTGGGCAGAAGCCCCTGGCTGGGCAGAAGCCCCTGGCTGGGCAGAAGCCCCACAGTGGCCGAAGCCCCACAGTGGCCGAAGCCCCTGGCTGGGCCGAAGCCCCACAGTGGCCGAAGCCCCTAGCTGGGCCGAAGCCCCACAGGGGCCGAAGCCCCACAGGGGCCGAAGCCCCTGGCTGGGCAGAAGCCCCACAGTGGCCGAAGCCCCACAGTGGCCGAAGCCCCACAGTGGCCGAAGCCCCTGGCTGGGCAGAAGCCCCTGGCTGGGCAGAAGCCCCACAGTGGCCGAAGCCCCACAGTGGCCGAAGCCCCTGGCTGGGCAGAAGCCCCACAGTGGCCGAAGCCCCACAGTGGCCGAAGCCCCACAGTGGCCGAAGCCCCACAGTGGCCGAAGCCCCACAGTGGCCGAAGCCCCTGGCTGGGCCGAAGCCCCTGGCTGGGCCGAAGCCCCTGGCTGGGCCGAAGCCCCACAGTGGCCGAAGCCCCACAGTGGCCGAAGCCCCACAGTGGCCGAAGCCCCTGGCTGGGCCGAAGCCCCACAGTGGCCGAAGCCCCTGGCTGGGCCGAAGCCCCACAGTGGCCGAAGCCCCTGGCTGGGCCGAAACCTGACAATGGACAAAGCTAGCTTAAGTAGCTACTCATACTATTGCATTAAATAATGCTGGCTACCACTTTTAGCCCAAGTAATTCTTTTTCCGGACACTGAGGCTTTCACTTGCTAGCTAATGATGTTACAATTAGTCCCCCCTGCCACAGTACAGAATACTTACACGCCCTCCTCTTTTGCAATCTCAGCCAGAATGACAGGAGTGGATTTGGACTTTCGGCTCTCGTCCACTGAAACGCAGCAGTAGGACATGCACAGTGAAGCAGACAATCAACACTCATTGAAGTTTAAGACCAAATAATATATCCAGATACAGAAAAGATGAATTCAACCACAAAGAAGAAAGTCAGCTGTAAAACTATTTCCATCAACTCACCCTGCAGTCGAATTCTGGCTGTGTCCAAAGGGAAGAACACCGTCATTGCTGTCACACTGCCCTGTCAACCACACACAGCTGCTTAAGAACTTTGTTTTTGTACAGCCGTGGCCAAAAGTTTTGAGAATGACACAAATATTAATTTTTACAAAGTCTGCTACCTCAGTTTTTATGATGGCAATTTGCATATACTCCAGAATGTTATGAAGAGTGATCAGATGAATTGCAATTAATTTCAAAGTCCCTCTTTGCCATGAATATGAACTTAATCCCAAAAAAACATGTCCACTGCATTTCAGCCCTTCCACAAAAGGACCAGCTGACATCATGTCAGTGATTCTCTCATTAACACAGGTGAGAGTGTTAATGAGGACAAGGCTGGAGATCACTCTGTCATGCTGATTGAGTTAGAATAACAGACTGGAAGCTTTAAAAGGAGGGTGGTGCTTGAAATTATTGTTCTTCCTCTGTTAACTATGGTTACCTGCAAGGAAACACGTGCAGCCATCATTGCTTTGCACAAAAAGGGATTCACAGGTAAGGATATTGCTGCTAGTAAGATTGCACCTAAATGAACCATTTATCGGATCATCAAGACCTTCAAGGAGAGAGGTTCAACTGTTGTGAAGAAGGCTTCAGGGCGCCCAAGAAAGTCCAGCAAGCGCCAGGACCGTCTCCTAAAGTTGATTCAGCTGCGGGATCGGGGCACCACCAGTGCAGAGCTTGCTCAGTAATGGCAGCAGGCAGGTGTGAGTGCATTTGCACGCACAGTAAGGCGAAGACTTTTGGAGGATGGCCTGGTGTCAAGAAGGGCAGCAAAGAAGCCACTTCTCTCCAGGAAAAACATCAGGGACAGACTGCTATTCTGCAAAAAGTACAGGTATTGGACTGCTGAGGACTGGGGTAATGTCATTTTCTCTGATGAATCCCCTTTCCGATTGTTTGGGGCATCTGCAAAAAAGCTTGTCCGGAGAAGAAAAGGTGAGCGCTACCATCAGTCCTGTGGCATGCCAACAGTAAAGCATCCTGAGACCACTCATGTGTGGGTTGCTTCTCAGCCAAGGGAGTGGGCTCACTCAATTTTGCCTAAGAACACAGCCATGAATAAAGAATGGTACAAAAACATCCTCAGAGAGCAACTTCTCCCAACCATCCAAGAACAGTTTGGTGACGAACAATGCCTTTTCCAGCATGATGGGGCACCTTGCCACAAGGCAAAAGTGATAACGAAGTGGCTCGGGGAACAAAACATCGACATTTTGGGTCCATGGCCAGGAAACTCCCCAGACCTTAATCCCATTGAGAATTTGTGGTCAATCCTCAAGAGGCGGGTGGACAAACAAAAACCCACAAACTCTGACAAACTCCAAGCACTGATTATGCAAGAATGGGCTGCCATCAGTCAGGATGTGGCCCAGAAGTTGATTGACAGCATGCCAGGGCGAATTGCAGAGGTCTTGAAAAAGAAGGGTCAACACTGCAAATATTGACTCTTTGCATAAACTTCATGTAATTGTCAATAAAAGCCATTGACACTTATGAAATGCTTGTGATTATACTTCAGTAACAGTTAGTAACATCTGACAAAAAGATCTAAAAAACACTGAGGCAGTAGACTTTGTGAAAATTAATATTTGTGTCATTCTCAAAACTTTCGGCCACGGCTGTAGATCTCAGTAACTTATTATGGCTGGTGGTCGTGATCAATTATGGATATACAGTTGCAATTAAAATTATTCAACCCCCATTGCAAATCAGGTTTATTGTCAAAATTTATAGACTTTCAGCTGTTTGAAATGAGCAAATCAAACAAAAGCAATTGAAATAGTTTTGAATTGAAATAGCAACGAATGCTTCAAGTGGTTTCCCCAAATTCAACTGAAAATACAACTTATAATGACTTCTCCAGTCTCAAAATTATTCAACCCCTTCATGGCAAGCATCTTCAGTACTTAGTAGAGCACCCTTTTGCTGTTATGACCTGCTGCAAATGAGATGCACAGCCAGACACCAGCTTCTGGCAGCGTCCTGAGGAATATTAGCCCATTCCTCATGAGCAATGGCCTCCAGTTCAGGAATATTCTTGGGTTTGGGTGCTGCTACCGCCTTCTTCAAATCCCACAAGAGATTTTCTATGGGGCTCAGGTGAGGTGACTGTGATGGCCCTGTAGAATCTTGCAGGACTTCTGCAACCAACCTTGGTGGAATTTGAGGTATGCTTGGGATCATTGTTCTGTTGGAAGGTCCAATGACTCCCAAGCTTCAGCTTCCTCACAGATGGCATGATGTTTTCTCCTAGGATTTCCTGATACTTCAATGAATCCATCTTGCCTTCCACACACACTGCAGGTTTCCAGTGCCAGAGGATGCAAAGCAGCCCAAGAGCATCACCGAGCCACCACCATGCTTGACTGTGGACAGAGTGTTCTTTTCAGCATATGCTTCATTCTTCTTCCTCCAGACATACTGCTGATCAATCATGCCGAAAAGTTCCACAGAACAGAATCCCAAAACTTCTGTGGCTTATTTATATGATTTTGAGCACATTGGAGCCGACTTTTCTTGTGCTTTTGGGTCAGTAGTGGTGTACGTCTTGGAGTTCTGGCATGGAAACCTTCTGCGTTTAGTATGCACCTTACTGTGCTCACTGAAACCTCAGTGCCTGTTGCCACACCTTGCGGCAGGTCTTTTGCAGTCATTCGAGGGTTTTTCACAACCTACCTTCTCAGAAATCTGGTTGCAGCCGTTGATGGCTTCCTTTTTCTGCCCCGTGCAGGTATTTCATGTATTTTCTGCCCCTAGCCAATTCAGGTATTTCATGTGTTCCAGCTCAAGCACACCTGGTGCAACTAATGAAGCCCTTGATTAGTTGCATCAAGTGTGCTTGAGACAACACCTGTTTTGCATATTTGTGCTGTTGTGAGGGATTCTAATCAGGGGGTTGAATAATTTTGAGACTGGAGAAGTCATTATAAGTTGCATTTTCAGTTGAATTTGGGGAAACCACTTGAAGCATTCGTTGTGTTGAACTATTTCAATTGCTTTTGTTTGATTGGTTCATTGCAAACAGCTGAAAGTCTGTAAATTTTGACAATAAACCTGATTTGCAATGGGGGTTGAATAATTTTGATTGCAACTGTAACATCAAAAATGTCATAAGCAGTAGGGTTGGTTATCCAAACTGAACATTTAAATCCAGAGAGAGAAATTCTTGTAACAGAAATAGTGAGGGGAAAAAATATAAGTACATATTTACAAAAGAATCTTTAAAGTAGTGTAGAATAAACAAAAAAACTGAAGAGAATTAACACTATATTACCTGTAATATTAACCGTAACACAAATGGAGATCAACAATCAATCGCACTTTGCTATGTAATTTGCATAAACTCTTCAGAAATTTTGCGCAACATAATTAAACACTGATGTTTCTTTGTGTTGCCAGCCACATTGTCACTAGATTTGATAAATTTTTTAGCAGATGTTTAGCGTCTTCTTAACTATGTGAAACAAATGATACAACTGACTTGTTCCATCCATAACCTTCATGTCTATTTCTATTTTTCTATTCTGAGTGTCTGCCAAAAATCTTTCTTCTTCATGTAACATGCTTTGATATGCAAACAATCATGCAATTAATATGCAAATTAGTATAAGACAAGGGGCAGCATGGTGGCGCAGCAGGTAATGTTTCCACCTCACAGCTCCAGATTCGACCCTGTCTGTTTTTGTGCACGTTCTCCCTGTGCCCATGTGATTTTCCTCCGGGTTCTCCGGTTTCCTCCCATCTCCAACTAACATGTAAGTAGGAAAACTGGTCAAAGTGTCATGTCAAAATTAGCTAAAATTTCTTATTCAATCTTGTCCAAACCTAAGTTAGAATTTGTATTTTTAATTTTTCAAATGGTTGCAGTCTATGGAATTAAATTTGTGCCAAAAGTATTGAACAATTGAACAACTTGTATTGAATACAAGTATTGAATAACTGTTCGTTGTGTTGAATTATTTCAATTGCTTTTGTTTGATTGGTTCATTGCAAACAGCTGAAAGTCTGTAAATTTTGACAATAAACCTGATTTGCAATGGGGGTTGAATAATTTTGATTGCAACTGTAACATCAAAAATGTCATAAGCAGTAGGGTTGGCTTGTTATCCAAACTGAACATCTAAATCCAGAGAGATAACTGTTGAACATAACTGTTCAAGAAACGAACAAAAATGTACAATGAGAAAGAAGAAAAACACTCAGAAACTGAAAACAGTGAACTCAGTGGCAAAACTTTAACATGGTCTTCAAATAAACAGCAGTCTTTGTTAACAGTTTTGTAAGCTTCCTTTTCACTAATCATGGTTTACAAATGCGCTGCCAGAGTTTTCATTTACGCTTTCAAAGTTTTCGTTTACGCTCCGCAAATTTACGTTCGCCATTCTGGCACAAATCTCACGTGTGGGCGGGGCTTGGTAGTGATTTACTCTCATTGGCTAGTGAGATTTGGATCGACAGCTCCCTGACCAGGAAGTAGAGACTTCAGTGTAGTGAATTTTGGAGTGTTCTGGTTGCCCCATTTACAGGTTGACATTCCAAGTAAGTGAGTGAGTTAAGTGGGTGTGTATGACGTCATCTGGCGACATGTATGAACTACTTTCCCCTGAAAAGACACTTAACAACACTGTTTCTACAGCAGTGTCACTCAGAGTAGCCTGTACAATGGCAATAACTTACATCTGTGTACTTACAGCTAAGTGTCATGTCAAGTCTTATTCTTATCTGCTATACACACTCTGTCAGGCTTGCTATGTAGAAAACGATGAATAAACGATCCTTTTTCGTCTCGTTAAACTAACTGCAGGTATTACAGGTGCAGTGTTTAGTGGAGTTCTCTTACCATTGCGCCGGCTACAGCGTGCACAAGTGTTTCATAGGACAGAAGACCGACCACAGAGCCGCCATTGGAAACCATGTCTGCTCCTCCACTCTTAATGATAGCTGATTAAAGTAAACAGATGGAGTAGGGACGATAAACTTAACACTGCAACTGAGCTCTTCAAACCATTGTCATGCACGATACCACTGGTCAAAACACGATATCGCCCAATTTCAGTGGACTTCCGCGTGGTTGTTTGTGGAAGAGATTCGCAGTGCCGGTTCTCTTCTGCGCCCTCTGGAGGTTGGAGGGCGAGCAAACGCTAGGAGACTACAACATTGAAACCATACAGGACTTTCCAGTGTTGCCAGCTCCGCATTTTCCGCGTTTTTTTTCATGTTCAAGGCTTTTTATATTATCTACATAAATTATATTAATATTTTGCAATTCAGATATATAAGATGCAAATGCATAGACCACTGTACATTCTGTACTATTGCTACATGGTTAATTAACACATGAACTCACTAGTAGTGTAACACTAGAAATAATGCGTAAAGAGTTTTTAGAAAAAAATCTGTTTACTCTTGGTCTACTTGTTCTCTTTCCTTTTGTTAATATTGGTAAATTTTGAAGCAATTTTAGGACACTGATGGAATAACTATTCATGGAATTTATATGTATTGCATGATGTAAATATTATAATGAATTTGCCAGTACATTGGAATAATAACAACAATAATAATACTGTTTTCCAAAAGCCTCACAAGAGATAAATCCACTGCCAGGGCAGAAGCCCCCAACAGATGACTGGCAGATGACCCATGACTAGCAGATACCTCACGATAGATGAAGCCCCTGTTTGGGAAAAAGCCCACCAAATGAGAAATCCCTGTAATGGACAAATCTTCCGGGTTGGCAGGAGTCCCATTACGGACAGAAGCCCCTAGACGGACAAAGCCCCTGGCTGGACAAAGCCCCTGGATGGACAAAAGCTGTCTGTTTACTGCTTATACTTTTAATACTATACATGTATTGTATGTACAAATTATATAATAATACATTTGCCAATATATAACAATGTGGACTCACAAAGCACTTTATTAGGAACACTATACCAATACTGGGTAGGGCCTCCCTTTGTTCTCAAAACAGCCTAAAATCTTTGTGGCATGGATTCCACAAGATGTTGGAAACATTCCTTTGTGAATCTGGTCCATTGTACATGAAGCATCACGTAATTCCTGCAGATTTTTCAGGTGCGCGTTCATGCTGCAAATCTCCCATTCTAACACATTCCAAAGGTGTTCTACTGGATTCAGATCCGGTGACTGGTAAGGCCACTAAAGAACATTGAACTCATTGTCATGTTCATGAAATGAGTTTGAAACAACTTTTGCATTGTGACATGGTGCATTATCATGCTGGAAGTGGCTACTAGAAGATAGGTAAATTGTAGCCATGAAGAGATGGTCAGCAGCAATATTTAAATAGACTGTGGCATTTAAGCGATGATTGATTCTTACTAACAGGCCCGAAATGTGCCAAGAAAACATTCCCCACACCATTACACCACCTCCACCAGCCTTGACTGTTGACACAAGGCAGGTTGGGTGCCAAATTCTGGCCCTACCATCTGTGTGCTTCAGAAGAGATCGAGATTCATCGAGATTTTGTGACCACTGCAGCCTCAGCTTTTTTTTCTTGGCTGACAGAAGTGGAACCCAATGTGGTCTTCTGCCGTTGTAGCCCATCCGCCTCAAGGTATGATATGTTGTGCATTGTGAGATGCTTTTCTGCTCACCACAATTGTACAGAGTGGTTATCTGAGTTACCGTAGCCTTTCTGTCAGATCGAATCAGTCTGGCCATTCTCCATTGACCGCTCTCATCAACAAGGTGTTTCCGTGTGCCGAACTGCCGCTCACTGGATGTTTTTTTCTTTATTGCACCATTCTGAGTAAACTCTAGAGATTGTTGGGTGTGAAAATCCCAGGAGATCAGCAGTTATAGAAATACTCAAACTAGCCCGTCTGGGACCAACAATCATGCCACGGTCAAAATCACTGAGATCACATTTTTTCTGAATTATGTTGGTTGATGTGAACATTACCCAGAGCTTCTGGCCCGTATCTGCATTATTTTATGCACTGTACTGCTGCCACATGATTGACTTATTAGATAATTGCATGAATGAGTAGGTGTACAGGTGTTCCTAATAAACTGCTCAGTGAGTGTTTATAATTTGCCAGTAGCCAGTTTTGAGGTTTTGTTATTGAGCTGGTTTTTAGGCTGGTTTGATTGGTCTTTGAGCTGAAGACCGGGCAACCCTGATACAAACATGCACAGTAAAATCCCCAGTGTTGAATTAACACCTAGAGTGTTGAATGAACTCTTTTAGTGTTCATTTGTGTCCAGCTGGACATGAAAAAACACTGTAGGTGTTAATTCAACACTGTGGATTTTACTGTGTGAAAGATAAATGATTCTTCCTTATTAACAATTCTATTTTGCCTAGACAATTTTTTCCTTAAGCTGTTCTTGATGTTATGATTTTGTAATGTCTAATCACTCATTAAATTAAAAAAAAAAAAATCTTTATGTATTTTATTATTAACACTTTGAAATGTGAACATTGTTTCAAGTTATACTTTGTGAGATTAAAGCAATTGTGCTCTTTTTTTTTTTTTTTTTTTTTTTTTTTTACCATTATTTTACAAGTTAATTTTGGCACTTGCTCCCATTCAGCCAACCAGCATCATGGGCTCACACAGCAAACACAATGGACTTTGGTTTATTGCCTGAGTTTTAATGACACTCCATATGGTCTTTTCATTCCCACTCACTTCTCCTTTCTGCCCTACAAAGAAGAAGAGATTAACAGAGGGCTGAAAATGCTCTTCTGTAGCTGCTAAATCTGGTTTATAACTATATATAGGGCTAAAATATTTAACACAGCCATGTCTAGATATCATAAGGCAGCCATTGATGGTTATTTGGATCTGTTGAAAGAGGCCACTAGGAAAGACCTAAACACTGAGGATGAGGATGGAATGACCCCGACTCTCTGGGCCGCTTATCACGGCCGACTGGAGGCTCTGCAACTCATCTGCAGCAGAGGGTGAGATTTTATTTTCTGCTGTTTCCATTTGGGGACATTTCTGGATAGTATTAATTGCAAATTCTCACTTTAAACTTTCCCTTTTTTTGACTAATCAAACCAAGCTCACTATTAAATGGATGATCTCATAAAAGATTTGGTACTCACTCAAAAAAAAAAAAAAAAAATGAAGAGCCTCACTCATTAATAACCAGTGTTGTCTTATGGGGCTACTGATATTTTATTGAATAGAACAATTAAGTGTATAGAACCCACTGGTTATAATGACTATTTATTCATATGTGTCTGATAATGAGACATTGTCTGAGACATTACATTCACATCTTTAGCTTACAGCATCTTTAAACTATATTTACCTGTGACACCATGAAATAAATTAGTCTTTGCTTTGCGTATGGTGTTGCTGTTCTTGTTTTTGCGTTTCACGTATCTGATTACTTTGGAGCAAAGGTTGGCATGATTACAGTTTCTCCTTCTAAAATCCATCTGTTTGCAGGCTGTAAACTTTACAACCAAACCTGAGTATTATGGCTACACCCTGGACAAAACTATCAAATCCAAATCGTTTTTTCATTCTTTTATCATTTGACATTTTCTTTTATTAATGAAATTTCCACGAGAGGTACGTATCAAGTGTTTAACAAGGCAAATAAATTCTGTAAAAGTGGATCATCTCCAATGGAGAAGTGGACCGTGTCCATTATGGATGTTTCCACAAAACAAGCCAGATAGTTTATTGTCAGTATAATATACTTCAAACAAAAATGAGAAAAATTTTCACAACCCAGAAAATGTTTAACGATGACATTTACCACTATAATTATTATAGAACAGATTCTCATGTAAATTAGGGCATTAGCAACTGTGTTATGGAAGGATGTTACACACCCAGACAAGCCGTTATAGACTGTAATCTTATATTCAGGGTTGTTAAGTGCATAGTTGGAGCATGAATGTGGACTTTTACTCTTAATGGATTACAGAGTAACTTGTGATGCTGCACCTTAGTCATACTATAGTGACTGTAATAAAGTAGGTGGCAGGGACTTACAGCTACAGCTATTCCTGGAAAGATATGATGTGTATAGCAGGTAGTTGTGTAATAAAACTGGTAAGGCAAAGACATAGGAAAGTCTGTCTAAATGAATAAACCCTTTTTGACTAACAAATAATGTGTATTTTTTTGGGCATTATGTAAATGAATGAAAAGATATTGACCACATGTGACTACTTTACACCCCTTAGTACAGGACTTTGCACTAGGCAAAAGTAGGCAACCACTTTGGGCCCCCAGATGCAAATTGCAAAATGCAAATTATATATTTTTAATGATTAATACTAAATAATGAGCCCTATTCCTAGATTTTGCCTAGGGCCCCCAAATCACTAAATTTGCCCTTGACTAAGTGTAGTGGTGACTCCTCCATAGGGACAGGTGGGGCAACGGCCAACTCTATACAATTTTAGCCATTCAACAAAAGTTCAAGAATTTAAATTCCATGAATTTAAATCCCATTGAAATACTAATTACCTCTACTGAGTGACCAGTGAGTTTTGTGTTTTTTAATGTTGCTATCTGACAGATATAAGCCAATGTTCCATTCATTTGTTCACCTTTTTAGATATTGTGTAATTGTGATACAGCATGCTCACTTCCTCATTTAACTCCACAGAGTTATTATTGCACCAGATGATCAAAAATGGAAACTGCAACAAGCACTAATAGACACCCACTAGGGAAGGAATCATGCTGCCCCATGCTTGCTCTATGAACATTTTCAGTGGAGGAGGAGCACCGGACAAGGCAGTTCATGAGAAGGTTGCCAGACTGAGTTGGTGTAAAAATACCTTGCAGACGCCAAGATTGATATCTTGTTTTATAGCAAATGATTGGAATTAAATCAAATTCTATTATTAATGTCGCACTGCCCCACCAAAAATCTATGATCATGAGCCACTGATGATTAAGTGATATATATATATATATATATATATATATATATATATATATATATATATATATATATATATATATATATATATATATATATATATATATATATATATATATATATATATATATAGACAAACTGACCTGGTATAGGTGGGCACAGTGGCTTAGTGGTTAGCATGTTTGCCTCACACCTCGGGATTAGAGCTTGATTCCTACCTCCACCCTGTTTGCATGTTCTCCCCATGCTTCAGGGGTTGTCTGATTTGTCTGTGTGACTTTAGTGTAATCTTGAGGCACTGAATGAATGTAAGATGCTTTATAGAACCAACTGCACCACGATAAAATTCATGCCAAACTATCTTTCTGTTTGGTGAATAAATTGTTTTCTGTTTCTGATCTGATTTTGTTACAGTGGAGATCCCAACAAAAGTGACATCTGGGGGAACACACCCTTACACCATGCAGCCTCCAACGGTCATATGCACATACTGAGCTTCCTGGTTAACTTTGGTGCCAATGTATTTGCTTTGGATAATGAGCTCCACACTCCTATGGATGTTGCCGCATCTCGGGATCAGATGAACTGCGTCCGCTTCCTAGACAATGCTGCTTCCCAGCAGACAATGCAGAACCCTAAAAATGTGGCAAACTTGAAGAAACAAGCAGTCAAAGATGCAGAACGCAAGGTGAAGAAATGTGAGATGGTCAAAAAGAGGCACCAAAGTAAGATGGACAAGATGTACCGTGGCAGTGGAGGCTCTGTCTCTGAAGCCAGTGCAGGTTCTTTCTCTAGCACAGGAACCATGAACAACGTAAACCAGCTCACTGCCTCCAGCAAATTTGGGTCCATTAAAGGAACTCTCGAGCGCAAGTTTGGGAAGAAGGACACCATGTCGAAACGAATAGAGAATGGAACAGCAGAAAAACCTGAATTACTGGATGTCTTCAATGAGCAGGATGAAAATGTAGAGGATGAAGATGGAATTGATGGATTTCAAGATGAAGAAGAAGAAGGTGATGGAGATCAGACAAGAGAATCCCTGTTTAAGAGGCCAGGCCTTGGAAACATGGTCTTCCGAAAGAACTTCTCCATGGAAATGGGAGTCGAACCGGAAGAAATTCCTATTGGTGACACAGAGGACCTGGGTTTCCTGGTCCGTAAGGAGGTGTTTGATGCAGAGGAGGCAGGACTGAACGACCAATCAGAGGAGGATTCACAATTGCCTTGGAACCTGGAGGAGATTGGATTGGATGAAGATGAGGAGACTTCACCCCTGCATTCCTTCCTGACCTCTGTAAGCCTACTAGACTTTGCCCCTGTGTTTATCCGTGAGAAGTTAGACCTGGAAGCCCTCATGCTCTGCTCAGACGATGATCTTAAAAGCATCCGAATCCAGCTAGGGCCTCGCAAGAAGATTCTGGAAGCGACAGCTAGAAGGAAGGCTGCTCTGGAGCAACCTGGTGTAATGAAGGACACCTTTCTGTAACACCAAATATATTCAATATATATGCTGTATATTTCCACAGATGCTCAGCTGTACAATATTGTAAAGTGAAATGTGAAGAATTTATGTTCTTCCCAAACACTGCTTGTCACTTCAGTAATTTTTGAACATAAGACTAAAAATTCTGAAATAATTGTCTATAATGCATACCAAAAATTCTTACTCAGTGCCTTTAACAGATGCATTATTGTGAATAAGGTTTTTCATTATAAATTGCTTGCAAATAAAGCAAACTTTTATAAAATATTTTTAAAAGCTATGAAGAAACAGGCTAACTTAGTTAAATATAGCCAGTTAGCAAATTAGATCATGTTCATGCCTTCTAGGGAGGCAATGGAGACAATTAATTTTATACAAATCTTTAGTTTACTACTTAACTCAGGCATATTGCAACATTTTACTGAGGTAGGGCCAGAGGTGCAGTTTGACACAGCACTGCAGTGGCTTATCCATACTCAGATGCACACTCATAGATAGCAAAAGCATTAACTACATAATGTAGATGTCTGTAGGTCACTGCAGATGAAGAATTGATGAATTAGTTCTTGATCATTTCTATATTCATTAACTTGATTGTATTGTTAACTGAAATGAATAAACTGAGCCCATTTGATCGATATATACAACATACAGTCATTGACTGGGTGAGAGAAGAAACCTTTATACATTTGTACTTTGACAGTTTAAATAAAAATCCATCCACCCATCCTCCATACCACTTATCCCACACAGGGTTATGGGGAACCTGGAGCCTATCCCAGGAAACTCGGGGCACAAGGCAGGGGACACCCTGGATAGGGTGCCAACCCATCGCAGGGCACAATCACACACACATTTACACACCCACTCACACACTACAGACAATGTGGGAATGGCAATCAGCCTACAACTCATGTCTTTGGACTGGAGGAGGAAACTGGAGTACCCAGAGGAAACCCCCGATGCACAGGGAGAACATGCAAACTCCACGCACACAGGTTGGAGGGGGGATAGGAACCCCCAACCCTGGAGGTGTGAGGCAAATGTGCTTACCACTAAGCCACCGTGCCCCCCTCTAAATAAAAATGAGAATGAGAATGAGAGAGAGAAAATGAGAGAAAAGAGCATTGTTGTTGTTTTTTTTTAATTGGAAATGTAATTAAGTAAGAATACAATCATTCAGTTTCAATAACACTCAAATAAAGTATACATACACCAAAAAATACTAGCAACTAAGTACAATTACTCAAGTATTTTCCACCCCTAGTGCACACAGGTTCCTAGCCCTGGTCCTGGAGTAGTACCCCATTGTGCTGCACATTTTAGTATTTTCTTCCTCCCAACGCACAACTAATCAGCAAATTATCAACTAACTACACGAGTAAAAACACTAAAATGTGCAGGACGGGACAAGGGGTAGTTCAGGACCAGGATTGGGAACGTGCGGTCTGTAAAAGCGAGAACAGCATTTTAAACGGGGATCTCCCGAGCCAAAGGAGGCGCTGTGGAGTCACGTGTGTTTATACTGATCTGCTTTATGCTGTCGGCGAAGAAGAAATGGCGTCACGACTCACAACAGTCCGAGGGCGACAAATGATGATTTTATTCTGCCTTGCTAACTGAACGATGTTTTTCAGGTAAGACTTTGTATCGTTATGTATAGGAATAAATGATCTATTTGTGAATTTTCTTTATAGACACAGTGAATTAAAACGAACGTTTCATGCTGTCAGGAGAACTGTTAACCAGTTAACGTTAACTCCCCCGTTATATGGATCAGGAGATTACCAAACTACACTGGACTACCAAACCGTTTAGGATTAATTTTATGCGTCAGTTGTGAATTTAATCTTCGTATTTGAAGGTATAGTAACAGTTGAAAGACGAGGAATTTGTCCCGTGGAATTATAATGCAAATAATTTCATACAGGAGGATTT
The DNA here is from genome assembly GCA_023630585.1 of Cranoglanis bouderius. Classification (NCBI taxonomy): domain Eukaryota; kingdom Metazoa; phylum Chordata; class Actinopteri; order Siluriformes; family Cranoglanididae; genus Cranoglanis; species Cranoglanis bouderius. The sequence goes on from CM042554.1 coordinate 10,083,335, forward strand.
GTTTACGGGTCCACCCATGCTCTGCTACTAATGCATACTAACGTACTATATAGTATGTACCACGCTGTTATATAGAGTATATACTAAACAGTGCGGCTTGTACTATTATGCATGCAAGATTGCTGCAATCACATGCTTAGTTGTTAATGTTGATTTTATTAATTTTATAAAAGGTAAATACAGACTAAAAAAGTATTTTTGGAAAACTATTTGGGCAGTAAAATATCCATGATCATTATTTATACATAATATTACACTACACATATTTTTTTACACACTCTCAAGAGTTTCTGTCTTACTGTTGCAGACTGAAATACTGACAAAATGGAAATCATGGCTGCAAATATGCTAACTAGCTCCCCTGCTCTGGCCACGCTGCCCCCATCTCCATGTTTGGAGGACCCCAGTCCCCCACTCGGGACGTTGGACAGCGAAGACTATGTGTTCGTCGAGCCTCGACATCCCAACAAGGTGCTGGAAGGCTTGAACAGCCTGAGGCTTAACAATGCCTTCTGCGATGTCACGCTGTGCTGCGGAGGGCAGGAGTTCCCCTGTCATCGCATCGTTCTTGCCTCCTTCAGCTCCTACTTCCAGGTAAAGATCCGTTTGTGTTCATCAAAGTGTGTCTGTTTGATGGAGCACTTCAGAGTAAGCCATGTGTGGTTCTTTGCTTTCCTAATTGGTGCTGCTTCGTTGATTTTTTCATTTTTATTTTTCGCAGACAAACAGAAATGCACCGTGTGATATATTTTTTTTTCCCCCAATTTCATAGGCTATGTTTTCCACTGACCTCATGGAGTCGCGGCAGGAGCGAGTGGCCATCAACGGCGTGGAACCCCAGATGATCGGCCAGCTTGTCAGCTATGCTTACACTGCCGAGGTGGTGATCTCCAAGGCCAACGTACAGGCCCTCCTGGCTGCAGCCAACCTGCTGGACATCATGGCAGTGCGCGAGGCCTGCTGCAGGTTCATGGAGCGTCAGATGGACGAGATCAACTGTGTGGGCATCCACTGCTTTGCTGAGGCTCACTCGTGTAAAGAGCTGGAGCGTCGCAGCATGGAGTACATCCAGCAGCACTTTAGCACTGTGTGCAAACAGGTGGGGCCAGATTCTTTTTGTTTACTTTTTTTTTTCCTGCTTCTGAAATTAGCTCCACCCCCATCCCCAAAACAGATACACAACTCTGCTCTTTTTAAATGGTAAATAGTTTCAACAGAGGCAGTGGATTTGAAAACACGAGCCTCATCATTGTTTGCTTTGAAATTGCTGTTAATTCTTCAGGCTGCAGAGGGCTGTAAAAATGACGAACCGCTCCTTTAAAGTGTATTAGAAAAGAGCTAGTTGTCAGCAGGCACAATCGATTCACTCCTGACACTAAAATCAGGTGGCTGGGGGGGGTGTCCTCATTTCATTGCCATGGCAACAATTAGAGCAAATGAAGTAATACACGGCATTAAAATAGATATCAGTAGTGCAAAGTGAAAATTATTGTCGGGGGGAAAAATGCATAACTGTGACTGTCTGTGTGTTGTGGATATCCTTCACTGCTGAAGGATTTCACACTGGATGATAAAATATGTTCCCCAAGACAGAAGTAAAACTTTTTTCATACTGCTTATTATTTTTATACTGCTTATTATAAACTCCCAGATCTCACCATGTAGGTGGAAGAGAGGTTAATTACAGTAGTGTCTGTCACATGTAAAGAAATTCTGTACAGTGAAGAAGCTTTGAAATTAATGAAATGAAAAGTAACTAAATATATGTAAAAAGAAATACAGTTAAGTCCTGTAACCAAATATAATCAGTCTCTGCACCATTTTATAAGGAGTCTGGATGGTGTGTTATCCCAGGCATTTTGGAGTAGTGTGCAGTTCTTCTCAACTACAGTTGATTTCTCGACTCTGTCTTTGTGAATCCCAGACAGCTCTGATGATGTTTTTGTCTCAAAGTTAATTGCTTATGTTAAGTTCTTTCACGACATAAAAATGTTTTCTGTGACATTACATTTTCCCTTTGAACGTTAATCTGTGAACATTCATTGTGATATTTGTTGTGCTTCCTGCAGGAGGAGTTCCTCTCACTGTGTGCTGATAAACTGACGGAGATTATTTCTAGTGATCACCTCAACGTGCCACAGGAGGAGACAGTGTTTGAGGCGGCCATGCTCTGGTTGGAGAAGTGTGCTTCCCGCAGGCAGAGTTTTGAAAAGGTAAGCTGGAATCAGGAGCTCTTTAAAGAGTGTATATATCAGTCCCTCTAGGATTGCGCGATCGCAGAAATGAACGCAAAACCGAGCAAGCTCTGCAATATTCGGAGGAGCTTGCAATTTTTCAAAATTACCTCAGATTTTCCGCAGATTTGGGCCAAGATGTGTCATGTGATGTCATCACAACTCGCATTCAGCCAAAGCCCTCTTTGATTGACGTGCATCAAACATGAGTACAGCTAAAAGGCCTCATTTACCAACAAACAGAACCGTGCAGAACAATTTCGTGCGATTGCAAATTCAACAATTCAAGTAGTTTTCCGCAAAAAAAAAAATCTAAATCTTGTACGGACTGATATATGCTGTATTTATGCTTATGTTTCTCATAGTTAGAGTTGTAGAAGATGATATCATGTACTCTATAGTAATGGAGAAGGGCTAGAAAGGAACACAAGTCACACTTAGTGATTTTGCTCTTCATTTGTTGCTAGGTTGATGGGAACAGTGTGGTGTCTCCCTGCTGCCTGAGTGTATATGGAATTTATTATGTTAAGCCCGTAGAGCTCAATTTCACCAGACAGCTCAGTGAGAACATGTGGCGGATTACCTGAGCATTGTTTATCTTGATGACATTAGTCTGTGCAAGGTGATCTACTCCAAGCTGGCTATAAGCATTGGGAAAAAATATGCCCTTCTTCAAATCTATGTTTTTTGTTTTTTTTTTATCAGGGCCTAAATAATAATTTTGTGCTCCTCACCAACTTCTATAAATAAACAAATAGCTTCAGGTGACAAAAAAGCACAACAGATTTCGATATGTAGTCATCCCCCCCCCCCCCCCCAAAAAAAAAAAAAAAAAAAAAAAAGTAAACCAACATTCAGAAACCAGGTAGGAAAAATAAGTACACCCTAGGGCTGGACAGTATGACGGTATATACCATTACCGTGGAATAAAATGTCTACCGTTACAGATTTTTCTATTCCGTGTATACCGCGAAATGTAAATAAGTGGGCGTGGTTAACTTTGTGCGTAGCGCTCCTGCACGTGAGAACGATCGAGAAGCTGCACATAAGAGTAGTTGTGAGAGGAGAAACATGGAGAAAGATAAGCACGCTGGTGAAGAAGTCCCACAAACCAATCCTGAGCAGGAGGAGGAACTTGTTATGAAAAGAGGCGCGACATCGGTGGTATGGACGTGGTTCGGGTTTACAAAATCAGACAAAGAGCAGAAAAATGTTGTTTGCAAACTGTGTCACGCGAATGTTCCCGCTAGCAGCGGTAGCACAAGTAACCTGTTTTATCATCTTAAAATGAAGCATGTCAAAGCATACAATTAATTTACAGTTGATTTACCAGAATGACTATTTTTTTACGTGATGTATATCGTTACCATGAAATAAAATTACTCATGCCAACATTCCAACATTGTTTCAGGAGGTGTGTTTTCAAAGTGAGATAATAATCAGAGTGAAATAATAAATGAAAGGGCTACACATTTCTCAGGATTTTAGCTAATAGGTCTTTATATTATCTATCTCAATTTATACCACAGTACTGTTGAATTCTCATTGCCAGTTGGACAGAATTTGTTTAACAACAGCTCTGACAGTAGGCACATCGGAGGTTTATATTAATGATCTCTTTCTAATAGTTTTCATTCCTATGCTGACTTACTGTACATAGAGACTTGTATGGCAGACACGCCACACAAATGGATTGAAAGATTTTAAACTGTAATTGTTCATATGGTGAATTTTTTTTGTAAGGAGGCATTTATTTAGTATTTTTGGAAGGAGTCTCCGGTGTCAAGGCTTTGTAACATTCAGAGGTAAACTTTAATTTCTACAACGCAGGAGACAGAGGTCTTTGCACTTTCTGGTATCTCTGTAACATGACAAGCTGTATTTCTTCGTCTTACTAACTTCCCGAGAGAGGCAGGTGAGCGAACGACTGCTGTTTATAGCTGCTAGAACAAAAGTGATAGTGTGAACTAACGTTTCATGGATGTACCTCAACATTAAATGCAAATATAAACAGATTTAAAAGTATAACACGTCATACTTTAATAAAAGAAAAAGGAATCAACTAAATAATCAACTTGTAAGATCTCCCTGTTAAAAGCTTGGTGTGCTGCTCGTGACTGCTTTCCTCCATTTTTTTCCCCCATCCTTTTTTCATGATTCATGATTCATGCTCTCAATTTGGGCTTTGTAAAACTGTAATTTTTTTTTATATCTGATATCTGCTGAATGATCAGGAGTGGGAATTAGGGGACGTATATTGCATCAGAACTGATATATATATAGAGCAATGTGAAATTATAATATCTATTTGTGTTTGAAAGGTTCTTGAACACATCCGGCTGCCTCTGATCAGCCCCTATTACATCCACGACGTGATTGAGTCTTTGGATGTAGTGAAAGAGTCTCGGAAGTGCCAGGAACTGATCTCTGAAGCCAAGGACTTCCTGCTGCTTCAGGACCGCAGAGGAGAACTCTACAGCCCCAGAACTCGACCTCGCAGGGCCATGGGTATAACGAGCACACCCTCATGCACCGACTCATGAATACTTACCTTATCTGTAGAGCCGCACCAGTGGTATTCACTGCATTAGTATTGATTTGCGGCTAAGCTACACCTTTATCTCTGTCATAGGCACAGCTGAGGTTATAGTGACAGTGGGAGGGGAGGATGATAAGGTCGTGCTCAGGAGTGTAGAGAGCTTTGATCCCATGACCAGCCAGTGGAAAAGCCTGGCTTGCCTTCCGTTTGCTGTGAGTAAGCACGGATTGGTGGTGTCAGGTGAGTGCGTAGTTATGTGTGTCTTAGTCTTTTCCTTCCTTTCAACCAGCCCGTCTGGCACCAACAACCATGCCACTGAGATCACATTTTTCCCCCATTCTGAGGTTTGATCTCTTGACCTGTACCTGCATGATTTTGTGCATTGCGCTGCTGACACATGATTGGTTAATTGAATAACTGCATGAATTAAAGTGGCCGGTAAGTGTAAATGGTCAAATAAAATCTACATATAGAATTTTCTGAGCAACAAATGTGATGCAAGTTAGATTGGCTTATTTTTCCCATCACATCTCAATGTTAGATTCTACAGATAATACAATTTTCTATGATTATATTTCACTCTGAACTGTTTTTCACTTTGATTTATAAGTACTATGAGTCATCCTGACTCTGTCCTGTGTGTGGATCAGGTTCCATGCTTTATCTGGCTGGTGGTGAATTCCCAGATGGCTCGGCCAGCAGAGAGATGTGGCGCTACGACCCCTGCTTTGACTCATGGTTAGAGATGGCTCCCATGAATGTAGCTAGATCAGAACTAGGTGAGCATGGCATGCAAAAACAGTCATATTATTTGGCACGCAGCAGTCAATTCATTGGCTTATTTGACTGTGCCCTGACTGTTCTGGCTCCTCACAGGTCTAGTGATGCTAGACGGATACGTGTTTGCAGTGGGAGGCTGGGAGGGCCGCTCTCGCCTCGACTCAGTTGAGTGCTACAATCCGCACAGTAATACATGGCAGTTCATGGAGTCGGTTAAAATGGCTGTCACCAGTCCTGCTGTGGTTGCACTGGATGGACTGCTTTACGTCACAGGTAGCATTCACATGGCTGTGGACTGGTCATTGAGAAAAAAAAAAAGATGTTTAGGGCTACGATACAGAGCTCTGATTCTACCCTTAGGTGGTGCAGTTCTTGAAGATGGAGATGGAACCGACCTTGCGCAGGTCTACAACCCTAAAACACATGTGTGGACAGAAGTGGCTCCAATGCAGATCGCCCGCTCAGGGTCTGCAGCCTGCACTCTGAAGGGCAAAATCTATGTTATAGGTAAAATGGACGTATAGACATATGGACATTATTTACAGTCATGTGAAAAAATAAGTACACCCCATGGAAATTGTTGGCTTTTTTGACATATTTGGACAAGCAAACCTTTGATCATCTTTGAAACACTGCTTATTACAAAACCACAAGGAAAAATAGCATTTTCATGTGATGATCTTCTGTGGAACAAGTAAGTACGCCCTCGGCCTCAGAAGCTAGCATTGCCCCCTTTGGGGAAAAATTACTTCTTGTAGGCATTTTGCATAATTGTCCACTGGGCTTGCTGGAATTTTTGACCACTCTTCCATGCAGTATTCTTTCAGTTGCAAGTTGTTTGAGGGTTTTCTTGCATGTACTGCCTGTTTCAAATCCCCCCACAACATTTCAATGATTTCAAATCCGAGCTTTGACTGGGCCTTTCCATAACCCTCCATTTCTTCTTTTTGAGCCATTCCTTGGTGAATTTGCTAGTGTGCTTAGGATCATTATCCCGTTGAAAGGTCCACTTTTGGTTCAACTTAAATTTTCGGACAGATGGCCTCACATTATCTTCAAGCACTATTTGATATGATGCAGAATTCATAGTTGAATAAATGAATGCAAGCTGTCCAGTCCCTGAGGCAACAAAGCAACCCCAAACCATAACATTTCCACCACTGTGCTTCACAGTTGGTATGAGGTGCTTCTCCTGAAAAGCTGTCTTTGGTCTCTTGCAAAGGCTTTTTCCTGGCACGCCTCACATGCAGGCCAAATTTGTGCAATTTCTTTCTGATTGTAGAAACATGTACTTTGACACCAAAAGTTGCAAGAGTAGATGTGAGAGGGGTATAAATAAGACAGGTTCCACCTGCACTCCCTAAGCAGGTTCTAATCACTGGCAACCAATCTTGAACACCTGATTCTAATTTTATGAATTTGAAGGTGTGATGAATGTAGGGGTGTGCTTACTTTTTCTATGTGACTGACCTGTTTTTTTTTTATTTTATTTTTTATTTTTTTTAAATTGTGAAAATTACAACAAAATGTAAATTTTAGGTGCCATTTGATAGTGTATCCACTTTATTAATAGGCATTGTTTCGAAGAGGTAAAAAAAATATGTCCACATATGTAAAAAAAAAAAAAAAAAACAAACAAACAAACAAAAAAAACAAAACAATTTCCATGCGGTGTACTTATTTTTTTCACATGACTGTATATGCTATATAGCCAAGAGTTTGTGGACACCTGACCATCACACCCATGTGTGCTTTTTGAACATCCCATTCCTGGTTCAATCCCCCTTTTTTTGTTATTATAACCTCCATACTACTGGCAAGGCTTTCCACTAGATTTTGGAACGTGGCTGTGGGGATTTGCTCATTCAGCCACAAAAGCATTAGTGACCATGTCGTCATGGACCTCACTTTGTGCACAGGGGCATTATCATGCTGGGCTTCATTCCTCAGGTTTGGGCTTGTCCTCTTAGTTCCAGTGAAAGGAAGTTGTAATGCTATGGCACACAGGGACATTCTATACAGTTGTGTGCTTCCAACTTTGTAGCAACAGTTGTTGGTGTGATGGTCAGGTGTCGACAGACCTTTAGCCATTGTAGTGTACCATGAGCTTGACAAAGATTTTATATTATATTACTCACTACATGGACTTGTTTCTTCTTTTGCTAAGGTGGATGGCACGCCTCCACAGAGAACACAGATAAAGTAGAATGCTATGACCCAAAGAGCAACAAGTGGACTATGTGCGCACCAATGAAGGAGCGACGTTATCGGCCTGGAGTGGCAGTTGTGGATGGGAAAATCTATGTGTTGGGAGGAGAGGAGGGCTGGGACAGGTCAGACATGATTCCAGAAACCAAAATCCATGTCCAGTAATCACTTATGTTCTCTTTGCCACTGTCATTTCACTATATAGAGTCAATATATAGTGCAGGTTTTACCACATGCTGAGAGACTTGGATCCACGCCGATCAGCCATAACATTAAAACCACCTGCCTAATATTGTGTAGGTCCCCCTCGTGCTGCCAAAACAGCTCTGAACTGTCAAAGGTGTGCTGTGGTATCTGGCACCAAGGCGTTAGCAGCAGTTCCTTTGAGTCCTGTAAGTTGCGAGGTGGGGCCTCCATGGATCAGACCCGTTTGTCCAGCACATCCCACAGATGCTTGATCGGATTGAGATCTGGGGAATTTGGAGGCCAAGTCAACACCTTGAACTCTTGGTCATGTTCCTCAAAGCATTCCTGAACAATCAGTGTGGCAGTTTGCATTATCCTGCTGAAAGAGGCCACTGCCATTAGGGAATACTGTTGCCATGAACAGATGTATTTGGTCTGTAACAATGTTTAGGTAGGTGGTACGTGTCAAAGTAACATCCACATGAATGCTAAGACCCAGCGTTTCCCAGCAGAACATTGCCCAGAGCATCACATTGCATCCTCTGGCTTGCCTTCTTCCCATAGTACATCCTGGTGCCATCTCGGCCGTCCACATGATGTAAAAGAAAACGTGATTCATCAGACCAGCCCACCTTCATCCATTGCTCCATGGTGCAGTTGTGATGCTCACGTGCACAGTGGACAGGGGTCAGCATGGGCACTCTGATCGGTCTTTGGCTACACAGCCCCATACACAGCAAGCTGCGATGTACTGTGTATTCTGACACTTTTGTGTCATTAATTCTTTCAGCAATTTGTGCTACAGTACCTCTTCCGTGGGATCAGACCAGATGGGCTAGTCCTCACTCCCCACGTGCATCAGTGAGCATTGGGCACCCAGGACCCTGTCACTGGTTCACCGGTTGCTCTTCCTTGGACCACTTTTGGTACGTACTAATCACTGCATACCGGGAACACCCCACAAGACCTGCCATTTTGGAGATGCTCTGAGCCATCACAATTTGGCCCTTGTCAGAGTTGCTCAGATCCTTACGCTTGCCCATTTTTTCTGCTTCCAACACATCAACTTCAAGAACTGACTGTTCACTTGCTGCCTAATATATCCCACCTGTTGACAGGTGCCATTGTAAAAAGATAATCAATGTTCTTCACTTCACCGGTCAGTGGTTTTAGGTTACGGCTGATTGGTGTATATACAGATGGATGACAAATTAAAGGAAGATCTGTGGCTCTGGGGGCATTGTGCTGGTATGGTTTGGTACCATAGTATCACTGCAAATCAATACAAAGTTCTTCTGACTGATCACCTTTATTCTATGATGAAACATTTCTATCATGGTGGAAGTGGTCCCTTCCAGGATGACTGCCCCCATCCACAGGGCACGAGGGTTCACTGAATGGTTTGATGAATATAAGAATGATGTAAATCATATGCTATGCCCTTCACACTTACCAGATCCTAACTCAATTTAACACCTCTGGGAGATTTTATACTGACATGTTGCACAGCATTCTCTACCACCATCATCAAAACACCAACTGAGGGAATACTTTTTAGAAGAATGGTGTTCATCCTTCCAGCACTGTTCCAGAGACTTGTTGAAGGTGAACACTATTTTAAAGCACATCAAAGCTGTTCTGGTGGTTCATGGTGGCCCAGTACCTTACTGAGACACTTTGTGTTTTTTTCCCCCCTTAATTTGTCATCTGTTTGTATGTGTAGACTAAAAAGGACTCCCTGAGAGTAAAATTAAGCAAGTACAGTGGGGTCCAAAAATGTGAAATCACTAGAAAATGTTGGGGACCTAGAAATCTTGAATATTAAATATTCAAGATATTGAACATTTATTTATTTGATTTAAATATTTCAAAATTCTAAAACCTTCTGTTTATATCCTATTTTAATGAAAAAAAAAGAGTACATGGTATGTGGTCTCAGGCTTTTGGACCCCACTTACATCTTGTTGAGAAAGATGAAAAAGGAAAACATGTGGTTTTCAGAATTATATATTTTTCAAAATTCGCCCATGTGAAAGGTTTTCCCAGGCTGCCACACACATTTGATTTTTCACCTTATTAAAAAAAATTAAGGACTCCTTTAAATTAAAGTAGTCAGTTGTGTTTCCTTGTCTCTTATATTGTTAGTCATGTGTCCATCCTAAACTATGTGAATACTCTTTATTCCTCAGGTACCATGACACAATTGAGCGGTACTGCGACAAGACTGACAGCTGGGAAATTGTTGGCGAGATGCCAACAAGTCGAAGCTGGCTAAGCTGTGTCTCTCTGCAGATGAGGAAAGAATCTCACGCTGCTGGACACCCCGGCACTGCTACAGAGACCGAGTTTCCTGTGGACTGATGGCATCTGGATAACGATGTGCATTAAGCCTCACACTCTGTGTGCCTGCCACACCCAGCAAACATGGGGCTGTGTGTGTGAGTGAGAGAAGGCCATGAGAGAAGACTGCTGTTGAAGTGTTCGGTGGATGTTTCAGTTTGCAAAGGACACGCTAGCAAACTGACTGGTCTAATGAAACTACTCATGTGCCAATATTGTGGAGTCCATTCGTTGCTGTGGATGGATGATTATCATGTGTAGCACATGTCTGTGTACATCATCTCCATGAATGTGTGAAAACGTGTATATAGGGTAGCCTGTGAGCTCTGAGCACCTCATGATGGTCAAGTAGTGATGTGGTTTTTCCCCCACACCCCCGTAACCGTCACTATAGTGAAATATTTTTGTATTGTATTTTGGTGGGTTTTTTTGTAGTTATTAGGTTTATATGTTAGACATTGTATAAAAGTGGGATATCTGTGTTATTTCGCTGCCACGCTCTAGTATGGATGAGATGGTACAAAAAATGTTACAACAAATTTTCAAGTATCACACGGATATGTTTCATACCTATACAGTAGACACATTAGATCAGCAGTGTAAAAACCACTAAAAAATTGCACAGATTTTTCATTAAGACTTTCTAGTCACTCGCTGTTCTAAATTAAGATACTATGGGGCCATATTCACAAAAAAATCTTAAGAAAATGTAACTCCTATCTTGCTGTTTATGGAGAAATGCATGTGAAATGAGTGTGAGTCCTACATTTTTCAGTCTAAATTTAATGTACAAGGTGTTGTAGCATTAAAGTGACAGTCCAGAAGACTCTTGTGTCACTCAGCACAAAACACAAACAATTCTAAAATTGTTTTATACAATTTAGTCAAAGCCCTTTAGTGATTTCATGATGGAAAAAAAAAAAAAAAGCGTCATTGCGTAAACATCATGACGGTATAAAAATGATGGGAGTAGTCATGGAAGCATTCATCTCACTTACTAGAAGTAGCAATGCAGTTGACCAGGGAATATCTTCGTAGCCTGTGCGTCGTGTTATACACCTGCATGCCAGTTTTATTATGTACGCTATAACCGTGTTACAAACTCATTCCACAAATCATGCATCACCTGACTGCAGAGTGTGTTATAATCATCAGATCTGTTCTGGCAGGATCTGAATGTGGTGCAAGTAACTTCATGCCACTGGTGTGAACAGTTGGTGGAGGCAGGGTGATGTTGTGGAGAATGTGAAGAGCATCTGGACAACATGGTGTATCTAAAACTACATGCCTTTGTGGCAACAGTTTGTCCATATCAAAACACTGCTGGCGATGTAATGTCACAAGATATCAACACCAAATGGTTCCAGGAACATGACAGTGAGTCTTCACACAGCATCAGTGTCCTGTACTGACCCTGGATTGTAATCCTAACAAGTATCTTTGGGATGAGGTAGAAAGGGTTGTTTACAATAAGGCTCTGTGTCCATCACATTGACAGTAACTAAGCAACACTGTTACTGAATACTGAAATTCCTTACAGTACAACATTCCTGCACAACACATGCAGAGTCTCGTAGAATTCATCCCAGAGTAGGACAGCTCATTGTGGCAGTGCAAACAGTGAATGCCCCAAACTTGCAGTTTCCTTTGTCCTCCATTATACTGTATGTTTGCCAACTACAATGTCATAGTTACATTAGGACATTATTCCAATAGTTTATGAAATCAGCAACACTGACTTTTTCTTTTCGTTATATGGCGACACGAATAGCGGTCTCATTAGTCCATTACTGCACCAACCATATGATGTCGAAATTCCTCTGTGGAAGGTTTCTTGTAGAAAGAGGTTGGACCCCACACTTAATCTCAGCATAGGAATTCCCTCAGATTCCTCACAGCAGAAAACTTTTAACTGTAACTAATGAGGACTTTCGGTGATAAGTTTTTGTCCATATGGCCCCGAATCGTTTTATTACTAAATGTATCCTACAGAAAGGTTTTGCATCTTTATAAATTGTCAGTGCATGAATTATGCACTCAAAATCAGAAGACATGCTGCATGTTCACAACACAATTTTTTTTATTTTTATGTATTATTGTGCGTTTCAGACACATATACTAGTAATGCCATGTAATGGTGCCATGTAACTTATACATTACAAATAACAAAGGTCACATTTTCACATCAACTATCATATGATTCGATTATTGTTGCCCATTATACATAAAGGACATTAGTGTTACTGTTACCACAACGTGCACTGTACAGGATGGCTCTAAAAACAACTATTCCATAAAGTTAGGAGAAATGCTTCAATAAGCTTCATTTTGCCATCACTGATTTCTGTAGTAGGGGGCCTCCTCCCAGTGTGTGCAGAGTTTGCAGGTTCTCCTGATGCTTCAGGGGTTTCCTTTGGTTACTCTGGTTTCCTCCCCCAGTCCAATGAAATGTGTTGTAGGCTCATTGGCATTTCCAAATTGTCATCGTGTGGGAGATTGTGTCCTGCGAATGGGTTGGCACCCCGTACAAGGTGTCCCCTGCCTTGTGCCCCGAGTTCACTTGGATAGGCTATAGGTTGCTGTAGCTCTGAACTACTGATATTTATGATATTGATGTTGTTCTTCATTAACCTCAGAATCATACTGCACAGAAACAGGAAGTTGTGCCACAACACCGTCTATACAGGACCCTGAAGAAACTCCAATGGAATTAAAACAACTACACATGGTGTAGGTGAACATTTCATTTATTACATGAATTACATGAAGCATGTAAAATAGTTTCCACAGAAAAAGTTCAAATATGGATCAACAGATTTTACAAAAGTAAAAATAAAAAGAAAGGTCAAACTGTTAACAAAACCAAATGTATGAAGACTGTCAATTTATACATCATTTTAAAGTGAATAGTACACCTGAAAAGGGAAACTCAAGGATATCTGAAGTAAAACATGACAAACACAGTATTCAGTGTTTTCAAAAAAGGAAAAAAGAAATTAAACAAACTCATTCAAAACTTTAGTCAGCATTTGGTCTAGTTCCCCCAAGCGTCAATCAGACCAACAGTCTCTCAATGGCCATCTGCACAGACTGGATCTGAGGCTTGAGCTGTGAACCCTCCTTTATAGTGACTGAGGTGGCGATTACAGGCCGGGACACTCCACATGCTCGGCCCAAGGCCTGCTTGGAGCGCACAAACACGTATGGGACGTTCTTATCCTCACACAGCAACGGCAAATGAAGAATGATCTCCAACGGCTCTGCGTCAGCAGCCATCACTATGAACTCAGAGATCCCACGATTGAGAGTTTTGGTAGCTGAACGAAAGAGGGGGGAAAAAAAAAAAAAATCAGTGGGAACACCTGAATCAGTACTACATGTGGATTACCATTAAAGTTAAACTCAGCTACTAGTTACCCAACAAACAGAGTTCATTTTAGTTTCCTTAACTTTAGCATTGGTTCCCCTTTGGCTGTTTTTTGGGAACCATTTCTTAACACTCTGAGAATATTCTATTTTGGTGAACAAAGTATGCACTGTTCCTGAAACATTCTGGGAGCAGGTGGCAAGACCACAATTCATTACTTTGATGATATGGAAAAAAATTACTGTGCCATAGGTGCCAGTTTCCCTGGATGGGACTATATTGTTCTCTTGAACACTTGGGATGGAAAATTTGAACTTGGATAGAAACATAGTTAATGTTTGCCAAAAGTTGTCTTTAAGTTTTTATTTTTTTGTATATAAACCAACATCCCAGGGACAGATGACCTGTTTAGAGAAACTAGAGGTTGACCGATAATAGGTTTTACCGATACTGATAACTGATAAGTTGGGCAGTACCTGCTGATAACCGATTAATCAACCGATATTTTTTTTTAATTGATACTCAATGAAAACATAGTAAAATATTGCTGAATTTTATTACATTATTATTATATTTATTAACATATATCAACTATTAATAATAAAGTAAACAAAAGATATACATCCAAACTGAAGCAAAAACTAACACTTCAAATAAATAAAAATAGACACCCAAAATGGAAGGGGGAAAAAAGGGAGCGAAGAAAAAAAAAAACTTGTCAGTGATAGTTTTTATTTCGCCTCTAGGGGCCGCTCTCGTACTGCATAATGACAGCGAATCCCTCTCAGCCACAATGGGGGGAAAACTATTAGTGTGGATTTTTGCTGATGAAAAGGGAATGTAGATAAATAAATATTCTGTATTATAGATGCGACTTTGAATAATCTGCAAAACCAAAAAATATATATATATATATTTTGGCTACTAATAAAACATATAAATTATTTAATTTCAGTATAAAATAAATTCTCAGTGGGCATGTGGACATATTTAAACCAGCTACTTGCCTTCATTAGCTCCTTTCCTCAGTTGTTTATAGTTGGATGCTTGTTGCACCAAATCCAGAATGGTTTTAGATAAAGTGGCGTCTGCCAGAGGATACGCCTTTGGGTTGACTTCCGGTTCGGTCTGAAAAGGATTGAATAAATATTGGATGAATTCGATTTTAATGCAGAACTATTACCAGCCGTTTAATGATCTGCACTGATGATATTATAGGGAGCAAAGAGCTTCTTTCTAGAGCACGTGGTTGACGCGCAAATGCTAATTGTACCAATAAAACCTAACTCAAAACTATGGAGTTAGCCAAGTTCATTTAACGCAAAATAACATGAATTCCTCTAGTACAAGCTTGACATTTTCATAATAGCTACTTTGTACTAGTTATATTAAATACGACATAGCTCGCTAGCAGATTAGCCACCGGCCGTAAAGTTATCAGTACACATGTAGGAGGGAAACACTCTGCTTACCATTATTCCTGTTTGAGAATAAAGTTTCTTCGGATAAATAGTACAGTCGTCCTCTCGGCGTGTGCTTCACGGAGGACAAAGCACTAATTTAACTGGTAAAACGATGCGTTTAATCCACACGGTATTATACTCAACTGCGCTTTATTTAGCTGTAACGCTAACGTACGTTTCCACGCTGAACACTTCTTCTTCGTCTGCAGTCTGTGTTCACTGAGCGGTTAGTAAACACTGCCAGCTAGCGGAGCTCCCCGGTATTGCACCCATATGCAGTTTACAAACGATTAGTTGTTAAACCTAGCGGCTACTTAAAAAAATCTAGTTTCACTGGACATTAAAAGAGGAAAGTAGTAGATTAGATAAAAACAATACGAGGGGAAAGAAACATAACTATTAGAAATGGTGGACACCCAGGCAGGCATTATGTTTGTTTGTAATATTTTCTCATATACTATATTCTACTTTCCAAGATATTTATTAAATAAATAAGTATATAAATAAATAAATAAATAAATAAAAATACTATTTCCAAGTTTATCCAAACCACGCTCCTTACTAGATGCACCCACTATTACAAGTTACGCCAACGACTAATACGTAAAACAACCGTCAGGATTACAAACCACGCCCCCTACAAAGCACGCCCACTATTACAAGTTAAGCCCACAACAAATGCGGTTAGGTTTAGAGAAATTGACGAAATTCGCGCGCCCAGCTTCGAGTGGGCATGGTAATGTTATGTAGTGTGATTTGCTAGTGGGCGTTCCTGGGTGTGTAATGGGTGTGGTTTGTAGTCTTGCAGGACGCAGACAGACCCTTCTCATTATTTGGGCGTTTTAGAATGTAGTTCCAGGTTTGAACACTGGGTGTCGCTATAATTCCGTCTAAAACCAGTCAGCGCTCGTTTTTCTCGTCGTTCCCAACGTTATATTAATTTAATAGACCAGAATGTTACCTAGACCAACAGAACGTGAACGGAGGATGGCTACCTAGCGAAATAAATCATTTTCGTTCAGAATAAAGTATTTTGTTTAGTTTGCCAGTGATCAGTTGATATGGTGAAGGAACATGATATGAGTGAACACTAAAATCTTTATTTACCTAGCAATACTGCTCACAGATCACCCAGTATGTTCGTCACTGGCATTAAAGGGAATGTTATGGCTCTTTATTATTCGTGTGACTCCATATTTTTCTCCATCATGCCTCCAGTTAGAAAAGTTTGGACAGCATGGGTTAATGAGTTAATAACCTAAGTACTAATTAAAAATAAAGCTCTTCAGCGAGTGCCATGACCAACTTTGGAGTAACGAGATGATAAAGAGAGAGCATGTTGGTTCCTTCATTCATCTTCGGTAACCACGTTATCCTAGTCAGGGTGGTGGTGGATCTATCCCAGGAACATTGGGCGTGCGGCAGGGCGTCCTGAATGAGACGCTAGTTCTAATGTCAATATCAACTCACGACCTTCCGAGCAGAAGTCCAACGTCCTAACCACTGAGCTACCACTTCCCTATGTGAAACTCTTCACAGGCAGAGCCAAGCTGATATTTGAACCAGTGATTGTGGAGCTATGAGGCAGCAATGCTACCCAGTACCCCATGTTCCACTCTCATATGGGTTAATGTTAGAAGAGAAACTCTATTCAGTTACAACTCTGTTAATGAGTAAGGCAACAGTGAGTTGGGGTGGTGGTTAAGACGTTGGACTTCTGATCAGAAGGTTGTGAGTTCAACTCCCATCACTACCAAGCTGCCACTGCTGGGCCCTTGAGCAATGCCCTTAACCCTCAACTGCTCAGTTGTATAACTGAGATAAGTTGCTCTGGATAAGGCAGTCTGCCAAATGCCATAAATGTAACAGTGACCTCTATCGTTGAATCGTGTTAATATCTCCAGGTTCACATAAAAGGTGTCCATTTATTAGCTGTCCAATCATAGACCTCAATCAAGGTCTCTTTATGTAGTGTTGCTCTTATGTATGCACTAGCTCCCTGCACCGTGCTAGTCTGAACACAATTCAGGGAATTGTCAGGGAAAATGCATCCTTTCTTTAAAAGAAAGCATGTAGTCGATTCAGAAACTCCTTCTACTTCAAAGGCAGCAAAACGTTTTCACAAGTACAACCCGGAGTATATCAAGTACGGTTTTACTGTTTTACTGAACAGAAACAGGTTAAATTAGGAATTGATAGGTGGGCCATGGATGACTGCCATTCAAAAAAGTGGGTTGCAGTGGGTGAAAGGTTGAGAAACCCTGTATTAGACCCCAGCCTCGCTTTAAAGCCATGTAAAAAAAAAATAAATTAAAAAAAAATCACCTGTTGCTATATTTGAGCTTATTGTATTGAATATCATGTTTGCAGTTGAAACTGGTGTGAACATGAATTCTAATTCAGCCCACTGTGGGACTCTCCAGCCATCTGCTTAAATCTACAGCGTGTCCCAAAAGTCTCCATACATAGGGGACTATGTTTGCCAGCACCACGTCGGTTGTGCCTTCGTCAGTGGATGTTTGTGGACGTTCACTTCTCGGTTGGTCCGCAACACTTTTTGTATGTGCTAATAACTTGGCAACAGTGTCATGTGTGATGTGCTTGTCATGTTTCCTGTTAAAGTCCATTGCAACCTTGCGACAGTTTCCTGATCCAGCCATGAGAATGATTCAATATGTTATTCTTTTGTCAAAGGTATTTATAGGTATGAAAAATTTTGGAAGACATTTTGCTAAAAAAAAAAGTGTTAATTTCCCCTATTTATGGAGACTTTTGGGACATCCTGTAGATTAAAGTAGATTAAATTGGTTCCTGAACTACAGGTTTTCAGTAAGGAATGTGACAGACAAAACCACCATTAATCTCTACATATTAAGCCCCAAGCTACAAAATCTAACTGTTACACACAAGCACACAATTCCTTTGTTTTGTTTTTCCGACTAAAGAGTGTCTGTATTTAGGATCTGTCAAGGAGACTGAAGGAAGCAGTTTGAGGTCAGTTGATCTCATTTTGTTGTCTTGTGATGCCTTTTATAACACAGAGCTAATTCATTCCTGTCAATGCTGCCTGTTGTTGGCCTTCAGCATGATGTCATTGAGAGAACACATGGCCTACACTCTGGATTTTCTGAGTAATGAGTTGTGAATATTCGTTTCAGCATGTGTGTTCTGCTTCATAACATTCTCTGTATGTTTATAGTGGAATTTAAAAGAGGAAAAGGTGGAATTGCATGATAAAATGTTTTCAAACACATTGAAGGACAAGGATATAGCCAGACCTTTTATAATGGGGTGGCCAGGATATCAATACTGACTTTATTGGGGGTGGCAGTCTAATCCTCAGTCGTGGAAAATGACATAATTTGGCTGTGTATGTTCTGAGTAACTAGAAGAAGCTAGGGGAAAAAAAATATAGCTAACATAACATTAGGCTAAATCTTATGAAGTACACAAGAGTTCCAAATTCAGTATCATTAGCTGACAGGAGTTAATAATGAACTGAAGAAATCCGATGCTGTGGTCAGTTGGGCCAGGGAAATTCCTTCAGTGTTAGCCAGCTAAACTATTGTTCCTCACCGTTGATCAATGATGAAATGAATGGACAAAATCCCAGATATGTTATAATGGGTGTTGTTATTATTCATTCCCAAGTGTCATGTAAAAAATAAAACGTGACGAGGTGTGCTGTTATAGGAAAACAATCAAGTGTAGTGCCATTAATACCTTGAAGTTGACCATTTTCCTATAATAGCACGAAGTGTTTATTCCTCTTATACCACAGCAATTTGCCAATGCTTACAACATATTTAACCATTTATAATGGCATTTAATGATAATGTTGTGTATGATAATGTCTGTGTGACAAAGGAGTTCCTTATTACTTACTTTATAGCAGCGGTAAACAGCCATTCCCTCACCAGCTTCTCTTTTTCTTTCTCTTTCTCTGAAGTTCCATCCACCCATCTATCCATTTTCCATATCGCTTATCCTACACAGAGTCGCAGGGAGACTGGAGCCTATCCCAGGGGACTCGGGGCACAAGGTGGGGGACACACATTCACACACTACAGATCATTTCGAAACGCCAGTCAGCCTACAACGCATTATTGGAATGGGGGAGGAAACCTGAGTACCCGGAGGAAACCCCCAAAACACGGGGAGAACATGCAAACTCCTCATGGAGGTGGGATTCAAACCCCCAACCCGGGAGGATCGAGGCACCTTGCCCCCGTTCTCTGAAGTTAATAAGATTTTTTTTAAAAACATACACACACACGCACCGCTTTTCAATGTAATTCTTAAGAGAGTCATGCTGATTAATTGCTACTTACAACAGTAAATGCATCAAAAGGGTTTATTATAGCCCTGTATGTTTGGGATTTGATCTACCATCAGACAGCATTACAGCTACGAACTACGTTGTAATATATACTGCTTTCGCTTCTGTAGCTGCAGGAATTTATTGCAAACATTTATAGCAGAGCAGCGATTTAGTTATTTGGAGTAAGTACATGAATAGCCCTTGTGTAATTAGTCACTGTGCCACATTTATCAGCTCTAATAACTCTGGTCTTTTTCTGGAGGTGGAGTTTTTACCCTGCAGCGCTATCCTATTTCTCGGAGATATTCTGTATATGTACATGAGGTGGTCATATCAAATGTCACTGCATGGTGTATTGCAGTGCAGTCTTGGTGTTCATACAGTACGCAGGCTAAACATTATCCTTCCTGCTGTAATTTTACCTCAACGTCCACAAAGGAGCTGATACGGCCAAGGCCAAAGCTCTTTATCTTGGAGGTGAGCTCATGGTAGCAGAAACATCTCTGTGTTTCCGATCACAGGGTTTGAATGGGAGTAAGAATTAGTGATATTCTTTTGCAAAATAATCCAGTTTTATGCATCTGTATCAGGGCATGAAGAAGAAAAGTAAAACACAAGCTGATGTCTTTAGTCTGCTCAGAGAGTTTTGGGGAGATGTCTCTCATGTCAAGAGCTGCCAGTGTTGCCAACAAACTCGACCTGGGCATCACTAAGGCAACCACACAGCCTTCTGATGTCAGTGATGACTAATAAACCAACAGTATGAATGTGAGTAAACTGATGGTCTTATATGCGTATGTTGCAAATCAATGCCTCTTACGCTGATTCTGGCCTGTTAGGATGTAGCAGGAACTCAGTACTGTATTGCATGAACTGTTTTATACAGACATTTAAAGTGTCATAACATTATATATGTTATATATGTAACCTTAAAGCTGTTTACTGTTGAGTCAGTGGTATTTTACATGTGGAGCTATAAGAACATTTCTATTTTATTGCATAGTAAAGGTTTATATTTACATTTTTTAAATTACATTTTCTTTTGGGATCTTTATTCCATAAGTATTTCATCTTATCTAAGGAATATTCAGCATATTTTCTCATTGGCCTTGATTGGCTGGCCCTTCATGCTATAATAAATGTTCTGAACTACTGAATGGATTATGATAAAGAATCCATCCATCCATCGCAGGGCCTGGAGCCTATTCCAGGGAACTTGGGGCACGAGGTGGGGGACACACTGGACGGGGTGCCAACCCATCGCAGGGCACAATCACACACCCATTCACACACTATGGACAATTTGGAAATGCCAATCAGCCTACAACACATGTCTTTGGACTGGGGGAGGAAACTGGAGTAGCCGGAAAGAAACCCCGAAGCATGGGGAGAACATGCAAACTCCACGCACGCAGGGCAGAGACGGGAATCGAACCCCCAACCCTGGAGGCGTGAGGCAAACGTGCTAACCACACACCTTATGAATACTTCTACTTAGCAATATTTCTAAGACGGTATTAGAATGTTCATTGGGAAGCATTATTAGAAGTTTTTTAATCCACACTGAAATGACACATTGTGTTGAAGGTCAACATTAATGCAAGTTTAAAAAAAAAAAAAAAAAAATCTTTATAATCTTTTAAAAATGTATTAAAATATGCAAAAGATGCTTCAAAGATTATTACATATGCAATACCTTGTATATGACAGTTGTTTTATCAAATAAATTTCACTAAAGACTTTTTATTGTATTGGGATAAGACAAGCAATTGTCATACTTTCACATAACAGTTTCATCAAAATAAGGCAGTGAGTCTGGCTTTAAGGCCCGTGAACCTGTGTGTGAAATGCTTTGGACACGCTTCCTTTGAAAGCTGAGAAAAATGACTCATGGGCAGAGTCAAAACAAATAAACAGATAAGCATAACGTCAGTAACGAACAAAACCCCAAGCTAAGGATTAAACCAGAGACCCAGGAGCTGGCAGGCTGCGATTCTACCTGCTGCACCACCATGCCTACATTTGGGGTGAGGTAAGATTGTGTATTTTTACTCATTTTGCAGACACTTTGCAACCCAAAGCAGCTTACAGCTGAGCAAAGCAGATCCGGATTAAGGGCATTGTTCAGTGTCTAGACTTTGGCAGCTTGATTGTACTGGGATTCAAACACACAACCTTCTGACCAGTATTTCAGAGCCCTAACCTCTGAGTCATAAATGTCCCCAACAATTGTGACTTCTCTCTGAGCTGTGCTTTTACACTGAATCTTTGGCCGTTCATATGGTGGGTTTAAACTGTTTTAACGAGTCGCGTCGTTTATGTAATAAGCGACCTTTAGATCTCGCGAGAACACACTCTCCTAAACGGGATATCGGAGCCTGTCGTGCGTCTGACGACACAAGGCTGCGTTGGGGTGTTTAGCTACTTGATGTCATCTGAGAACTGAATCAGGAGATCTGTCCCCCCTCCCCGTTGCTGCGTTTTTTTTTTAAATTGTCAAATAGCACTTTGATCAAGTAGTCGCCAAATGAAGAGTCGCGACACAACCCTCAAACGGTTCCGAAGCTCATTCGCGGGTCGTCTCGATGCTCCGGCGTTAGCTCGCGTTTCGTGCAGATGCGCTTCCAGCAGAGGAGAGAGGAGGAGGAGGAGGAGGGGGCATGAACACACCGCCGAGGAGGAGGAGGATGGCTCTCCGCTCGCATAACGGTATCGCTCGGGATCAGCAAACGGCTTTCTCCGCGCCATTCTGACTTTCGCATATCGCATATCGGTCACACCGCCGAAACCGTCGCCTTCAAACGCGTATCCAGATGGGTGTTCGGGTGTCGAGTGGTTGTAGGTCCGCCGTCGGGCGCTCGGATCCCCACACCGGGGCCGTGTTGTGCTAGCTAACGCTGCTTCTGCTAGCCGCGCTCACCGAATGCCGCTGCACCGAATGAGTCTCGGGCCCTCAGCAGCGACATACCGCTCCATAACGGATACACAAACGCTAACAGCCGTGTCCTGAGATGTAAACGCGGTTCTTGTCTCGCGGGTGGACTATAATTGCAGGACGGAAAGCAAATCGCGCAGTGATGTGGCGAAACGGCGTCTGAAGAGCGTTTCTGTAGCCGGACAGCTCGAGCTAAAAAACCGCTACCCTGAATCACTCGCACTTTTCAGGACAAATTCCCCTCAGAAGTTCACCTCGACACAAACTGAGATGGATAAACTGACCATAATTTCAGGGTGTCTCTTTCTGGCTGCGGATATATTTGCCATAGCTAGCGTCGCAAACCCGGACTGGATCAACACTGGCGAATCTGCGGGTAAGAGCTGCAAGTTCACAAAAATAATACACGACACGGGGTTTGTTTACATGAACTACGAACTGAGTCGTTAATAACTCGGGTTTTTAAAATAAGAAGCTCTCCTTAAACCAAAAAAAAAAAAAAACATTTCCACCTCTTGCCTTGGGCCTTGTTTTCTCCATTAGTATGTCGAATAACTAGTTATATTACAAGCCTTTCAAATGGCCATTTGCAAACAATATCACGAGGCTATTAACTGTTAATACCAAATGGCGTTTATTTATGTCACTTCTCCTAAAGACCCTTAACAGAAACGTAGGAGTTTTGTTTTAGAGCTTGTTAGGATTAGGACTTAATTTTCCACTAAGTATATAGTTCTAAGCCATACTAAAAAAAATATATTTTTCACCCACATAAAATATTCTTTCACCCATTCATTATTTAGTAGCTTTATCCTGGTCAGGGTCACAGAGTCTATCTCTGAAACACTGGGTGTAAGGTGGGAGTGCATACACCCTGAATGGAACGACACACACACACACACACACACACACACACACACACACGTTCACATCTAGTGTAGCCATTCTACCAACCAGTTTGTATTCAGGGGGTGAGGGGAAACTGGAGAACCCATGCAGACCTACACTGGGAGAACATGCACAGAAACTCCACGCAGACAGTAACCCGAGCTCAGGATCGAACCATGGACCTTGAAGCTGTGAGGCAGCAACGCTCCCGACTGCACCACTGCGCTGCCCTAATAGCCTTTAAATGCCTGCTGTTTAAAAGTGCACTTGGCCGCTTTCCCTCCAGGTTTCTGAAAGTAGACGGGGTATTGATGGACAGCTGTGGGTCAGCAAGTCTTCCCTGAGTCAGATGGGCAATTTGCTTTGTTTCCATCTGTGAATTCAGTGGCTAAACAAGAATCTCATCGCCCTTCGTGTGACCGATCCATTTCTAAATGTGAGCTGTGAGCATCTTGCTGAATCTCAAAAGGTTGTGATTGATATTCAGTGTTTTTTTTTTTTTAAGGAAACATGGCTTCCACTGCATAAAGTAATGCAATGTCTAGGAATGCAGTGCAATATACAGCAATACAACTGCAATGTGTTTATTTTTAGGTAGGCTATATAATGTCGTGCTCTGTTCACACCTTGCTTT
Organism: Cranoglanis bouderius; assembly: GCA_023630585.1. Taxonomy (NCBI): domain Eukaryota; kingdom Metazoa; phylum Chordata; class Actinopteri; order Siluriformes; family Cranoglanididae; genus Cranoglanis; species Cranoglanis bouderius. The sequence continues at coordinate 10,107,230 of CM042554.1, forward strand.
TAAATTCATCTAAAAGTCAGCAACTAAGGGTGAGAAAATAAACTGACACTTCCTCATTGATGCATAGATGCCATTCAGACTTTTTAAAGAAATATTTTCACTATTTGCAAGTCAAAACTATAATGAAAATAAAGTTCATTTTCGGCCAATTCTTTTTATTTTTTTTACCCACAAAAGCCTAAACTTATTGGGTGTTGAGTGACTGCTTGTAACGGACATGACGGAAGCATGCCGTGTTGAAGCTCTGTCGAATACCATGTGAATACAATTGGGAGTTTGAGGAAAACAGTCTTGTTGTCCGTATTCAGAGACCTGACTGAGTGGCAAAGCTTCCTCGAAATTCAGAAAGGGCAAAACCAGGTCAGTTATAACTTTCATCACAGAAAGATTTTTGCCCCAAGACTTTCGCTCAATGTTGCATACGCCAGAGCCAAGGTACAGCATTTTATTTTATGCTTTAAAAGAAAATCGTGATCACTCGGTAAAAACTATCCCTCATATAGCTGCACAATACCAAATATATTCTTTTCCTCAGGCACCGTATATATATTAATGTATATAAACGTAGCACCTTGTAGTGGTCTTATTTGTCAGTAACGGCTGTCAGCTGAGGTCCAGTAAGAGGCGCTTTGTGTTCGCACGCAAGACACAAACACTTTAGACCTCACAGTTATACAGAGCTGTCTGTACCCTAGTGGAGTGTCAGTTTCCCATTACATAACGTCACCTGAGAAAGTGGTGTGTCTCGGTCAGCTGCCTATTCAGTACTCAGGACACTGATCAGGGAGTCGGCCATTTTTGTGATGTTTTACAGTGCGAGTACGTAGTCGTGCCACCAGAAATTGAGTTATCCGTGTCCCAAAGTGTACTGAGCCAGGGTCCTTACCAGAGCCTCAACTCGTGTACACGATATACTGATTCACTACCTAGGCATCTAGGGAGCTGTTTGAGACACACCCAGAGTTCTCTCAATGTTATAGGATGGTGGACACAAATGATGGTGGGCATGAGTAGTAAAATATTACTTGAGATGTAATATTACAACAAAAAAAATAAAGAATCCCACCTTTTCTGCGCGAGGTGAAAGCATTACCATGGGTAAGTAACTAAAAAAAATGAACCTGGAACAATAAAAATTTTGATAAAATCATTTGGAGAAACTCCGGCAGGTATTAAATAAAGATTTCTGTGCTGTACTGTTCGGTAGAAACACATTTTCAACCACAGACGTTATCAGGACGATTTTGTGAAGATTTGAGGTCGACCACCGAGTGATCTGCTCTACCCAAAAGTCCCAGTTCGATACACCTGGCACCTGACCACCGAATTCAACACATCTTTTGGTGCAATGCTTGTTACTTGGTAACGTCTCACTGGCTGATAAAACAAAATGCTAAATGTTTTTAGTTTGTTGGTTCCTATATTCACAAGTCATAAAAGGTGAAAATGGGTCAATGGTCATTAATGACATGAGGGACATTTCCTTTTCCAACACCTTCGCCACAAAAACCCTGACTTGCACACATTCACATCGAAAGAGATAAGCAGAAGCTTTCGGCCAGTGATACAAATCCACTGATAAAAGTAAACGAGAGTAAATTAAAACAACTAAACAGTAAATAAAATCAGTGAGAGCTTAGGCAATCTAGGGCTGTGCCATATCGTATCGTCCATGATATACCGTTACAATTCCTCCCCATGATAAGAACTTGTCATCCCGTGATATTGACGATATGGTTGATGTCGTGTTTACACACCACAGCGTGGGCGTCTCGCACGTAGAACGAGCATGATTGAGTTCCAACCCTAGACGAGGAAGAAGAATGAATCCCCCAAAACGAAGGAGCTTCCGTCGTAAAATGGAAGTGGTTCGGATACAGAAGATCAAATGTGAATCGAACGTCTGTGATTTGTAATGAGTGTCAAAAACCCGTATCGACAAAGGGTGGAAACGCATCAGATCTGTTCCTCCAGCTCAAGCGAAAACACCGACCATAAAGACAGAAGTGTCAACAAGTAACGTAAAGCAAACTACTTTAATTCAGAAGGGTTATAAATCCTGCGAGTATGCTTGTTTGCATTTCCCTGGCATTATAATTTGCGAATAAAATTCATATTCTGTTTTTTCAGCCTACTTAATTGGCATATTTTAGTATTTGATGATGGTCAGAATTAAGTTATCCCTTTTTTGGATCAGTGTTTTTGTTTGCACGGCTTTCAAGACTATGCTGATGTGACTTGTGGCCATGTCGAATGTTACTATTTTCATATCGCCATTGATATCGTTACTGCAAAAAATACCATGAAATATCGTGATGAGGTTTTAAGTCGGTCTCACCCATCCCTAAGGCAAACACATCACGTCAAGTCCTGTAGACGGTTGTTAGCTGTTTTGGTTAATATCGATATATTAATTAAAAATAAATTCTATCTCGCTCACTCATCATACTCCTTTTCATCTACAGTAACGGTATATAAAAATGTATTATGACAGTCATCCATCCTTTTCAGCAGTCTAGAAGAAAGCAACATCTTGTGTTTCAAATTAAACTCTGCATTACGTTATGGAGCTTTATATCGGCTCTATCATTTATACTTTTAGGATTAAACATATTCGTCGTCTGTTATTGTGCAAGACGGTTACTATATTGAGAATCCTACCTGCAAAACCGATGTCCAGCTTTCATTGCTTACTGACCGTGTATTTCTTTCAGTCGATGAATAATGCTCATATTGGGAGTGACCTGATGTTTTTGGTTGTAGTGACGAGCTGCAGTTGTAAACTGAATAGATACGTTGGAAGTATGATGATACCGTGGCATAGTTTCAACTCACATGGCGAGTTCATGTGAAGGAAATGCTTTAGCGATTGAGCTTGGTGTTAACGGTTATTGCCATCTCGTTTTCCTTCCTCCTCCCCGTCATCGAGATTGCAGCGTGTGCGCCTCTGCCCTTCCTGTCGAAGATGAGGATGAAGGGAAATTAGAGAGTTCTCTCCAGAGACAGAACCAATTTTAATAGAAGGTGGTTTTGTACTGACTAGCTGAACTCCAGAGGCTGTGGGCTGGACTATTTTTAATCTGACCTTTTAGTTTGTTCTATTCCTGTATTTCCAACTTAGAACATTGAGGTAAATCCCAAATTAGGAGTAGTAGGTGCGCTGATGTCCGGACATTTCTTGTCAGACAGCGGTGTGTTATGTTGCCTTTGTGATTAACGATTAATGCTTGTTTAGATGTCAGAGGCTCCCTGAGGCGTCAACATTTTTAAGCACAGTAGGTCTTGTTGAAGCTTTCTAACATTCATTGTGATTTGCGTTACTTATGCATGCTACCGGATGTTTCTGCTGTTTCTGGGTGAAATCTAATTGCCGTGGCTGTGACGGCCCGAGGGTCGATAGATGCTGCGAAAAGCGATAAGTAGCCGTGAAGGAAATCGAACAAATTCCTAGATGCCTAGATTCTAGTCAACAAAGTAGAGGAAGAATACACCCTTAAAATGATCTCAGGTCATTCTCTTTCCATTGTTCAGTCAAAGTCCCTCATGCAGATCATCGCTCAATGTAAAACAATGCAGTTGCACAAGCGATGCTGAAGAAATCATTTTAAACGAATGACTCAACAGACATGGAAGTCCAGACGAATGGTACAACAGACATGAAAGTAAATGCAAGTCAGCAGCAGGATTGCAGCATTCGAGGGAGCAGATTTCACAGCGTACATATTTCAAGGCCATGCGATCAGCAGCACACGCACATTTCTGCTTTTACCTTCCTAACGTTACTTCCGTCAAGTCCCTTTAGGTTCTGCTAAAGCACTGACTGCACTGCAAAACACTCACGTTAAGCTATTTTTTTTTTTCTTTAGCCTGGACACATGATCTTGTCCTGAAGAATGCCGTTATTTCAGTGCCATTGTTAGCTTTTTTTTTCCCCCTCCAGGTGTTAAGCAGAAGTTGGGCAGGATAACACAGTCACCTGAGACTATGGGAGGATTTAGCACATGTATAAAACCTGAAGTCAAAGAAGTGCCTCAAAGCACTATTGCACTTTTCTCACCTTTTCTCATCAAACACGTCGGTGAGGGAAACTTCATTTCCGTTACTGTGCTGTGGGATGATGATCCCACATCAGCGATGGGTAAACCACAGGTGTAGAACATCTCACTCTGTTTTACTCACATTCTAAAAGGTCACCTTAAAGGGATAGTTCATCCAAAAGTGAAAATTCTGTCGACAATTACTCACCCTCAGGTCCCGTTGTATCGCGAGAACGTTCGCTCTCTCGTTCTCGGGGACCCAGAAGCGCTGCACTGTTTACGGCAGGGGAAGAGGGACACTGTAAACAAACTAAGTCACATAGAACAATCTTTGTAGCAAAGATGTTTACATGGAGGAGGACTTGTGTTTTCTGTGCCCGCTCTCGCGTCAACTCTCGCATCTCTCGTGAACACGCGTCGGAGATCTATGCGGAAATGAAGATATTTTGTGAATAAAGACTTCACAGAGCATTCGTATTGCCTCATAAAATGCGGAGTAAACCACTGGTGTCACATAGATTACATAACTTTTTTACAATGCCTTTATGAACTTTTTGGAGCTTGAAAGTTTTGGTTACTTGGACTGTAAACGAAGGGACAGAAATCTCTCTGGTTTCATTAAAAATGTCTTTATTTGTGTTCCGAAGATGAACGAAAGTCTTCTGGGTTTGGAAAGACATGAGGGTGGGTAATTGATGACCGAATTTTCATTTTTGGGTGAATTATCACTTTAGTATGCCATTTTAAACCATTAAAAATAATCTATGCTGCAAAATATCTTGAGAATTACCAAAGACACAAGACCAAAATGCTCAGGAAACATCTCTACAGAACATCTTTTATTTAAAAAAAAAAAAAACTCTCAATCTCCTGATGATGGGTTTTCAACAAGCACTTTTATTTTAGCGAATGCTTTTCTTTTGTGTCATACAGGAGCCCAGACATCTCTACACCTTTGGGCACACCTCATGCCATAGTATTACAGATCTCTTTGTGGACACCTGATATGTGTTCGTTCAGCATCCTATTCCAGATTTAGTCCCCCACTTTGCTGTTATCATAACCTCCACTCTTCTGGGAAGGCTGTCCACTAGATTTTGGAGCTGTGGGGATTTGTGCTCATTCAGCCACAAGAGCATTAATGAGGTCAGGCGAGGAGGTCTGGGGTTCAGTCAGCGGCAGTCAGTCGGTGTTCAGTGAGGTTGAAGTCAGGGCTCTGTGCAGGACACTAAAGTTCTTCCACTCCAACCTTGGCAAACCATGTCTTCATGGAGCTTACTTTGTGCACAGGGGCATCGTCATGCCGGAGCAGGTTCGGGCCTCTTGGTTCCAGTGAAGGGAAACGGTAATGCTAGAGCATGCAAAGACATTCCAGACAATTGTGTGCTTCAAACTTTATGGCATCAGTTTGGGGAAGACCTACATATGGGTGTGATGATCAGGTGTCCACAATCATTTGGCCATCTCATATTTCTCACCTGTAGACACGAGTAGAATTTCTCCATCTGGGTCTCTACCTGGTATTTAATAGTAAGCATCCTTTGTCAACAATATACCGTTAGCCAAGTTAGTTTATCCGCTAGCTAATTGCTTGCAAACTAGCTGGCATTTTTTTCACAGGTTAACACGAGTGGGGTTTCGGTGTCTGAGCCCTAATTTACATCATATTCTCAGCAATTTTGTTTGAAAAATTTGATGTCAGCTAACTTAATATAAACGTTCTTGTTTCCGGGTTCCAAGCCATCATCATGGATTTGGATAGGACTAAAATCCCAGAGATAATTACTCAGTAATAATGACTGTACGCCACCTCCCCAGGTAAAACTAATCCAATCCAAGGACAACAGATGTACTAAGTTTACATTTATGGCATTCGGCAGACACCATTCTCCAGAACGACTTACGTGTATCTCATTATTATTATTATTATTATTATTTTTTTTTTTTTTTACACATCTGAGCAGTTGAGGGATAAGGGCCTTGCTCAAGGGCCCAGCAGTGGCAGCTTTGGGATTTGGGAACTCATAACCTTTCGATCAGTTGTCCAATGTCTTAACCACTGAGCTACCACTGCCCTAATGTACCGACAGTAGAGTGTGTTTTGAAGGGAAAAATGTCACTTTTGCATTGTGTTCACTAATTTGACCCAAGAACCAGTTGATATCTAATCAGAATCAGCATTTGTTACATTTAACTATTAAAAAAAAGTACATTTTCAGCTCAAATCAGATAACAAGGCAGCTGTCTATCGCCACTGGTAGGTTAGTTTTAATCTACTTTCCTACTGCTTGAAAGAAATTTCCCATTATTTCAAACCCTGTATATAAAACTTTTTTATTTTTGCACACTTTATTTAATTTTGTCTGGTGTCAATATGAGTAACTGAGTAATCTCTAACTTGATTCTAGTTTAGGGTTTGAAGCTGTTCTGCTTTTTTTGAGCAAAAAAAAAAAAGGCAGTTAAAAAAAAAAAAAAAAAAAAAAAAAAATATATATATATATATATATATTTTTTTTTTTAACAAGCACAAGAGCTCCAGTAAACACCGCTGCTCACACAATGGATAATTTTCACACTCGCCCTGTGACTAAGAGTTCTCCCAGGGACAAAAAGCGAGTTGGTGGTCTTGACATTTTGAAAACAGTCCCTCCCAGGCTTTCATGTCCAGCAGCACTCTGTGTGAGCAGAATGATTAACATGCATCTCGCTCTGCTGTATGCCACTTATTCACGTTACAAGTGGGTTGATTGTGCACGGTAATGGATTGTTGTCGGACATTTTCAAAAGTGCCATTTCCGTTCATGGTAAAATAAGCACGGTGGTGTAAATGCCAGTCCCTCCCATTAGTCACACGTTGTAGCGTGTTAGCTGCGGGACACGAGCGCAAAGCATCGAGTAGGCTGCACTCGGATGTGAACTCTGCTGATTAAGCTGCATTCTTCTCACCTACTGAAATCGATTAGCTTTAAAAACCACGAAATGGCAGCGCAGAACGTCTGCTGGGTAGCTGAATATTTTGCAGCTGTCACTTAAATATTGCTGAAAATGTTTTTTTTTTTTTTTTTTCCTCTCTTTCTTCTCTGTGTTGAGTGAAAATGAGGGGAATCGTAAATAACGTAGTGCTTTATTCTCACTATTGGAGGTGCTAAATCTGTCTCGATTTAGCAAATGTTCCAGCCTGACTGGTATAGTGGATAGATTAAGTGATTTTAAAAGCCTTTGTAAGAGGGTCTGTAAATACTTCCAATTATTATCGCTATGACTGCAAACTATTTAACATGGCAGATTTGGGGGGAAATGTTCTCCGAATACATCATATTATCTGGATATGAATAATATGTAGACGCACCGTTCACCTTCCTCTTCCTGAATTGGATGACATCTTTGCTTTACAGTTTGAGGTTAGTTATCATCAAGCCAGATCACTTAGAACAGTGCAAAATGTGTTTTGTACTGACTTGATAATGTAGGAGTCATAAAATAAAAAATCTATAACAGAGTTTGTACTAAAAAAAAATAGGGTGCCTAAAACTTTTGCACAGTACTGTATATCTATCTATATGTAATGCATTTTTATTACAATTATTATATAATCATTTATTATATTCTAATAAATATTATATTTATAAGTGCAACGTTACTTCATCACTGGCAGTTTGTGAGAAAATCTATATACACCATATGGCCAAAAGTTTGTGGACACTCGACCTTCACTTTTTTTTTTTTTTTTTTTTTTCTAATCTTCAAACTGTCCAGTTTGGGGGCGTCTGTGCCCATGATAGCCCCAGATTCCTGTTCTTGGTTGACAGGAGTGGAATCTGATGTGGTCTTCTGCCTTTGTAGCCCATCCACCTCAAGGTTCAATGTCATGTGCATGCCGAGATTCTTTTCTGCTCACCACGGTTATAAAGAGCGATTATACGAGTTACTATATCCTTCCTGGAAGCTTGAACCAGTCTGGCCATTTTCCTCTGAGCTCTCTCAACAATGCATTTCCACCCACAGAACAAGATGGTTATCATCAAGCCAGATCACTTAGAACAGTTAGTATCAGTTTGATGCCTCTTGCTTACAGGAAATCCTAAGCAGACAAAGCCAGCAGACCACAGTGTGGTTAAGGTGCGAGACATGTTGGTGATACAAAACAGATTGTAGGGTATGATTTTTAGAGTGAAATTATAAAGTTTCACATTCAAAAAAATAGGTTAAATGTTAAAGAATTAGAAAATCAAAGTAAAAAACAAACAAACAAACAAAAAAACAAGTTTAAGTATACTGAGAAAAGCTTGTGACTGGATACTGTGATCTTTTTATTCATTTGAATATTTTTTTAAAAAGTTTATTTTTTAAAATATAAAAAATAAATATACAGTACTGTGCAAAAGTTTTAGGTGCATGCAAAGAAATGCTGTAGAGCAAAGATGCCTTCAAAATAATGAAATTAAATGTTTCTACATTAAAAAAATACCATAAAGAGCAGTAAACAGTAGTAAATGAAACAAAGTCAATATTTGGTGTGACAAAAAATAAAAATAGTAGTCTCCGGTACCACTTTTGCATTTTTATAAGGAAATGAGCTGGTAAGTTTTATTGAGCATCTTGTAGAACCAGACACAGTTCTTCTGGAGACTTTGACTTTCGCTTCTTATATTTGCAGCAAAACCCAGCAGCCTTCATTGTGTTTTTTGTCTGAAAAGTGTCTCCTACGTAATATGCTGCTTTCTTTAATGACATACAAACATTTTTCTGTAACATTTAATTTTGTGCTAGGAAACTAATGTTAGGGAATCTAAAATGTGTTTTGTACTGACTTCATAATGTAGAAGTCATAAAATAAAAAATCTATAACTGAGTTTGTACTAAAAAACATAAGGTGCCTAAAACTTTTGCACAGTACTGCACATCTATCTATAAGTAATACATTTTTAGCCTCAGATTCCTGTTCTTGGTTGACAGGAATGGAATCTGATGTGGTCTTCTGCCTTTGTAGCCCATCCACCTCAAGGTTCAATGTCATGTGCATGCCGAGATTCTTTTCTGCTCACCACGGTTATAAAGAGCGATTATACGAGTTACTATATCTGGAAGCTTGAACCAGTCTGGCCATTTTCCTCTGAGCTCTCTCAACAATGCATTTCCACCCACAGAACAAGATGAACAAGATGCATTTCCACCCACAGAACACCTAGTCACTTACAATATGTTTTTTTTTTTTTTTTTTTTTTTTTTGTTTTTCACACCATTCTGTGTAACTCCAGAGATTGTTGTGTGTTAAAATCCCAGGAAATCGGCAGTTTCTGAAATACTCAAACCCATCCCTTCTGGTACCAACAGCCATGCGCGTGTGTGTGTGTGTGTGTGTGTGTGCTCGCATCCGTTCATGTTCTAGCACGGTGAAGTAAACAGTGAAAGCCTGCAGCGGTATCCACTCAGCCTCGACTTTCCACTCATGAGGGTTCACATCAGCTGCTTGACTCATACCTCTATCGCTTCCTCTCTCCATCTATGCCTGTCCAGCATGAATAAGAGCAACGCTCAGGAAGTGTTTCCTGCCCTCTCCTAGACAGCCTCTGTGAATAAGAGGGCCATCCAATGAGATTATTATTATTATTATTATTATTATTATTATTATTATTATTAGAGCTCATCATTCACTAGGTCTTTGTGCAAGGTGTCTAACGCACATCCCAAAATGGCATCCTATGAGCTTCCTTATATGCTGGTAAAATGTTTCTCACAAAGTCAGCCAAGCTAACTCTGACTGAGCACAGAGGAAGGTGACCTCCAACCTCGCTCTTGTTGTGTATTTAGGTGTGTCTTCCTCACAACACGGCGTTCCTCTCCCTCTCTAGTGTGGTGGACTGCCGGGAACTGAGACGCCTCTCCGTTGCTTTGACTTCATATGTATTGCTTCAGGTTTATTTATCCAGATGTGTAGCTGCACAAAACCTATCCAAGTTTCTTGTGCGCGTTCGCGTTTAAAAGCTCGCTGCTCCGAAAGTGCACCATGGCATGCCAGCTGTGTGTAAGGCTGGAATTTGAGCGTAGTTGTGAAGCAGCGGGGGGAACGGAGGGAGCCGAGGGGGAATGTTTACAGGATGCAGACACAAGTCTTTATCGAGCTCATTAAACGCGTTCTTCCCACCGAAACAAGGCACCATTTGCTTTCATCAAAGCTCCGTCATAAACGTAGGAGTCTAAACATTTACAGGAAAACAACAGCGCATGATCAAGACTTTAGGGGACATGAGGAAGGGCAATTTTCCCTAAAAACATGTTGAGTCAGGCCGAATCACTCTCAGCTGATTGAATTTACCATTTATACCATTTACATCTTTTTTTTTTTTTTTGTTAAATAGCTAAAACATGATAAAGCCGACAACTGGAAGCTCATTTTCTGTATTTCACAATTTAATGATATTTTATATTTTTCAAATTGCTTCAATTATAAATCAAATCTAAATGTATCATATCATAACAGATTCAGTGGAATCGTCAAAAATAGTTATGTTGCCTTATTAATCAAAATAGTATCGTATCATATGTGGAATATGTTTACACCCCTAGTATTTATTACCTTTTGTTTGCGGCAAATTATAGTTTTTTGTACCTCAACCTCTTACTGCAGTGCTTTTTCGTTTCATCTTAAGTCCATTCAACTTAAGCATTTTTGGTTTGTTCATCAGTGCTTAAACTTGCTAAACCTAGATCTACCTAGATCTTTTTAATGTACATTGAATTTATGCCCTACACTGTAAGCCCAGGTGCATCACCCAGGCATGTATATGCCACTGAGTTGTGAAAGTGAAACTTCAGTGAAACAGGAAGTCATGGATGACCAACAATTTCAAAACACTCACGTGGACTTCAGTGGGTAACCTTTTGATAAGGGTTTTTATTTTCTTTGAACAAAATTCCTTCGACTAAATGTTCGCTTTTCCATCACTAAAGAGGGTGACGATAATTCTGGAGTTGACTATACTTTAGGGCTGCAACTAACGATTATTTTGATAATCGATTAATCTGTCAATTATTTCTTCAATTAATTGGATTAAAAGGCCAATTTTTATTTTCTGCATTACCACCCCCCCGAAAAAACGTTATTTCACATTCTGCCCAATGTTGTCCTTCAAAAATCGTGCAAATTGAAGGCTATGAAAAAGGTATGTGTGGGCTATGCTATACATTGTGCAAAGGATTTTTAAAAATATTAACATTATATTTTGAAAACAAAAGAACAACTGATTCTCCACAAGCTTTAAAGCAGAAGTTAAATCACTATATTAAAACTGCAAAAAAAGAAGAACAAAAGCACAAACTAACTGTTAACTGATAAGAGGCAGTGCTCTTGTGCTGCAGTAACACTCATTTGAACACAGTAACATGTTATTTCATTCTGTAAATGTGTGACACTTCTTACATTTATATACAATTACACGTTATAACCCCATTACAGTTACTGCTCTCATAAACGCAATAACTTGTTTCTAAATATAGCATCGGACAACATATTTGATCAAAAATGAATATTTTAGTCAGAGTTATTGTGCTTCCTTTCTATTGCGCGCTGTTTGACGCGCATGCACGGACTCGCGCCCATTCACTGAAGTTTAACGGAGACTCGCTTGCTGTCAGGACGAGGCTTTATGTAAAATGGAAATGCTGGCGTGAATTTCTAACATTTACAGATAAGGATATAAAGGTAAAAATGTAATTCCTGCACTGAAGAAACACATCTGTCGCAGCATCTGACACGACAAGCCACACTAATACACTTACAAGTTAATATAAAACATTCTCATGCTTTGGACAACCTGGATCGTGCACTTTTCCTGCAGCAGCTCACTCTGTGACCTCCGCTGTTTTTCAGATGTGTTTTATTCATAGAAATGTGTTTTTCACCCTTGTGAAGTGACGTCAATGACTGGGTTATCCACAGCGACGTCACAGACCCAACTAATCGATAATGAAATTCGTTGTCGATTGTTTTAATTTTCGATTAGTTGTTGCAGCCCTACTGTACTTACTTTCAAATACGTCTGGACTAATAGGTGTGACTTATGCTGGGGACATTTCCGTACCATTTTTTTTTGAAAATGTGGTACATAAAGATCTTATAAAATGTAACTCTTGCACGTAACCGCTTGCAGAAAAGAAACTAATGACAAACAATTTCTATAAATATTATTTCAGCCCAAATGGCATTTGTTTCTCAGCATGTGTGTAATAAATCCTTTATGATAACACTTTTGCATCCGCATGGCTATAAATGAACAGCATGAGTCGATTTCTTTTCTTTTCAATTTTCTTTTTATGTTTGTGCCAATTTATATCAGCTGTAGCCGTCATTATAGCTGTCATATTCCCATTACAATGGTAGGATCATGCTCTTAACTTCGATCACACAATGATTTTTTTTCCTTTCGCACTCTCATTATTCTTGTCCCCGAGCACTTTTCAAAACAAAGTTATGCCCATGAGTCAGTGGCCTTTCTGAATGACTAGCTGACTATTCAGTCCAAAGAAAGCTCTCTGTAGCCCTGTGTTATTAATTTGGCTTAAGGCCATGTCCACCTGACACCAGCCTGACGTACACAGTCCTTTAATAACTAATTCAGGTTGGTCTATTCATTGCTTAAATAAATTAGAACCTTTTATTGACCTGAAACGGGGTCACCTCAAATGAAGACAGATGGATTGCGCATAATAACGACAGTGCTGATGATGGTACAGGAAGTCCTGTGGGATTTGCCTTACAAATAAGTACTTGTTAAAATAGTGCTTTATGAGTAATGAATTATATTTGGAGGCATAATCCTGCCAGTCTTTAATAATGTCCAGACCATATCATATTAGTAACATGAATTATGGATCAGTCTACAAGAGATGTGTGTGCGGGACTCTTTTTAATCCCTCTCCTACTCATTCTCAAAGGAATTCTGACTAATCCCGCTTGCTCCAGCAGACACTCGTGACCAATCTCACTCACTACTGCACACACTGCTGACCAATTCTGCTTGATCCTGCACACTGTTGACCAATCTTGCTTGCTCCAGTAGACACTCTTGGCCAATCCCACTCACTCTCACACACTCCTGACCAATCCCACTCTCTCCTGCACACTCTTGACCAATCCCGGTCGCTCCAGTAGACACTCTTGGCCAATCCCACTCGCTCCTGCACACTGTTGGCCAATCCCAGTCGCTCCAGTAAACACTCTTGGCCAATCCCAGTCGCTCTGACCAATCCCACCCACTCCTTCACACACACTTGACCAATCCCACTCACTTCTGTACAGTTTATACCAGCCCCACTCACTCTGACCAATCGCACTCACTCCAGCAGACACTCTCGACAAATCCCACTCACTCCTGCACAGGCTCTTGACCGATCCTGCTCGATCCTGTACACACTCTGTTGCTATTATTTTTGTGTGCACCTGTCTGCAATATTTTCTAGCAAACTTCCCATAATATAAACGGGTTTTAAACTGCCATAACCCTGGCAAGGATAAAGCATTTACTGAAGATTTGCAGTGTCTCATGAGTACCCCATACCCTCATTTAAAGCCTAGTTCAGACGCCGACCAACGCCAACAATCACCAGCTTTTAAAAGTTGGCTGTTGGATTTAGAATGTTGGGAGAAACAACTGTCATGTTCACAACGCCCCAACAGACACCAACAAACTTTTTTACGGACAGTCAGACTGGTATAAAAATGGATAATCCTTTTACCACAATCAAATTTTTATTATTACTACTGTCTTTACGTGTCGTCCGTTGCCTGAAAAGACAAATAGTGAAACGAAAGAGGTTGTGGGCGAAGCCTTGGTTGCGACATGAGAGACAGGGCACGCATTTACATTAATGTAGAGAACTGCAGACAGAGGATGTGAGGAGTTTTCAAAATTTTGCTCGGTTCACCCCCAAGCAGTTTCAGCAACTCTGAGAAAAACATCTTAAGGTATGTGGTAAGCTAAGGCCATTATTTGATCATGCGTTATAAACAATATTTTGACGCAAATATAAGTTATAAACATTTGTTGCGATTTCGCTTCTTACTTCATGAAACAGAATACAGAAAATGACATACGGATAGCGGATGATCCCGATTAAAAACCAAAATGCACAAGTAGATGATCCTGACCAGGGTCAAGATAAACAATTTTGTTTAAATAACACATCGATACATAATTTATCCTCTTCTTTCTGATTCGTCCAGAAATATGCCATTTTACCCACAACAATGATTTAGTGCACCTAGCACAACAGGCTTCCGTTTCTGTGGGATTGTCAGGGGCGCTTGCCTCATCACCATGGCAACGGTTCGTGCCCAGGTCAGATTACATCAGGGTTTCCACAACCAGCAAACACCGATTGAACATGTTTAGCCAGTGAAAACAAAGGCGACGCCGAAAGGGTTAACACTCTGATCTGACAAAACCTGACAAACGTGTCTGTTGGAGTCGGTCGGCGTCTGTCTGTGCAGTGTGAACTAGGCTTAAACAAGCATGGTCTTTGTGTTTTGGAAGCTTCATTTCCATCTGCCTGTATGAGAGTAAAAACAACCCCCTCTCTCTGCAACTTTCTCATTGGATCCTGCGAGAACCCAGTCCCAATGCACACCTCTAGCCTACACTGTCACTGTATATCTGTCATCTTCGTTTTCACCAAACCCTCTTAAAAAAACTGCGTGATTCAAATCTGATACTAAATATATGCTCCGTGTGTGTGTGTGTGTGTGTGTGTGTGTGTGTGTGTGTGTGTGTGTGTGTGTGTGTGTGTGTGTGTGTGTGTATGTATATATATATATATATATATATATATATATATATATATATATATATATATATATATATATATATATATATATATATATATAGAATTATTTTGGGAGTTCATTTTAGGTATATGGGATGTAGAGGTCTATTTTTCTATTTTTTCTGTGTTCAATTTGGAAGTCTAAAACATTCCTTCAGGAGAGAACAGGAGTGAGTTTAAAAACACACACACCTTTAATCTGAGCCAAATAAAAGGTTATATATGAATAATCATTACTAGCCTGCTCATGGAAGGTATAATTGGTAGAAGAGCTTTAAGTAGCTAATGGATTATATGGAGTATATGGTGAGTGGCCTGGTGGTTAATGTTAATAGAGTTATTTGTTCTTAGCTCATTTTTAATGTGACTGCTGGCACATTTGATATCCACTTTGCACTTTGGACCTTTTTAAAAACCGCATCACCAATAGTAACTGAATCAGTTTACTGTTGCATTGGGAAACGGAGGAGAGTGACATCTGAATCTGACACAGCTTCTGTACGGCCTTATATATTTTACAGAGATTGTGGTTGTTTTTTGTTGTTGGTGGTTTTTTTTTTTTTTTTTTTTTTTTGCAAACTAGATTTCATCATCCTATACACTATCTATGAAGGGGCAGCAGTACTCTGAAGCCTTGGCTACTGTTGTTATTGTGTGATGTACTTTATATTGCTTTCCATTGTGATGCACTACAGTGCAGCCCAATAATATTGTGTATCTAATCACATGTATCTCAAGTTCTGTCCCTTATTGAAATAACACTGGCTAGGTAAAAAAAAAAAAAGACAGCCTTGTTAGATATACAAGTATAGTAAAGTGAAATTCTTTTCTTTGCATGTCCTAGCTTGTTAGTAAGCAGAGGTCAGACTGCAGGGTCAGCCATGATATGGGACCCCCGGAGCTCAGAGGGTTTAGGCCCTTGCTCAGGCACCCAACAGAGGCAGCTGGGCAGTGCTGGGATTTGAGCTCACAACCTTCTGATCAGTACCCCAAAACGACTGAGATACCTTTGCACTAAACATGGACTTTTAAAACAAATTCAGTTTGGAAATATTAGAAATAAACCAGAAATCTGGTTTAAAACAACAACTCCTCCTCCCTAACAAGCTTCAGTAATTGACTTGTTGAATATTGGAAGAATAACTGATGCACCTTATGATAAAATGTGATAAAATCACTTTATTCATTCCTCCTATCCTGTTAGAGTGTCTCAGGAAGAACTGATTCATGTCTGTGTTTTAACACCTACAAATAACCAGTGTGTCCCATCTGGAACTCGCGTTTTTTTTTTCATGACTAGAAATTCAACACTAATTCTATCCATCTGCGTTGGCATTCAATTAACAAGCGCTAAGTGTTCTGCATATATTACACCCATGCTTTGATTTACGCTGGCTTCCCGTCTCATCCTGAGTCAATTAAAAACTCCCACTCCTTACAATTAAAGCACAACACTTTGTTATACCTCCTCGATATACTGCATTTTTACATCCGGGATCACACACTCCACGTCCAACAGTACTGGTGTCTATGGGGACTGAACTTTTAATGCTTTCCTGTCGTCTTTCAAGGCCCTTGCGATTCCTTTCGCCTTCTGTCTTCAAACTGCAATCTCTTCTACATTTACATATTTAATTGAATTTGAACGCATCTTTATGTGTGTGAGAGGTGCGTTATCAATTATTTGTATAACTTGATTGACCCCTAAACAAGGGTGCCCAGGCCTCACAGAGAAATCAGCCAATCATGTGGCAGCAGTACAGTACAGTGCAGAAAATCATGCAGATAGAATTTATATCAGTCATGTTCACATTAAACATTACAATGGGGAGATCACAAAATGCGGTTTCGCTGACTTTGACCATGGCATAGTTGTTGGTGCCAGACAGGCTGGTTGGAGTATTTCAGAAACTGCTGATCGGGGATTTTCACACACAACAGTTAACTATCTACACAAACATCACCTGGTCTTTTTCCCAGTTGTCAGCTGTCCAGGTTGGGTGAGTCTGTGTCCAGTGTAGCCTCAGATTCCTGTTCCTGACTGACATGAGTGGAACCCGATGTGGTCTTCTGCTGTTGTAGCCCATCCACCTCAAGGTTCGATGGGTTATGCATTCTGTGATGCTTTTCTGCTCACCACAGTTGTAAAGAGTCATTATTCGAGTTACTATAGGCTTCCTGGAACAAGTCCGCCTGTTCTTTTTCTGAGCTCTCTTATAAACAAGATGTTTCCCCTCACAGAAATGCCACTCACTGGATGTTTAAAAAAAATAAATAAAAAATTTCACACTACTCTGTGTAAAATCTAGAGACTGTTGTGTGTGAAAATTCCAGGAGGTCAGCAGTTTCTGAAATACTCAAACCAGCCCATCTGGCCCCAACTACCATGCCATCAAAGTCACAGAGGTCACATTTTCCCCCATTCTGAACATTACCTGAAGCTCTTGACCTGTATCTGCATGATTTAATGATTTGCCCTGCTGCCACATGATTGGCTGATTGGATAACTGCATGCACGTTCAGTTGCACAGGTCTTCCTGTTAAATATATTTTTAACGAATGAATGTATTGTATATCGTGTTGGCTGCTTGGTTTGCGACACGTCTCACGTTTATTATTGAGTCGGTGAGTGTTTAGGAACAACTGACCAACTTTATCAGCTGTGTGTTTAGTAAGAAAGGATAAATGAATGAACCGGAAGGTTGTTTTTGGTTATTTTTTGTAATAAACAGATGTGCCATCAACCATAGATGCTCCTTCATAACTTGAGGTACTCTGGCTATGCAGACTGTAGCCAGTCTTTTAGCTGAACTAACGTTTTCCCAACCCTGCTGAGACAGTGTGGTTCCATGTTGTCTTCATCTGTATTTAGTTAAAACAAATGGTTCGATGGACCTCTTGTAAATAGCTATGGTCTGAAGCATAGTAGAGGCCACTCCCACTTTGGAGAAGCATGAATGAGGTTTTAACAGTTGCTTCACTGAATGTGCTTTAAGGGTGTTGTGAGATGGACCGGATTTCCTGTGTGTGTGTGCATGTGTGCACGCGTGTGTGTGTGTCCATGCGTGTGTGCTCAATGCTCTGCCTGCTTTTTAGTTGTTGTTGTTGTTGTTTTTTTTTTTTTTTTTCTTTCTCTCCTGGACCTCTGAAACACCCCTAGGTGCAGTCTGCATTAGTGTGTTTACATAAATCTGTCTTGCTGTTTATATCTGTGTCTGTAAATCTCATTTCACACACAGACTTTCATGCAGTTATTTAACAGCAAACTAATTGGTGTGGGAATCTACCAAGACAAGACTTAGTCAAATTTACTGTGAAAAGGAAGATGGCTTGCAGTGTACTTATCTTTACACTAGCTGCCGTGCCTCATTTAAAGCATTAACACAGTAAAACCTCTGCAGAAAAATAATTCGTCATACGTTTTGATTGTCGTGTGCTTTAAGTGTAAAGGAAGCTTAATTGGCTTCCCTCTCTACCATGAGGAGAGAAAAGCCACTTAGGATTCGCTGATGCATATGAAATCCTGAAATCCACTTATTCCTCTTGGCCACCACAAATAATTTTTCAAATGGGGATTTTAGGATTGTTACACTGGGGAGACATTTAGGCTTAATTGGAAACATATTTCGTGTGATTTTAAAGAGGTGTATGGTTTCCCCCCCCCCCCCCCCCCCCCCGAGTTTATTAACAACAGCAGCATGTCCAGAGCACAAACTGTTTCTTGGTTTCGTAGATAACATTTTTACTTGATCTCTATTCATGAGGCTGCAGTTCATCACAAGGGCACTGCCTATAAATTAATTAGGGTAAAATGGTTTTACCCCAATTCATTTATATTCACAGACTAGTTGGTTATTTTAAGCAAGAGCAGATGAGTCTGCATAATGCATTGCTTTTTATATAAAAACCTCATTTTCTTGAGTGGCTTTGCTCAGCCCTCATTTTAATGATTAAGGTGACATTTTTAAAGTTTAAGGTGGCAAAGAAATATTAAATTATGTATTGTTGTGTGTTAGTTGGAAAGCTACATTTGTAGTCACGGGTTCTGCTATTGGGACAAACTGGCATTGTGGCAAGAAAATAGTATAAAGTCCTCCAAAATGATGGCAGCAGATGTTCTAGCCATGTAGACTATAACTTCAGCATCGAGCTCAGTATAGTGAGGCTTGCTTCCTTCTGCTTTTATGCAAATTGTAATGAGTCAGAAGCACCAGACATTTTTTTTAGTTTAAAAAAAAAACAAAAAGCTCACAAATAGGCTTTAAAGCTCGAGTGAGATGCCATGTTGATAGAGAAAACTAGTTTATTGAAAACCGCTCTTGTGAAGTTGCACTCTTGTGAGGCAGTTGTGTTAAATAATTTCACATTTCAAAGACACATTTGAAATTTACCTTTCATCTGAAAAATCGTTGACAAAGAAGTCATAAAAACCCCTGAAAACCTGGGCTTGACACTTAGGAATGGCCATAAGTTGGTTTAATTCAAACTTACAGGGCAGAGACTATTTTGTTGAAATGGCCAAGTATGAATCTGTCCTGTGGTGTTTCCCAGGGTTTGGTTCTTGGGGTATTTTTATTCAGTTTATACACTATATAGAGAAAAAGCACGTAGACACCTGGCCATCACACACATGTGCTAGTTGGGCATCCCATTTGATGAGGTCAGGTAAGAAGGCCTGGCATGCCGTTGGCATTTCAATTCATCCCAGATGTATTCAGTGGGGTTGAGGTCAGGGCTCTGTGCAGGCCGCTCGAGTTCTTCCATTACAACCTTGGCAAACCATGTCTTCATGGAGCTCGATTTGTGCACAGGGGCATCGTCATGCCGGAACAGGTTTGGGCTCGACCCGTCAGTTCCAGTGAAGGGAAATTGTAATGCTACAGCATACAAAGACATCCTAAACAAGTGTGAGCTTCCAACGTTGTGCCAACATTTTGGGGAAGAATCGCATACCAGTGTCATGATCAGGTGTCCACAACCTTTTGGCCATATAGTGTATTTACTGTAATAGTCTCCTGACCTAAAAAGACATACAATTTAAAGTGATTACAAATGCTCAAACTGCCAAAGTTCTCACTTTAACCCGTTCTTAAATCCTTAAATCTGTTTGCAGTGTGTTACAGAATTGACTTCACAGTATTATTACTTGTATATAAATCATGCCTGCCTGATACGCTCAAGCAATTTAATCCCAGCGGGGAAGCTCAGGTCATTATCGACTAGTTAGTTAGTTTAGTTCTCTTGGATAGAACCATTTTTAAATAATGTCTGAAAAGTTAGCTATTTGATTAGGCTTTCTGTTTGGTTTTAAGGTACTGTTTTTAGCTTTTAGGAATGCTTTTATCCCCCATCTCTTATCTTTGCCTATATCAAATAAATATAAGTAAATCTAATAGAGGGAACAAACTGAGGTTTTTAAAATTCAAACACTAACCATAACAGGAAAACCCAGCTGGTGTTAACACTCACTGACGGTCTAGAATTGTGCACAAGGATGTGGCTTAGCTATAACACAACGCTAATTTGTTTAGTCAGTTGCAGACAGTGTCACAAGGTGCTATACCGTCCCCGCTATGTTCATTGGTATTGCACCTCGCAGATGTGTAACATTTTATGTCTGTGGCCGTGTATAAGCGACACTTCAAACGACCACAGGATATGAGCAGCAGCCATCTTGCATCCCTCCATAAGCAAGTATCATTCAGCCATTGGTGTGCTATAGGAGTACCCAGGTTATTTAACATAATTAACAGACTATTTCGTAATATTCACAAATTCAGGACAGTTCTGCTGTACAAGTACCAGGGAACGTGGTGTAAAATAAAATGTTAACAGCAAAATTTGAACGAAGTAAACAAATAGGAGAGCAAGACTGTCCAAATACCAGCAGAATTTAGCTGCTGCCGTTTGGGTGTGGCCTAATATTTTAATGAGCATGCTTGTGTGACAGTTCTGTGTCTAAGGCTCCCAGAACTAGACACAATGTTGCAAGCAGGAAATCAAGACTTGTTTAACCTTAGATCCTTATCCACAGACCTTACCGAAGATTAGGGCTGCACACCAACAAATGGGAGAAATTATTCATCAAAGTCGCATAGAAATGAGCACGGATCTGAATGCATGGCATGGTGTATGCATGAATCTGTGTCTGACTCATTGTCAAGAGGTGATCTGAGCGCAAATGGTGAATCAGGTTTAGCTGTGTGGACGCAACCTCCCGCCCACTAGTCCCTTATTTACATCTCGTATGCGTACAGCATGCCCCGATTTTCCTTATATTCATCCAATTTACATGAAACACACCCTAATTTATGCAGGGGTTGAGAGAGTGGGCCAAGAAAAGGAAAGCGTTCAGCAGGCTATCAAAGAGGCTATTGAAAGGAAAGAAGTAATTAAAAAAAAAAAAAAAAAAAAGCATTTCAGTGACACTGAGTTCGAAGTGATTTCTGAGTTCAAAGTGAACCTGAAGTTACTAGAAATAAAAGACGGTTATGGCAGTGTGGTTTGTTTTTATAAAGCTGTTTAAGGCTGTAATCAGGTCGCAGGCTGGTATGTAAACGTTATTTTATTTTATTCATCTCGGAACTCAAGTAACTGAAAAACCTGCTATGGTATACAAATGTTTCTCAATAGCTTGGATCATCTGTCCAAGACCCTGCACCCAGAACAGCTGATACTTTATCAGCTCATTGGTCCTTTAATTAAGATCCACATTTACAAAGTGCAT
Organism: Cranoglanis bouderius; assembly: GCA_023630585.1. NCBI lineage: Eukaryota > Metazoa > Chordata > Actinopteri > Siluriformes > Cranoglanididae > Cranoglanis > Cranoglanis bouderius. The sequence goes on from CM042554.1 coordinate 10,128,815, forward strand.
GCTGACTGTAAAACCCATTACCTTTATCGTAATATAAATTTGCCATGTGCATAATTGAGGTTATCAACATTATTTAGTGTTTTTGTTTTTATTTCTACTATTCTACTCGCTGTACTTGCTGTAAGTATTATAGTAACAGAAAGTTGTTTTCAACTTTAACAATTGAAAACTGAGGTCTGAAACATTTCATTTCCACTTCATATGCTTCACATAAAATCAAATGAATGCCCATTGTTTTTGAGTCATCACGTTTGTGTTCTCCGTACTGTAACTCAGCCGTGAGACTGGCCTGTAGATAAAAAGCCCCTCAGGAGTCGGTGATTGAGTCCCTCTGACTTGAATAGTTTTTGTGTGTGCTTGATGGCAGCTATGCTTTGAGGTCTCTTCTCCCCATAGGTCTAGTGAATGATCAAGTCACAAGCTCCATCTCTGTCCCCGTCTCATTTGTTCTCTTTGCCTCAGGCCTGCTCTTACTTGAAAGTGTGCACATGCTCAAGTGCTTTCCTGTACCGTCCTCCAGTCTTTCAGCCTGTGACTGGAGTGCAAGGAAGAACTGCAAACAAGTACACTTTGGAACCTGAGACCAGAGAAACATCTGGAAGATCAGCCTTAGTCACGTCTTAATAATGCCATGTGACTTGTGGTGTGAGGGTGGTGTGAGGGTATAAACCCTAAAGGGTTTCTCTATTTAGATTCAGTTCCAAGCTGAAAGCACAGCGGGCCTCATTTATCAAGCCGGATACGAACAAATGTATTCCTAAATCGTTTGTAGGAGCATTTACACAAGAAATGTAGTATTCGTGAAAATCATTTAAGTTCGGAACAACATTCGCGTGTCCTCCTACAGCTGCTGAGTTTGCGCAAATTTACATATAAGCAGACTCACTAATGTAAAACCAGAAAGACTTCAAATCGTATAATTCGCGATGAGTTGGTGCAAGCCAACACAAATCTATAAGTTAAGGTAAGACTAGTCATTCAATTAAAACAAAAGAAATGCCTCTATATAAAATCTGGTGCGTATAAAATATAGTAACTCTAAGCCAACGTCGTGCAAATGCTGCAGGCTTTTTTAAAATTTATTTATTTTTTCCCAGACGATGTTTTCCAAAACAGCATCAGGGAGGGTGCATTTGTGTGCAAGAGGTTGAAGTGCAATTTGTGGAGTTTTTGTGCTTTTTTTTTTTTTTTTTTCTTTTTTCTGTTTTTTTTTTCAGAAAACTACTTGAATTGGCAAAATTGCAATTGCATGAAATTGTTTTGCAGTGTTTGCTGGTAAATGAGACCTTTTAGCTGTGCTCATGTTCGACGCACGTGAATCGAAGAGGGCTTTGGCTGAATGCGCGTTCTGATGACGTCGCATGACACGTCTTGGTAGGGCCAAGACGTGTCATGTGACGCCATCAGAACGCGCATTCAGCCAAAGCCCCCTTCCATTCACGTGCGTCGAACACGAGTTCAGACAATCTGCAGTAATTTTGAAAAATTGCAAGCGCCTCAGAATATTCTGCTTGATTTTGTGTTCATTTCTGCAGTCGCAAAATCAGGAAATCCTGGAGGGACTGAATAATGCTGTACAAGCTGTCATTTTTATGGCACGTAATCTTTGATCCTGTTGCATGAGTCTTGTATCTGGAATTTACTCCCAAGAAGATTTTAAGATTTTAAATTCCTTACACAGGCAGTCAAATTAGTCTCTGTTGCGCAAAATGAAAACCTAGTTGTTGTAACATGTGCAATATGCAAATCTGCGTATTATACTTTGTGTTGTTCCTCGCTTTCAGGACCTTTTTTTTTTTCTTCTTTTTTTCTTCAATGCCCTTAAGAGCAGCCACTTGAGTTAGCTATGACATAATGTACTAGAGTGTTGGTTGTTAAATGTGGTTTGGAGGGACATGAATTTACACTCGCATGACAAAAAATTTCATCAAGATCTCTCTGACTGATATTCGGTGACCATGTAAATGACATTTTTATATGCAAGACTTTTTAGATTAAAATATGGCTTAAAAGTATAAATAAGTAAAGTTAATAGAAGCATATGGGTGCATTTTCAACTGCAGTGTAGTATAAAAGGGGTCACAGCTCTCTGATCGCCACATTTGCTGTTTAATTGTATGTAATCTGTAAACTGCTTGCTCACCGTTATAGCCCTGTGTATGATTCATGGCTCTTTCATGGTCCTTGTGCTGGTTATGTTTCAGGTGCGCTGACGGTGGGTTTGGTGAGGCAGTGTCAGACCATTCACGGCCGAGACCGAACCTGCATCCCGCCTCGACTGCCGCCTGAGTGGGTCACCACGCTGTTCTTTATCATCATGGGCATCATCTCCCTCACGGTTACCTGCGGCCTTCTAGTGGCATCACACTGGCGCCGAGAAGCCACGAAGTATGCGCGGTGGATAGCCTTCACAGGAAGTAAGTGTGTGGCTCCTGCGGGAGAACGCTCCTACTCCGATGTGTATGTGGATTGGCTTCATGCTGCTTTTAAATTCCTTATTTATTTAATGTTCCACGTCTCACGGAGTTAGAGAATTTAATTAGGATCTGGAACCTGTCAAAAGCAATCTTTGCAGTCTGCCTCTCCAGATGGATTGCGAGATTAGATTATGTTCTGGCTTTGCGCAGAGAAAAACTAGAGAGCTGTACAGGCATAAGCCAAACAGGACAAAATAGGAATATATGATGAATATCTAGGCAAAACAAAACTTTCGCAGACCGTGGCTTTTTGGTGCTTTTCCACTGAACAGTGCAGTATTGCAGGGTACGGGAGCAATTCCATGATCCCACTTTGTCATTCCCGTTGATGGGTGACTCATGTCAAATTTGGTTACCCTTCCTGCCAGAGCACCAAGAGTACTGAACAGCTACAAACGACTGCAGCTATAAATAATGCTAACCACGAGTCGCGAGTCGTCACTCGAATCGGACAACTGCTATTTTGAGAAAAAACGAAACTCTTAAGGCTGCGTTCCAAAGCATAAATCAATCTACATAGTATGTTAAAATAGTAAAGTGCGATACGTTTGTTGTTCTTATAGTGATGTGCAGTGTTTAGAATGATAGTATGCAGTTTTGCTCTTCGTCTAGGTAGTCACTTTTCTACTGGACAGGATGGCACAGCAATCTCCCAAAATCCGGATAGATCCGAGAACTGCATTCTTGTTTTTAAAACGCTCTCCGTTTACACTGCCGTTTTCAAGAGTTTTCCAAAAAATTGCTCGTCCTCACTGAAACGTCTGAAAACGTTTACATCCCTGTACTGTGCATGTGTAAAACCGTAAGAAGCTTCGGCCTGCGTCATTTCCATTAGCCGTTCATTTACTATCTCTTTGAATCGACGTGGCAGTGTCGAAGAAAAGCACAGAGCTTTTTAAACGGACAGACAAAGAGGTGGATCTGTTGCTGCGTGTGGATTCTGTCCCCCTTTGAAAAGATGCAGTCTGAAGGTTTGTACAAAGTGACATTAATCTTTAACAGTGCTATCAAACTGGATCGCAGGCACAACAACTGCAGCACGACATCGTCCACCATCTTGTTTGTTTTGAGTTGAATGGGTCACATGACTAAAGATACGTCATCGCTTTCGAATATCTCCGTTTTCTCAGTCCACACTACAACACGGAAATGTATCCACTTGGGAGAGCGTTTTCGAAAAGCTCCATTTTTGCTGGACAAAAACGCCGTCTCGGTGTGGACGGAAGGCCAGAACATAGAGGAAAAGATTCGTTTTCATATTTATCCGGATTAATGTGGACGTAGCCTAAGCCATGCAGGTTTTCATGTCTGAACTACGGTGATGTCATCAGCGTGTGGACCAATGGTGTGCAAGTCCTTAAGGGTGTGAAGGTTTAATATTGTGGATTTAAGACGGTCCTTAAGACATCAGGTTCCAGGATGTCGTCTTGTTGTGTTCAGCATGATGCTTTCATGATGGCTCGGTCCTGCGATGCTAGAGAAGTCAGGAACTTGTACGGTCTTCACTTTTGTGAGCAGATCCCACTTAACAACAAAGTTCAATTAACGACACGCACGTTAAGACTTTTAGCTTTAATGTTGCCTCTGCCTCGTTGCTCTTTGCTTAACAAAAACATCCACTAGGATTGGCTCTAGCTAAAAACTGAAGAGGTTTTAGTAAGAGAGCTGTATTAAATCTAAGGGTGGGGTTTTATTTGGTTTTAAGTACACGTAAAAAAAAATAAAATTAAAAAAAAAAAAAAAAAAGATGGCTGCCTTGCATGTTCTGTATCTTTCGGCATGTTGATTGTGCATGCTCCAGAATAAAGCACATACCTGGTGGTGCTTCTTGTCATCAGTTTCTCTCATTGGTAGGACAGCAGAAATATTACTCTCCATTGTTGCACTGGGTTTTGGGTTTTTTCTGGCCTTATATAACATCTACGTTGGTGGCGCTGTCAAGATTCTAACCTTCTCAACACCCACCATCTTCGGTTTACCATGTGCAAAATCAGGAATCGGTCACCGAAGGTATTTCAGTGCTGGTGAGGTATGCCCCCTAGTGGACAGAGCTTTGAATCCTCCAAATGTACACAACGTATGCAGAAGAGTAATGGTGCTGCCACACATTGATTCCCATCAAGTACAATATGAAACCGGGAAGGTTATGTTTATTCGGCTTCACATAAAACCAAACGGCAAGTAAAAAGTAAATTAGACCATTTAGAAGATTTTCCACTGTTGCTGCGGTTGGTGTTAATGTTCATGGGATGTGTGTAAGTGCTACGGAGGTTGCGGGATGGTGACATTTCCCATGTGACGCATGTTATGTGATGGCAAATGAACACAGATACACAGGGCACACACAATTCTGGATTTGGATTACAGTGCTGCACCGCCAGGTTGGAAATCTGCACCTTGGCCTCATTTCTTTGGAATCGTACTCGTCTCTACATTTCTTCCCGAGCACCTGAGCTCCCGTCTACTCTCACCATCTCCTAGCCATGAGAACACTTTCACCTGCTCTTGTGGTGTGTCTGTGTCCAACACCATGTCTGAACACATCACATCAGTTTGGTTCAGCATGTGCTCCTGGAGGAATGATGCTTTTGTCCTGTTCTGTTAGTTTTTTCTCTTTGAGACACGCTGCGATCAGAGGGAAGTGATGTTCTGTTTCACTGGAACCTATTGTCTTGTTCTTTGAAAGCCATTTTAGAGACACATTCTCTTTTTCCTTTAAAATGAAAAGCCTTCAGGTTTTACTCCCCGTCTGGACAAAATAACGTCACTGGATGATCTTTAGGGAACGCAAAGTGAGAAAAATGAACAGGAAGGGCAGAAACTAAACAGTCAGCAATTAGCAATTTCTTCAGTATACGTTACACTTTGCATTTATATAATTGCATTTCAAGGTCAGCGGTTCACGCTGGTATTTATTTTCTGCATTTGTGCTTCACTCTACTTCAGGCTTCACTGGTCTGTTTATTTTCGGTCATTATTTAAAGGTCATGACGAGCAAGTGTAGTGGTTTTCTAAAGTGGAGGAGGAAAGGCGCTTCCCTTTTAAACACGGCTTTTATCTACAGGATGTTTGTATTTAGTTAGTGCAGAGAGAATTTGTTGGAATGTGCCGAAAATAACTTTCTGCTGAAAGGTTGTGTGTGGGTGCAAATGTCAGGCATTATTTGCAGCCACATTATCAAGTGACAGCTCACCAGTGCAGGACTAGTGGGCCTGTAAAGTGACATTAGATAATAAAAAGCTATTACTAGGCCAGACTAGGTTGTGCTCTCCACCTCTTTACATCATGACCCAAGCTGCTGGCCTGTTTACTGTTCCACTTACAAATAACGTGCCGGCTTTAACGCTGGAAATTTCAGCGTGACTTACATGGTTTTACACACAAAGCACCGAAATGCACTATTTCTCCCTCTGTGTGTGTGTGTGTGTGTGTGTGTGTGTGTGTGTGTGTGTGTGTGTGTGTGTGTGTGTGTGTGTGTGTGTGTGTGTGTGTGACGTCAATAGAGTAGGACCACTTAGTGAACAGCCAAACTCATTAGACTGAATAAATGATTGCATTTAGGCCAAATTTAAAAAAAAAACCCCAACAAGGAGCAAGAATGTAAGTGAGGAGGAATTGGTGCCAAGGAACGGCGGCACATCTGTAGTTTGGTTTTAAGCCAAATGGCCATCTCATTCATGAGCTGACTGCTTAAAACCATAATGGTAAGGAAACTAGGAAAATTCTTTATTTATTTCATTATAAGTGGAACTGTGGCAATTCTTAAGCTTTGTAGGTAGCTGTATGTGTGTTATTGTATATTTATTGTTGTCATTATTTTTATTTTTTTGGAAACCTGAATCCTAAGTTATTGAATCTCACATCATTTAGAAAACCTTAAATACAATTATAATTTTAAAATCCATGATAATCTTAAACTATGCCATGATGCACATTTTTGGCCATATCTCTCACTGCTGGTGTGAAATGTGCCATCATCCAATTGTGCCAATCGCAGCTTGACTATGTTTTCGTTGTTGGCAAGGGGTATATGGTTGCTGCTATAATTTTTCTTGATTATTATTGCAGTATTTAAATGAGAAAAAGGCTAAGAATATGAACAAACCACAGCACATGGTACTGAGAGTACTCAACGTCCCATGTTCGAGTTGAAAACCTCATCTTCCCCATAGATGTGTTCAGATTTTGTTGGAATAATACATTAAGAAAGGTTGGAAAATGGTTATTTATGGTCGAGTGTATTTTGGCTTTAATATATAGCCTGTGGGTTTACAATAACAGCACAGTCATTGTTGGCCATGTGCTAGCTGTGATGTTGCCGTCACTGATTTGTCACCTGCCATGTGAAAAAGTCATTAAGTTGCAGACACATTTTCTGGCATTTAAATTGTCCAGTTTAATAGCCATTGTGATGTATGGAATATAATGACGATCCCAGATACCATCAGCAATCAGCTCAAGCCTAGTGATGTATGTTAAGTGTGGGGGAGAACGGAGAATGGGACGTTATAGACTGGGGAAGGTGGCAGGACCCATGGAGTTGATTGAGCTGTAGGATTGATTGCTGTGCTTACAAGCACAATGTCAGTCAGCCTTATTACAGCTCACTCAGAGAGTACAAAACTACACATCTATGCACTAAAGCACTTTCTGTTGAAGGCCGTTTTTGGTCTTGGCAATTATTTTTCCTCAGCGAGATAGTTGTTGGGAATATAAAGCTTTCCAGAGCTCACAGAAAGAGATGAGGCTATTCCGCTCCAGGGCTTGATGTACAGCACTAGACCATAAAATAAAAATATAGTATGTTTCTGTAGATTTTATAGGGGTTTCATAGACTTGGCCTCTAATGCATTCACTGTTCACCACTGTGAAGGGCTGTCAGCCTGGAAAAAAACCTCCCAGATGCTGCTGTAGACCTGCTGTCCTTCGTCCAAGGAATGCTGGTCATGTAGCTATAAGGAGGGCATGAGCTTCCATGCTGCGCACGCTCGGGTTTAGATTAGATTATTTCAATTTAGCTCTGTCTGCTACCACATGAGTGCGTATTAAGAAATGCTAGCTCTTTAAATAGTGCAATATGATGCATGGATTTATTATTTTGCATGTTTATTGCGCTTTCCTTTCATTGTTCGCAGTCGAGCTTAAAAAAGCATTAAAGCTGGAAATGCAATTTGTGGGCCCTGTATAGCTGTTAATTTTAAAAGTGTGGTCTGATGCTTTGTTTGCTGTTGCATTTAACTGCATTAATAAAATAAATAATACAAGCAAAGATGCCCACAATTGTATTGTTTGGCTTACAGGCTGGGGTACTCTGTGTAATATTCTGCTGTTGTAGCACATCCGCCTCAAGGTTTGAAGTGTTGTCCATTCGGAGATGCTTTTCTGCTCATGATGGTTGTAAAGAGTGGTTATTTGAGTTACCATAGCCTTTCTGTCTGCTTGAACCAGTCTTCTTTCCAACTTCTCTCATCAACAAGGTGTTTCCACCCACAGATCCGCTGCTCACTGGATGTTTTTTTGTTTGTTTGTTTTCAGCACCATTTTGTGTAAACTCTAGAGACTGTTGTGGATGAAAATCCCAGGAGTTCAGTGGTTTCTGAAATACTCAACTCAGTCCATCTGGCACCAACATCCATGCTGTGGTCACATTCACGGAGATCACATTTTCCCCCGTTCGGATTATTTGATGTGAACCTGAAACTCTTGACTTGTAGCTGTATGATTGTATGCATTGTGCAGCTGCCACATGATTGGCTGATTGGATATAATAAGCAGGTGTACAGATATTCCTATTAAAGTGACTGTTGAGCATATATTTTGAACCCCTTTTTACATGGTTAAAGATCAGCATGTCTTTAAAAAAATGTTTTAAAGCTAAAATGATTTCTTTGATCATGTGAATTTGATCATGATATAACACACTCATGAACATTTGGAATGGGTCATGATTTTCACAACACAAAAAAAAAAGAGTTTTTTTTTATGGGTAGAGGACTCATTTGCACATAGTGGCCTTCTGTGCTGTGATTATCTCAAAGGCCAATATTGCAATACCAATTAGTAAACAACATATTGTGCAGCCTCTTTGGGCTGTCAAAGAAACAAGCAAACTGATGGAAAATGAATTAGAAAATTAAAATCCTGATCTATCTAGTCTGCTGTAAGTGAAACCAGGACTTATCAATGTGCTATCAAGCCTAATCTGTGACTGCTTTTTCACTCTACTTTGCTGGTGCCTTCTAATCAAGTCAAGGAACCTTAATCCTACGTTAATCCGGATAAATTCGAAAACGCTTCTTTCTCTACGTCTCGTCCACACTGAGACGAGATTTGTCTAGCGAAAACTCAGCTTTTCAAAAACGCTCTCCCAAGTAGATAAATTTGAAAACACCGTATTCACGCTGTAGTGCGGCCTGAGAACTGAAGTAATCAATAACGATGATGTAGTCATGTGACTACAAATTCAACTCAATTCAAACAAGATATTGTACGATGTTGTGCTGCTGCTGTTGCGCCTGCTATCCAGTATGATAGCTTTGTAAAGATTAATGTCTCTTTTGTGCAAACCTCCAGACTTCGTACGGGAATGACGCAGGCCAAAGCTTCTTACGTTTTTACGCATATGTAAGCATATCCAGACGTTTCAGTGTGGACGAGCAATTTTTGGAAAACTTTTGAAAACGCCAGTGCAGACAAAGAGCATTTTAAAACGAAAATGCAGTTTTCAGATCTATCCGGATTAATGTGGACACAGCCTTAATGACCTCGTGTACTTATTTTGGCATGGAGCCAAAAGTCTGGTGCGTCTGTAGTGAGCTTTATGAATGCTGGATGATGTGAGGTGGGTTTTTTGTTGTTGTTTTTTTTTTTTTTTTTTTTTTAAAGCATGTCTGAAAGAATACTGATGAACAGTGAAGAAGGTAAGAAGACAAGACAGGGGTAAGGACTTCTGGAAATGTTGATTTATTAAGTTAAACATCGTCTCCCTCTAGGGAGGCATGTCACTGGTAGCTGAGCCGCTGCTGTTGTCGACCACTTCCACCTGAAAGAGGCACTTTGTGTGTGGAGCACAGTGCCGCTGGTGTGCCACCTCACCACGTCTGGGCTTAAGCATTCCCTCAACAAGTTATATTCATGCTGTCATGACTTCTGCAGGCAAATATTACGGCACATGAACAGGCTCGCTATAAGCTTCTGTCTGTTCTGCCTCTGGTTTACAGAAGAAAATTTTTTTTAAAACCCCACAGATCCCATCAGTACAGATTTGGTTTTTGACCATAGTCCAACTATTAAAAGCTATTAGGCTTATTATTTGAATACGTACAGTAATACTTTATTTTTTTTTAGAGCCATGAAGCTTTTTATTCCTGAACTTTTCCGTCACAGAACACATTTTTAAGTTATTTAAAACCTGTTTGTTTTTGAGTCATTGAGGTTTGAATTAAACCCATTCAATTCAAGTGACCGGTCAAAGAGCTCTAAAATAAATGTAATGATTTTAATAAGCGTAGGCTGTAATTCCACCACTGTAACAACATTAGAAAAGTCCCGGAAATCCTGGCTGTGCTTCACAGACCTCATGTTGAGAACCATGGGTCTAAAGGTCACAAAGAAGCACCCTTCAGTTTCTTTCAAAAATGCATTTTGATGCAGGGATATAGCACCAAAATAATCAGGAAGTGGTTCAGTGTGAACTCAAGCAGCAGGCAAAATTATCAAGAGGTGAAGCCAGGAAATTCTGAGAAGACACTACATTACGGGTGTTTACTAACAGGGCTTCTGATCTTCCATTAACTCTGACGTTGTGATGGTTGTATATCCTACATCACACCTGATTTAAAACATTGAAGGGACACAGCAGGAGGAAAGCCTAAATTCAGCTAAAATGTACATCTGGAAACTGGATCAGTTCACAAATGAAGGAGATGTTGGCCATATGTAAAGGCATGCCAATAACGTTAGTCTTGAGCTCTGCCTTTATATTGATTATGGTGCGTTTGTGGCCCATACTGACCTCACTGTAGAGGTCACCCTGAAGACTAGAGTGCTGCTACATTGCTCTCCTTAGAAAGAGATAAAGCAAAGGTTAATGCTGTCAATACAAGAAAAATACAACCCAAACTGGACAGTTTGAATTAGAAAAAAAAAATCACCTGGTCTTTTTCCCAGAAGAGCTACTGTAGCACAAATTGTTGAAAAGTTAATGCTGGCCAGATGCCATAGCACACCTTCAGAGGTCTTGTGGAGTCCATGCCTCGATGGGTCAGAGCTGTTTTGGCATCACAAGGGGGACCTACATAATATTAGGCAGGTGGTTTTAATATTATGGATGATCAGTATAAATAATTAATTGTGGACTTTAATACTTCAGTGGATGGATGGATGGATGGAAGGAAGTAAGGATGGCTGGATGGATGGAAGGAATGAAGGAAAGAAAGAAAAAGAAAACGAACCTGATTGATCCCAAGGGGTAAGACAGTATAGTGCAAAATGCAACAAAAAAAAAAATCTAATGGAAATCTGTGGGGGAAGGATGCATGGATGGATGGAAGTAAGGATGCATGGATGGATGGAAGTAAGGATGGATGGATGGATGGAAGTAAGGATGGATGGATGGATGGAAGGAAGGATGCATGGATGGATGGATGGATGGAAGTAAGGATGGATGGAGGGATGGAAGATGGAAGTAAGGATGGATGGATGGATGGATGGATGGAAGGAAGGATGCATGGGTGGATGGAAGTATTTGAAGGTATGTGAATATTGACCAGGGAGAACATCATCTGAAGGGGCCTTTTTTCCTCAGTGTGTTTAAAGTTTTCAGGCAGCAGTGTAGCTGTGTGTGCAGTTCAGCAGAATCATTATAATGCACAGGGCCTGATATCAGGATGTGTGTTTTGAAAGTGCTGTGAGTGTGTGCAGTTCATGATGTACTGCAGCAGCACATTCACTTACAGGAAGTTGCGCTTTTATTCTGTGGTGAAAATATGACCTTCAGACCTGTCCTCCTCGTCCTCCTCCTCTAAAAAGAGCTTTTATTGCTTTTGGGTTATTTTAAGTAAATCTCCATTTCTGTCCCTCTCTCGGCCGATCTCCCGTTAAAGCTGACGTGTTTAATTGTAGCTTAGCGGCCCACTGAAAGATGCTGTTATCCTGCTAATGGCCATTGATGTTATCCTGAGTGTGGAGTCCATCTTCTTTGCTCAGCTCCTGATCCTCAGTCCTCACTAAAAGCTTTCACACCTGGTCCAAATGAACCACCACGTTTACTGTATAGGATGCAAGATCTCCAGTGGACATTCCATGGGTTTCTTTAGTGTCAGCGTTGTTCTCTAGTCGATTAATTACGAAACAGCTTTAGAGGAGCTTGATTCTTGCATACAGTTAACTCCAGAATTATTGGCACCCTTCAAGTGAATAGGTTAAAAAAAAAAAAAAAAGATTGCATAAAATATTACCCACAGTGATTCAAATGTGTTGGATGTGGCCCAGTGCAGTGACGTGTAACTGGTTTTCTCTGTGGTGTAAATGACTAATTTGTTCATATTGGTCAGTCTTTGTGCAGGACCAGGCGGGATCGGTTAGAATTCCTTTGAGAGTGGGCAGGAGTGGGATCTAGTCTGACGTGAAGAAGGCAGTCCACACATACAAGCCTGAGAATATAAAGGAGCTTTTTTTGCAGAAAAAAAAAAAAAAAAAAATAGAAAAGTTGGGTCGAAGCTGTACAGAATCCCCATTTGTTCAAATATCACTTAAAATATCACTCATGTTGTGTATTAATTGGTTATTTTCCATAAAGGGTACCAATAATACTGATTATAGTGTTCAGTTATGTGTAGAAAATATAATTTTTAGATGAAGGATATATTTTACTTCTGGTCAACATAATATAGTGTAGATATTGTGAGGAATTACATGTCACTTTTATAACAGTTGCATTTTCAGTTGAATTTGGGCAAACCACTTGAAGCATTCGTTGTGTTGAACTATTTCAATTGCTTTTGTTTTATTTGTTCATTGCAAACAGCTGAAAGTGTATAAATTTTGATAAACCTGATTTGCAGTGGGGGTTGAGTAATTTTGATTGCAACTGTAGGTTTAGACATGTTAGTAAACATGTTAGACATTAGTAAAGTTACGAACGTTTAACTAAAGTCACTAAGCACCACTGGTTTGCCAGCACTGGCAAAGCTAAATATTGCGATACATTCTTTAAATTGTGAGAAATGCCTTCAAGTATTATCTTTCCCCCAACAATGCCAAAGCCATCCATGGCCGGGAGTCTAAGGAACAAAATTGGCCATGCTCCCTGTATGGGAGGGATGACATACTCTCTCTCCCCTGTGAGTCACAGTGGCTCTAGCCAATCACGAGAGTTTTTTTGACTCATGTATGCAGAAGAGGGCTGATAGCAGTTTCTATGGCAGCAGATCTGTGCCAAAAATCCGTGTGCGTTACTGACGCTCCTGTAAACTGTCAACAAATAAAAAGTACACGACTCGCACGAAGAGTGTCCATTGATAAAGCCATGTCTCTCATGAAGAACAGGTAACATCGCTGATGGTTGGTCACAGTTGCAGGCAGCCAATCAGAACCGATTTCTGGAAAAATGAGCTAGCCAATGATATATTTGAGGGTACAGTCAAGCCAGTTGGGCCAGTCCACTGCTGGCAAAAAACGAAAAAGCATTCGTGTGAGCAGAAGCAATAGTTGAGAAAAGTAGCAGCTCCTGAGTGTGGGAGATAGTATTGCTTGCGCATACAGATTTTTACAAGCTCTGGCACGCGAGGGTTTAAAAAAATTCTCCCTTTTCCACGCATCTACATGTATTTTCCTCTCGTGGTTGTAATTAAACACACGCGCAAGCATCAATAACGCGCTCTGATTTTTGCCACGGATTTGCCGCCATAGCTTTCCTCTAAGTGTGTGCCTCGAGTTAGCCTTCATTCTCCCCAGTTGGTAGTTGCTGTATGATAGAGGAGAGCTGACCGGTGAAAAAACAGGAAGAACATTAAAAGAGAAAGTCGTCTTTTCTCCACAATCCACAGTGTGGTCGATCACATGACATGACTTTCACGCTGACTTCTCTTTCAATCGTTTATCGATGATGAAATCCCATAGAAGGTTAATACCTCTGAAAATTCATCCCATTCTCTCTATAAAAGCTCTTCCACGGAAGAGTCGGCCACTGCTTAATCTGTGTCTGAATGCTTGAGATGTTCAGTACTAAGGTTCTAACCTGTCTCTCTCCCCCCCCCCCCCCCCCCCCCTTCTTCTCCGCAGTGATCTTGTTCTGCATGGCAGCGCTCATCTTCCCCATCGGCTTCTACATCAACGAAGTGGGCGGCCAGCCGTACAAGCTGCCCAACAACACCGTGGTGGGCTCGTCCTACGTGCTCTTCGTGCTCTCCATCTTCTTCACAATAGTAGGGCTGCTGTTTGCAGGGAAAGTGTGCCTGCCTGGCTGAGGATGCCGTTTTCTCCAGGGATCCAGAAGTCCGGGAGCTTTTGGATGTTTTTTTTTTTTTTCGAAGAGGAACAAAATTTTTAAAAAAAATAGCAATGCTCGCTGTCTAGGAGAGCTGTCAAACGTGGGATGGTGACACTCCAGCTTAACAACTAACTCAGAAAATGCCAGTGCACTCACTCTCTGCACAGCTTGTGGGTCCTGTCAGTGTCCCCCAGAAACCTGAGCTTATTCGTTGCGCCTGTCTTTACGTTGCACTTACGGATTGTCCGTCCAGCGCGGGACAGAGGAGCTTCGGAGGGGGTCACCTGCGTTCCTGGTGATTTGAAGGCTCGCGATGATTTCGTGCTTATTTTTGTCCCTCATGAGCAATTTTTTTTTTTTTTTTGTTCAGTTACTATAATTTTACTCCAGCATTGTACAGTTTTGTATGGATGGAACATCTGCGTTTGCTAAAAGGAAGACGTGAGGCTCCGCAATGAGCTCATCAGTCCCTCACTGTGTTCCAGAGCAGAGGATGAAAAGGGATGTGCATATGTGAGAGAACACATTTTGTTAGAAACACTACAGGAAACAGAAGCACTAGGACTGCCGGTCAGGACCCTGTGAGGCCGTGCCTCACTGTGCTAACTCCCTCATCTGAGAGACTTGTTACACACACATGTGCGTGCACACACACACACACACACAGAGAGAGAGAGAGAGAGGTCTGGTGACAAATGAACTGTTACCTGCCCTTGTATGCATCTTGGGCTCCATCAGGTCAGTATTTGAGAAGGCCAGAGAGAGGGAGATCTGTCCTTTCCTTTAACCTGATTACTTTTTCCCCCACTTGTCCTGATTTGTTGTTCTGACACTCGGGATATGTCCGGTGTTATTTGATAACGTGCCATGAATCTGTTTCCATTGTATCAGTACTAAGGGCAGACTTGGTTAGAGGGAGCACTGTGCAGTAAAGCCATTAGTATTTGAAACACCGCAGATGTACAAAAAAAAAAAAGAGACCTCTTTACCTCATTGTTTTTGTAACTCGAACACTTTTTTTTCTTCCTTTGCTAACCATGACGTGTGCCCTGTAAGTTATATCTTGCCTTGGTCAAAGACATTTATCGGGGGGGGAAAAAATGCTGTGATCATTGCAAATTATTTATCTGACACTGAATAACAGGAGAAGAAGAATGTGTGAGTGACACACAATTTTTTTTTTTTTTTTTTTTTTTGGATGTAATCCTTATTTTAAACCAGTGTATCATGCAAGAGTGTATATTTACAAGGACTCAGAATCTGTATTATTTTGATGTTTGTATGAATTGAAGGTCAGTTTTCTCCTTAGGAAAGGTTGCTCTGTATTAAATATGTTGTTCTTATTGTTTTTTCTTTGACCCAGCCTCCATCCCAGCAATGAAGTAATTCAGAAATGCTGAATTACTCTTCAACAAGTGAACAGTTGCCTATACCGTTGTGTTATTTTAATCATTCTGTCACCTCTTCAGTAAATTATCCTTTTTTTTAAATAGAGGAATTACATCACACAAAGCCGAATAGTATTCATCCATACTTTGTGCTTCAAACCCAGGTATAGGAGAATATATCCTGTTTATATGATATGAACTCCAGTTTATAATAGGAATGATTGGAGAATAAATGACAGGGTCTGGTTGTGTGTGTGCTAGTGCTAAAGAGACAGCCAGTAGTAGAAGACATCACATGCATCCAGCTTTGGATTTTGGGGGGGGGGGGAAACACATAAAATTGAAATAAAACAAATAAAAGTGACTTTACATAAAGGTTAAGGAATAGATATTATTTATGACTACAGACATACAGATTATGTATGAATAACAGTATTATCTATGAAAAGGATATTAGGATTCCTTGTGCACAGTTACTGTTAACAGATCCATATTACTGGCAAGACAGTTTTTTTTTTTTTTTTTTTCCTTCTGCTTCACTATTTCACTGTATAAAATAAAAGGCATTAAAAAGCCTTGTTGGCTGATATTAAATGAGCTTTTATATCATTTCTTTCTTTATTTGGTGTCGCATGTGTCACAAGGTCATGTGCAGAGTTGCTTTTCAGCACAAGGAATGTGGTCAGAAAAATGAATGTTCAAAATCTTGAATGATCTTTAAAACGCTTGTTGAAGTCACATCTTGAAAAATCGACAGTAGAACTCATGGCTATGTTTAATAGTGAAAGTGAGAGCATTTCCACACGCACAGTGCGACGAGAACTTACTAAACACGACTTCAATTTGCTAGGGAGCATGAAGATTGGACTGTGGAGCGATGGAAAAAGGTCATGTGGTCTGATGAGTCCAGATTTACCCTATTCCAAAGCGATGGGTGTGCCAGGGTGTAAGAAGGGGAAGCACGTGAAGCGATGGACCCATCATGCATAGTGCCTACTGTACAAGCCTCTGGAGGCAGTGTTATGATCTGGGGTTGCTTCAGTTGGTCAGGTCTAGGCTCAGCAACATCATGAGGCAATAAAACGAAGTCAGCTGAGTACCTGAATGTACAGAATGACCAGGTTATCCCATCAATGGATTTTAACTTCCCTGATGGCACAGGCATATTCCAGGATGACATTGCCAAGACTCATCAGGCTCAAATTGTGAAAGAGTGGTTCAGGGAGCATGAGGAATCAGTTTCACACATGCATTGGCCACCACAGAGTCCTGACTTCAACCCGATTGAAAGTCTTTTGGGGAGTGATGGAGAAGACTTTACGGAGTGGTTCGATTCTCCCGTGCTCAATACAAGATCTCGGCCAAAAATCCATGCAACTCTGGATGAAAATTAACGTTGTCGCGTTGCACAAGTTTGTCGAAACAATGCCACACTGAATTTGTTCTGTAATCAAAGCTAAAGATGGCGCAAGGAAACTTTAGAGGGTTTTTTTTTTTTGGCCAGGCAGTGTAATATATAATATTTAGTCTCTAGTGTCATTGCTTTGTAACAGTCAGAGCTCAAAACATACCTTTAGGTTTTCTGACCTGGTAAAGTACATTCACACACACACACACACACACACGCAGCGACAAATCAACCAGAGACCATTCATTTTCCATGAGCAACAGCGACTGTTGGCCATTTGATGTGGGCGTGTCCAGCAATGCGACAAAGTTGAGAAAAATGTAACTTTATGCAAATTTGGAGCGACTTGATGCAGTGACTACCAGTGGAAGTGAAGACAGTAGAGCGCACGTGATCCGTGATCTGCCGTGCTGCCTGTGAATCCGAATTGTTTCGTGGACCCAGACAGTCACTTGTGATTTCACCGCAGACAGATGGCCGCAGTGGCAAAGAGCTCACACTGCTTCTCCTTCATCTCGTCTCGTAGGATATGATGCATATATACACTGGTGAGTTTAATATACACACGCTCTCCCTCCGGAATGTTTAATTTTAGCGGCAAGAGAACGGGTTTGTTGTCAAAAGTGGAATGCTAGTTGCGCCACCCGCTGATAAATGTTACTATGGCAACCAGTAGTAGGAATGCCTACTGCTGACTTTATAGTACAGCGACTGGCAACTTACAGTATTGCTGTATGTGTGAACGTACCTTAAGTCTTCAGGACAGAGGCCTTTGTGGTTTCTCAGTAACTTGACAGAAAGGACGGCTGGTGATTTATAGCTCCTATAACATAAGTGATAATGGAACTAACTTGTAAATAAATATAAACTGATAGTGTTACAACATTCTTTAATAAATAAAAAAAATCATTAACATTGGCAATTGCTGTGGTATAAGAGGAATAAAACACTTCAGGATGCTCTGTTATTGGAAAATCATCAACTTTTGGATGGTGACACCACCACACCCCATCACTGATTATTTTCCAATAACAGAAGTCTTTTATTCATTACTTACTGTAAGCTTTGTTTGATTATCGATCGATTCATCTTCAATTCTCTCAGTCTGTGCAGTATTTATACAAATGCATCCTGTTAAAAGTATGTGCGGAGAATGTGCTGTTTGTGCATTTTATCTGCTGAGTTGAGTAGGTGCAGTGCAGTGTGAAATCTCGAGAGTCAGTCGTATTGATCACCAGACATCCTATTATCAGTAATTAATCTTGCCGTGCTCACTTCTGGCTTTTAGGTTCCTTTATAAACTTCTCCACCATGGATTTATGACTTCAATGATATCGGATGGGCATTCTAAGTGAATGTAATTACACTATGTACAGTAGCTGTGTGTGAGAGAGAGATTTTCATGGCAGGTAGAGCTAAAATATCCAGTCATTATTCTACCTGTCTTTATTTCAGTAACAGAACTCACATTTCAGCAGACAATTTAGAATTTTTTTTCCACAGTGATGCACAAAAAACATAATCCACCCTTAGTCCTTGGGATGAGTGATATTTGTTATAAAGCTTTCTTTTTTTTTTATTCCTGTCAATTCTACTAAAATTCCTTAATTTCCTTTGTTCAACTTTACGTCCATCATATAGTATCACACACACACACACACACTCGTGCTCATTCATACCTAGTGGCACTTTAGAGATTTAGACTATCCAGTCTACCTAACATCATGTTTTTTTAGCTGGCCTTAAACCCAGAGGTATCCTCTGCAGGAAAAAAAAAAACAACATGTAGACAGAGAGTAACAAGCCCTCTGAGCCTGGAGCTGTGATGTACCAACACTACCTGCTGCAACACAAATCATTTTGTTTTCAATGCAAAAATATTAAATGCTCCAGATCTATCAAATTGTGAGTGGATCTCCTGTGCACAGCCCTCTTAAAGTCATTCCACAGGTTTTTTCAATAGGATTTAGATCTGGGCCATTCCAAAATGTTGATCATCAACATCTTCTGAAGCTATTCCTTTGTGACGGCTTTGTACTTTGACTTGTTATCATGCTGGAAAGTGAAAAGTTTAGAAAAATAGATTGGATATTTTCAGCTATCCAAGATTCCCTCTATCTTGACTAGACCTCTAGTCCCAGCTGAAGAGAAGCAGCACCATAGCATGATGCTGCCACCACCATGCTTCACCATGGGTATGGTGTTCTTTGGGTGATGAGCTGTCTTGTTATTGCACCAAAATATATCTTTTAGAATCATGCCCAAAAAGTTCTACCTTGGTGTGATCAGACCATAACACATTTTGCCACATGGTTTAGTGATTTAGTCAGGCTTTTTTTTTTTTAAAGGAAAGTTTTTCTGTCTAGTCACCCTACGCCATAGCCCAGACATGTGAAGAATACGAGAGATTGTTGTCACATGCAGGGAGTGACCAGTACTTGCCAGATATTCCTGCAGCTCATTTAATATTGCTGTAGGTCTCTTGGCAGCGTCCTTGATAAGTTTTCCTTTAATCAGAAAATGATAGTCCTGTTAGAAGTGGTGAACCAGCAAGTCAGCAGGAAGATAAAACATACCAGAAATTGTGGACACCACAGTGCTCCAAGTACCTTCAGTAAAAAGCATCATGCTTAAGATGATGCTGTCATATACACCCAGGGCCTACAGTTTCAGCAGAATTCTCAGAATTCATGGCAATAACGTGTTTTAACAGGCAGTGCCCACGAAAACAGTAGGAGGGCTTGGGGTGTCGTCTGCACATTACATTGGTAATTATTCAAAACAAACACCCACGCCAGAGACATGTGCTAAGCTTCATAATATGCACTCAACTTCACAATGCACATGGAGTCTTTTAAAATATATTACAGCCTGCAAACAACACAGCTGCCCTTTTGAACAGAAGAAAAAGAGCTTACATTGTTCATCCACATTACGTTTTTTTGATTATGCTTATTTTGAGATATATATATACAGTGGGGGGGAAAAAGTATTTGATCCCCTGCTGATTTTGTACGTTTGCCCACTGACAAAGAAATGATCAGTCTATAATTTTAATGGTAGGTGTATTTTAACAGTGAGAGACAGAATAACAACAAAAAAATCCAGAAAAACGCATTTCGAAAAAGTTATAAATTGATTTGCATTTTAATGAGTGAAATAAGTATTTGATCCCCTATCAATCAGCAAGATTTCTGGCTCCCAGGTTTCTTTTACACAGGTAACGAGCTGAGATTAGGAGCACTCTCTTAAAGGGGGTGCTCCTAATATCAGCTTGTTACCTGTATAAATGACACCTGTCCACAAAAGCAATCAATCAATCAGATTCCAAACTCTCCACCATGGCCAAGACCAAAGAGCTGTCCAAGGATGTCAGGGACAAGATTGTAGACCTACACTAGGCTGGAATGGGCTACAAGACCATCGCCAATCAGCTTGGTGAGAAGGTGACAACAGTTGGTGCGATTATTCGCAAATGGAAGAAACTGTCAGTCTCCCTCGGTCTGGGGCTCCATGCAAGATCTCACCTCATGGAGTTTCAGTGATCATGAGAACGGTGAGGAATCAGCCCAGAACTACACGGGAGGATCTTGTTAATGATCTCAAGGCAGCTGGGACCATAGTCACCAAGAAAACAATTGGTAACACACTACGCCATGAAGGGATGAAATCCTGCAGTGCCCGCAAGGTCCCCTGCTCAAGAAAGCACATGTACAGGCCCGTCTGAAGTTTGCCTGAATGATTCAGAGGAGAACTGGGTGAAAGTGTTGTGGTCAGATGAGACCAAAATCGAGCTCTTTGGCATCAACTCAACTCGCTGTGTTTGGAGGAGGAAGAATGCTGCCTATGACCCCAAGAACACCATCCTCACCGTCAAACATGTATGTGGGAACATTATGCTTTGGGGGTGTTTTTTTTCTAAGGGGACAGGACAACTGCACCGCATCAGAGGGACAATGGACGGGGCCATGTACCATCAAATCTTGGGTGAGAACCTCCTTCCCTCAGCCAGGGCATTGAAAATGGGTCGTGGATGGGTATTCCAGCATGACAATGACCCAAAACACACAGCCAAGGCAACAAAGGAGTGGCTCAAGAAGAAGCACATTAAGGTCCTGGAGTGGCCTAGCCAGTCTCCAGACCTTAATCCCATAGAAAATCTGTGGAGGGAGCTGAAGGTTCGAGTTGCCAAACATCAGCCTCGAGACCTTAATGACTTGGAGAGGATCTGCAAAGAGGAGTAGGACAAAATCCCTCCTGAGATGTGTGCAAACCTGGTGGCCAACTACAAGAAACGTCTGACCTCTGTGATTGCCAACAAGGGTTTTGCCACCAAGTACTAAGTCGAAGGCGCCAAATACTTATTTCACTCATTAAAATGCAAATCAATTTAGAACTTTTTTGAAATGCATTTTTCTGGATTTTTTGTTGTTGTTATTCTGTCTCTCACTCTTAAAACTAAACCTACCATTAAAATTATAGACTGATCATTTCTTTGTCAGTGGGCAAACATACAAAATCAGCAGGGGATCAAATACTCCCCCCCCATATATATATATATATATATATATATATATATATATATATATATATATATATATATATATATATATATATATATATATATATATATATATATATATAGTTGCAATCAAAATTATTCAACCCCCATCACAAATCAGGTTTATTGTCAAAATTTACAGACTTTCAGCTGTTTGCCATGAACAAATCAAACAAAAGCAATTGAAATAGTTCAACACAATGAATGCTTCAAGTGGTTTCCCCAAATTCAACTGAAAATGCAGCTTATAATGACTCCAGTTTCAAAATTATTGAACCCCTTCATGGCAAACATCTTTAGGACTTAGTAGAGCACCCTTTTGCTCACCTGCTGCAAATGAGATGCACAGCCAGACACCAGCTTCTGGCAGTGTTCCTGAGGAATCTTAGTCCATTCCTCATGAGCAATGGCCTCCAGTTCAGTAATATTCTTGGGTTTGCATGCTGCCGCCTTCTTCAAATCCCACAAGAGATTTTCTATGGGGTTCAAGTCAGGTGACTGTGATGGCCCTGTAGAATCTTCCTGGTCTACTTCTGCAACCAAGCCTTGGTGGAATTTGAGGTATACTTGGGTTCATTTTCCTATTGGAAGTCCAATGACTCCCAAGCTTCAGCTTCCTCGCAGATGGCATGACGTTTTCTCCTAGGATTTCCTGATACTTCAATGAATCCATCTGGCCTTCCACACACTGCAGGTTTCCAGTTACAGAGGATGCAAAGCAGCCCCAGAGCATCATCAAACCACCACCATGCTTGACTGTGGACAGAGTGTTCTTTCTTCATTCTTCTTTCTCCAGACATACCATTGATCCATCGTGCCGAAAAGTTCCAGTTTTGTTTCAGAGCTCCACAGAACAGAATCCCAAAACTTCTGTGGGTTATTTATATGATTTTGAGCCGACTTTTCTTGTGCTTTTTGGGTCAGTAGTGGCGTACGTCTTGGAATTCTGGCATGGAAACCTTCACTGACCATAATGATCCATAACACACATGCATAATTATCAACAGTGACCGAGAAGGTTCACTTCAAATACAATAGCGAGTGTAATAAACATGAACGAAGTGGATTACTATCAGCTCGATAACTGATTTTTTTTTTCAAAACTCGAAGTAAATAGACAAAGCAATACAATGTTCAACCAAAGTACAAATTACACAAACAGACAAACAGAAGAACCATACGTTTTGTGTAGTTTTGAGATTCAAGAACTGTATGATCGTATGCGCAAGCTTGCACAAGTTTGCTTGTTCTCACAGATGATGGATTAAAAAAAAAGATAAATATAAAAAATAAGAAAACAAAAAAAAAACAAAGTTTAAAAAATTGTCAGTGTAATGTACAGCATTGGAGCAAGAGAGAAATATGCCATGAAATCTGTGATTAGGTTTAAATGAAAAGAGCTGATGTGAAATAAGAACAGCTATTCTGTTTACCATACTTGCTTTTTAAAAGAGACATGGCACAATTACAGACTTTACAGAAATTACAAAAATGTTTAAGCATAATAGTTTTATACCTATGATAACATCTGATGCAGTAAGTATCCATCATAATGATTTATAATAGAAACACTGAGTTACTGAAAGGTAGAAGAATGTTTTTAGCCCTCACATTCAATATCGTGACTAATGCTAATGGCCATGCTGTTTTTGTTGTATCGTCAGCTTGTAAGGCGGCTCATTTGGGGTACCATGAAGACAAACTGAATATTCTTTCTCTATATACAGTGCAGGCTGTTTTCACAGCTGTTATGTCTTCACACCTCCTTTTATATCACACATACTGATGTACTGTTTTGCTTCTGCTTCCTAATCTAAGTAAGAATTCCAAAAGATGCAAAACCTGAGCTTTTGAGCTTTTTCATAAAAGTAATCAGAGGATAGAATACAAAACACACTGACTTGAGTAAAAGTATTGCTACTGTAGTAATAATTCACTTGTGTATATAAAAGTAAAAGATTATTTTACAAAATACTTTTCGAAATGTCCACAATTCACACAGCTAATCTGAAAATGTTCTTCATCTATCCATCCATTTTCTGTACCGCTTATCCTTCATAGGGTCACAGGGAGCCTGGAGCTTATCCCAGGCAACTGGGGGCACACCCCATCTCAGAGCACAATCGCGAACACATTCACACACTACAGACTATTTAGAGATGCCAATAGGCCTACGATGCATGTCTTTGGACTGGGAGAGGAAACCAGAGTACCCAGAGGAAGCCCCCGAAGCATGGGGAGAACATGCCTTGCTAACTTAGCCAAATGCTGATGGGGTTTCAGTGGATTTTTTTTAGGTTTATTAGCCAGCACATGTTAATTCAAACATATTTCTAGCTACATATTTAGCTGTCTAACAAAGATGCCTCATATACATTATCCGGTGCGTTACCCATAGGATATAGACACTTGGATATACACTATATGGCCAAAAGTTTGTGGACATCTGACCATCACATGTAGGGGAGAGAGGGGCACAAACTAACACTTTTTTGCTTTCTTAAGTTTGTGGAAAAGTACTTAGAATTTGAAAAAGCATTTATCTTTTTTCACATTCATTTTACAAATGTCTGGTGCAAATATTTGGTCTTGTTTTATGAATAAAACATATACTTTTGTAAAATTATTTATCTGGGAAGAAGAGAAGAGAAGTGTTAGAACGTGCCCTGTTATAACATGTGAGGGGTACATTGTAACATGACCATATGACATCTTAAAATCCCCCTTTAACAATTTAATCTGATTTAATTAAAAAACATACAAGACAAACTATGATATTATGTCAGTAAAAAACAGTAAAAAACTTCATAAAATAATAATTAATAAAATCATAGTCATGTGAAATAATGTAAATTTACAAACAACAAATTTTAATGCTTGACAATGAGAGACACAGCTTGACACAGAGCAAAACCAACATGAAAGCCAACATAATGAAGGCAAAGAGATAACACACACACACACACACACACACACACACACACACACACACACACACACACACACACACACGTACACCCCTGTTTGTCTTCCTTGGCCTGTTTCTTATGCTGCAGTAAATAAAATCATAAAAGGGAATTGTTTGAATTTCCATGACTATTCAATTCTGCAGGCTATGTAAACATTTAGAGACTATGTAGGATTATAACTGAGAGATTAAAGATTAAAATTATACTAAATTTGCCTCGTTTTAAATGAACTTTAAACACAGAGCTGAAAGTTAACATCTGTGTGAAATTTTACTTACGCTATGGTAAAATGATCTTCTCTTGATATCTTCCAAAGTGGTTAGAATTTTGGTGCGATTTTTTTTTTTTTTACACAGTGTTAGTATGGCAACCAGTAAAGACAGGAAGTTTTGTCATACCAGTGTATGTGGAAACTACTAAATAAAGTCTGTTAGAACATTCCCCACGTTAGGTTGTGCCCCGCTCTCCCCTAGCTTGTTCATTTCCACTCCTGATAAAAGTGCAGAACCTTTCATCCTTTGACAAAGATGTATTTACCTACAATTGTCTTCTTGTGAGTTTCTGCTGAAGGAGTTAGTAGTGTACCTGCAAATTTCCTGCCACATGCAACATAATTCATCTCCCAAAAACATGATTTCACAGAATATGTTCAGAACATACATACCTGCCATGCTTTACACGCCCCAGGTGTAGTAATCATGTAGTCAACTTATTTTCATTCCTCCTCATTTTTATGATGCTTGATGACTTTTGCTAAATCTGTCAGAGCTGGTGAGTGGGTGAGTGTGAGAACAATATGTGCCTACATTAGTCGCCAAGTAGCCTCATGGGACAGGAGGAGGACAGAGTGAGCCGCTTTGCTCTCCTCTGCCGTATGTGGGAATAGACATGGCTCTGCCCCCCCCCCCCCCCCCCTCCCCTCTCTCTCTCTCTCTCTGTAGGTGGCAGATGCCAAAAAAAGCACACAGCAAAAAATAAACCTCAAGTGAATTCAGGACATTTTGATTCTCTAACCAAAGTAAACAGAACATGATTTTATGTGTTTCTATATTTGTTCCTTCACACAACAGAATATGCAGGAGTCCTGAGTGGGTCCTGTGTCCTGCTGCAGGCTGAAGAACACGGCACAAATCTCTCTCAGACCTCTGCTTGCTGTTTTCCTTTCCGCTCCATTCTGACTCATCTTCCAGCCTCTGAGTGGATCAATCAGTTTGTCCTCATCAAGACTGCTAAAAATAGATAACATGATTGGTGCTACCAGGGGAGAGGGCTTGAACAATGGTGCACACCTTTCTCTTGGTTATATAAAGCCAACGGTGGTTCTAGACCATCAATTCTAGTTTCTTTGTAGAGCGCTTTTAACTAATAAATACGCCAGAGGCAGTAGTGGCAAGGGTGACAAGAAGAAGAAACCTTGAGAAGAACCAGACTCAAAAGGGAACTTGTCTCTTCTAGGTGACGGTGGACAGTGAGATTATAAAGAATTACACCTCTACATTTGTATGATATAAAGTGAATCAGTACTAAGTGTTTAGAGATGTTCAGTATGAGCATCATAGTCTTTAGGATTACAACAGCAGTTCTTAGGTACAAGTATTTAGGTGAAATTATCCACTGAAGCAAGGGTGAGACTTGGGCATAAACATAAGATGTAAATATTGCTATTTTTTTTTACCAATGAGACTAAATTCTGTGGATATCATCTATAAAAACTAGTACTACAGTTATGGCAAATGCTGGATAACCTTCAAGTAACATTCTAACTTTAGTTCATAGAATTGAATATATGTGTTTAATTTTTTTAATCTACATGGCCCTGTGATGGGTTGGCACCCTGTCCAGGGTGTAGGGTGTCCCCCGCCTTGTGCCCCGAGTTCCCTGGGATAGGCTCCAGGCTCCAGGCTCCCCGCAACTCTGTGTAGGATAAGCAGTAAGGAAAATGGATGGATGGGTGGATTTTTATATATTTATTTATATAAATCTGTTTTACCTCTTCATTTTAGAGTGAACCTTTAGAGCAAATAAAAACAAGTGGAACTGTGTTAGCATTACAGGCTATACACAACATTTCTCAACATATAACTCATAAAAATATCGCTATGATGCAGAGTGAATAAAATACATAAATGGTATAATTTTTATTTATTTTCTGAATAGTCCCATTCTGCCATCTGCTGCTCACATCTGTACTGTGCAACAGTCTACAACATGTTCTGTGAGTCAACATCCAAATCAGTATGACTGGATGTTTCTACTGAGTCAGTGAGAGTCATTTTTAAATGATTTGAAACAGTAATACACAGTATACATAAATTACCATATTGAGGAAATGTAATATTAAACAAATTAAATGTTGTATCTATTAAACTACATGTATATGCTACTTCATAATAAAGGCTGGCCTGTAAACAGAGGCTACAGAAGAGGATAGAAATCACTGTTGCGTTTGGTCAGAAATCCCAGTCAACTGTAATCTGAAAAGCTAAATAAGAAACTACACAACAGTGCAAATGAAATACATTAGTAATTCGTGAATTTTCAGCTGTAGGCCACAACAATGGATCTTCATCCGCTTTTGCAGCAAGTCATACTCTTAGGAGATGCTTAAGACTGTGTTTACTGAGAAATGAAACTGCTTCAGGATTTAACCTCTCATCTCGATGTCTCATCATTAATGTTACACTCACACACCACAGTAATAGCCCTCTGAGGTGTCCTTATAGCCTCACGAGGAGGATACACTGTCAGATACTAAAAGGTAATAATATGCTCAATTCTTACTCCATACATGAAGAATATTCTGAGCTATAGCTTTATTGCACTGATTGTTTATTTTAGAACTGGTTTTAATGTTACTTTAACAGAGATTTATGTAAGGATTAACACACAGCGAGGCATGCTGTTATAGGTAATAATAAGGTGATAATAATCAACACCAACATCCAGGAATGTAAGGAATTTACTCTAGCACATTCTCCTGTATGTAGAATCATTTTTGGAATCAATTTGTCGATTATGTTTCATGAAAAAACATGAATTGTATCCTTTGTAATATATGTCTAGAGACTGATGCTCAATTATTTTGGTACTGCCCATTTGTAAAACTTCTCTAGCAAAACCTTTGTGCCTTTATCTGTGAAAAACGACAAGCATTTTAGTTAATTATGTTAATAAATGCTGTTATGTCTCCTAAAAACATGCATACACGCGTTCATACAGTCCTGTCTGAAAGTATTGGAACAGCAACAGCAATTCTATCGTTTTCAATATAAATTGAAGACATTTGGGTTTGATATCAAAAGATCAAAAGATATCAAAAGATATGGGATGACAGATCAGAATTTCAGATTTCATTTCCTGATATTTACATAATTTTTTTTTTTACCTTTTGTTTGAACCCACCCATTTTTTCAAGTGATCAAAAATATTGGAACATTTGACTGAAAGGTGTTTCTGCTACCCAGGTGTGCCCTGTTAAATTGATGTATTGGTTTGAATGTCTTGGTGTGAGTCCTGGGTTTCGCCTATGAAAACTGCATTTGCTGTTAAAAAGGATAAACCAACATGCAGACCAGAGAGCTGTCTATGGGAGAAAATAAGCCATTTTGAAACAGAAAAGAGGGAAAAGCACAAGTGGGCATAGCCAATCCAACAATTTAGAAAGCCCTGAAAAAGAAAGAAACCACTGGTGTATTAACAACCAGACATGGAAGAGGTCGAAAACAACAGAACTGGTCTTGCCGTTCGAATACTTTCGGTGGGAACTGTATATGATAAATCTCATAGTAATAATGGATATATTTCATATCCATCAATGTGCATTTTTAAGTAAGATGTTTCTTTTAAAAGGAAAATGACACATTACACTGGCACAATTTGGCCCTCCTTAAAACAAAAAGCACCTAAAACTATAAAGATGTTTAATTTATGCGTATTAAACTGTCTACCCCTAAGCACGAAGATATGTAAACTTGTTTGTACTTGATAAAATTTAAAAATCCAGGAATGTGCCGTGGGATTGAGGAGTGTCCCAAATCCTCACTTGTAGTGTACACCCTCAAATCATTGATCATTCGCGCACAGTAGTGCACCAAAGTGCAGGCTTAGAGGAGGAGAGCAGTGCGCATGGCACCATTTGGGACAGGGCCGGCGTCGGAACCCTCACCAACATCAAATCATCACATCACAAGTTCTACACGTGTTGCTCCTGGGGTGGCAGTGGGCCTGACCAGTTCTGCTCTCTGAGCCGGCCTGGTCTGTCCTGGTGCCCTGCTTCTGGGGTTCTCATCGCTGGGGATCGCTCACTGTTGCTGAGGATGGGCCCATATGGACAGCCTCCACAAACAATTCACAAACAGACTTTGCACTTGGGTCTCCATCGGTGGACAGTTCATGATTTCAGCAAAATAGACTTCATGTTGAGACTGTGATGAATCTCCTGACTACACAGTTGCACTTATATATATATATATATATATATATATATATATATATATATATATATATATATATATATATAAGGGATTTATTTATAATTACACTATCCAGTGTCACCCAGATGAGGATGGGTTCCCTTTTGAGTCTGGTTCCTCTCAAGGTTTCTTCCTCATGTCCTCTCAGGGAGTTTTTCCTTGCCACCGTCGCCACTGGCTTGCTCATTGGGGAAAAATTTATTGATTTAAAATTTAGATCCAAAATTTGTGTATCTCCGTAAAGCTGCTTTGTAACGATGTCTATTGTTAAAAGCGCTATACAAATAAAATTGAATCGAATTGAATTGAACTGTAAAAGAGGCGTGGTTACCGGTTGTGGCCACGCCTTCGTGCAGACAAATTAGGAGCTAGGAATGTGCTTGCTAATGTCAAGCAAGATAGTATAGCATAGCATACCGAAATTGACAGCTGGGAGAAACCGGAGTTCGCTTCACCGGACACGGCGTAGTTGACCGACTCATGGCTAAAGTAAACGGCGGGGCGTCTGGCTGTAGGGCTATCGTAATAGCCGGTCAGTTTTTGTCGAAACCGGCGCCGCCTCTCGCTCAGCAGCAGCAGAACACATGTCAGCGGAAACTCGCCAAAATTCAGCGGCGCATGCTGTCAGTCACCTCCGCCCTACCTGCTAACAAGACTCCCATTCAGACGCAGCTGGACGCGGCCAACTTCATCCCGCTGTCGGAGCGCGGTGTGTGGTCGAACCGCTCGGTGGTCTATCGGGACGTCAAAGCGTTTCTCAATGAAGTCGGCGGGGATCCGCGGGAAGCTCGCTACTGGCTGACGCAATTTCAGAGAGCTAATGTGTGTAAAGCGCCTGCTTTCGCCGTACTGGAGGTGAGTATGCTAACTTTAGTTATAATGAGTCAGTGACTTCGATAAGCTGACACAAACTCACATCAAACTAGCTTCTTCTTCTTTATTTTATTGAATTTTATTTTATTTCCTTTTTTATTTTCTGTTTTTTTTTCTTCCGAAAAAACGTTATTTCATATTCTGCCCAATGTTGTCCTTCAAATCGTGCAAATTGAAGGCTATGAAAAAGGTTTTAAATGTATCTGTGTGGGCTCTGCTATACGTTGTGCAAAGGTGTTTTTTTTTTTTTTTTTTAAATATTAAAATTATATTTTGGAAACAAAGAAACAACTGATTCTCCACAAGCTTTAAAGCAGAAGTTAAATCACTATATTAAAAATGCTAAAAAAAAAAGATAAACAAAAGCACAAACTAAGTGTTAACTGCTAAGAGGTTGAATGTGCTGCAGTAACACACATTCACTCATTTGAACACAGTAACATGTCACTTTATTCTGTAAATGTGTGACACTTCTTACATTTATATACAATTACACGTTATAACCCCATTACAGTTACTGCTCTCATAAAAAACATGATTACTTTTGTTTCTAAATATTATATCTAACTAAATATTTTAGTCAGTTAGTGTGCTTCCTTTCTATTGCGCGCTGTTTGATTGACGCGCATGCGCGGACTCGCGCTCATTCGGTGAAGTTTAATGGAGACTCGCTTGCTGTCAGGACGAGGCTTTATGTAAAATGGAAATACTGGCGTGAATTTCTAACATTTACAGATAAGGATATAAACGTAAAAATGTCATTTCTGCGCTGAATAATAATAATAATTCGTTACATTTATATAGCGCTTTACATAGTATGGGGGAAATCTCCTCAACCACCACCAGTATGTAGCATCTACCTGGATGATGCGACGGCAGCCATAGTGCGCCATAACGCCCACCACACACCAGCTATAGGTGGATAGGAGAGGAGGGTGATGTAGCCAATTCAGGGATGGAGATTATTAGGGGGCCATTATAGATAAGGGCCGATGGGGAAATGAGGATTTTTAATGACCATAGAGAGTCAGGACTCATCCGAAAAACGCCACTGTTTTTTACAGTATAGTGTCCCCGTCACTGTACTGGGGCATTAGGACCCACTGGCCTCCCTAATACCACTTCCAGCAGCAACCTTAGTTTTCCCCAGGAGGTCTCCCATTCAGATACAAGCCAGGTTCAACCCTGCTTAGCTTCAGTGGGAACCCAGGTGAGAACAGTGCTCTGTCTCTGGCAAGAAGTCTGAAGAAGACGTCTGGAACACATTAAACAGCACATGCGTCTGTCGCAGTATCTGACACAAGCCACGCTAACACACGAGTTTGTTTGAAGCGCTTAATATAAAACATTCTCATGTTTTGGACAACCTGGATCATGCACTTTTCCCGCAGCAGCTCACTCTGTGACCTCCGCTGTTTTTCAGATGTGTTTTATTCATAGATGTGTTTTTCACCCTTGTGAAGTGACGTCACTGACCCCACTAATCGATAATGAAATTTGTTGTCGATTATTTTAATGATCGATTTTATCGATTAGTTGTTGCAGCACTAAAATTGATGAACAAATATTCAAGCTTTTCTAAATGACAAGTTGAAATAAGAAGGTGATGTGATACAGTTGAGGCAATCGTCTAATCATAGTATATAAGGAGCCTCCAAAAAAGGCCTAGTCCTTCAAGAGCAAGGATGGGTCGAGGCTCGCCAATCTGCCAACAGATGCATCAGCGAATAATCCAACACTTTGAGAACAACATTCCTCCAAGACAAATCGTTAGGATTTTGGGCATTTCACCTTCTACAATTCACAATATAATTAAAATATTCAAGGGATCTGGTCAAATCTCGGTGCGTAAAGGGCAAGGCCGAAAACCACTTCTGAATACGTGTGATCTCCGGTCCCTCAGACGTCACTGTCTTAAAAACCATCATGAGTCTGTAATGGATATCCTGACGTGGGCTCGGGGATACTTTGGTAAACCTTTGTCAGTCAACACCATTCGCTGCTGCATCCACAGATGCAAGTTAAGGCTTTACTATGCAAAGCAGAAGCCGTACATCAACACTGTCCAGAAGTGCCACCGACTTCTCTGGGCTCGGTCTCATCTGAGATGGACAGTATCACAGTGGAATCGTGTTTTGTAGTCTGACGAGTCAACATTTCAAATAGTTTTTGAACAAAACAGCCGACAACCACAGTAATGGTTTTAATGCTCTAAAGATTTGTAATATAATAATTTAATAGTCAAATAATTAAATATATCTAAAAAATGTCAAAAAACCTGTCTGTATGTTTTGCATTCTGAAACAGTGTATGCAAAAAGACAAACCCTCCAAGCATTAGCTGTTAAGCATTAGCTGCTTAACAAACGCTGGTTTAAATACTTTGCCTCATGTTTTTCAGTTTTGCAGAAATTAATGCAAAATGAAGCAAACTCTGCAATATTCGAAGGATATTTACCAACAAAGATAACTGTGAAAGACCATGCAAAACAAGTTTGTGCAATTGCAACTTTGCAATTGTTTGCAAATGGTTTTCTGCAAAAAAAAAGCACAAAAATCTCTGCAAGTTGTATCACAAATTTTCAAAGAATCTGCAGCAAAATTGAGCATTTTTTGCTGCAACAATCACAAAATAACTGCAAAATCCTGTACAGACTGGTTTTAGGTAATCTATATACACAGGTGGACATGCAGAGAAATACTTTGCTTAAAGAGACATGCTTTAAAAGCTAACAAGGCAGGCACAGCAGAATTTAACTTAATAACATTTCATCTGTTGTGTTCAGATCGACCCATCAGTGTTCAAGAGCTGTGAGATGGTGCAGAGCCTGGTGTCCGGCTTGTCCTTCCTGCAGCGCATGGATATGAAGACCGTGGTGGTAATGGGGCTTCCTCCTGAGCTGATGAAAGAAAACTGTGTACCAGATGGACCTGTTTCCTCTGACTGCAGGACTGTGCTGATTAAATATTGCCAAGTTCTTGCTGAGGCCTTGCAGCATAGCTCGGCTAGTGTCATTCCTTTCTTTAGTGCAGAGTCAATGCTGCGACTTCAGGAGCCTCAACACTGCTCCAGGTTAGTCAGCACACTCACCAAGATACCTTTTAAACCATCCTAACAGACAAGCATATATATTCTGCTTGGATCATGAGCAAGTAAGATTTTGAGGCTTATGTGGAACTAGTTCTCAGTTGTTGCTCTGTCTGTGTGTTAGTGGTGCTGCCTCCATCGTGGTAGACACAACCCTGCTTCAGTGGAGTCTGGACTGTGGTGCCATTCCCCTGGTGTGCCCTGTTGGCTGTGATACAAACGGCTGCTCCACTCTCCTCAATTCAGTCGACGTCACCGTAGCCATCTCTCGAGCACTCCAGCCCCTCAAAGTCATGTTCCTGAACAGCTGGGGGGGCCTCCGTAACCAGAATCTAAAGGTAAGTGTAGGTGTGTTAGTGTCAAGGTTGCGAGTACGATGAGTTGCACGACAGTATGTTCATTTGTTGTTAGTATGTATTAATGCACTTAACTAGTGAATAAAGTTTTCAGGTATCCAAAACATATGGGACTTACTTGCCCGGTGGGGTAGATTTTTTGTGCTATGTTCACCCCTGCAAAGGCATATTTATCTACCATAATCACACACACACACCCATACAATCACATTTCATGTACAAGTTAAGCATAGAAATTGCAGGACCATGTCTTGTCTAATCTGCCACTTTGCACTTGTCTGCTTGTTCATCGTGAGCAATTTCTTTAGTAAGTTGATTTATTGTGTGTGTGTGTGTGTGTGTGTGTGTGTGTTTCAGGTGCTGGGTACCGTTTCTCTGCCGGGTGACCTGCCGCTCTTGTCCTCGGCTGAGTGGCTGTGTGTGTTAGAGCGCAGGCAGGTCAGCGCTATCGCTCACCTCCTCAACCAGCTCTCTCCAGAGAGCTCAGCAGTCATCACTTCAGCTAACACACTGCTTACCGAACTCTTCAGTCATAAAGGTGAGACGTGCACCATTTTTCAGGAGGTTATTGGTTGCAAGGT
Source organism: Cranoglanis bouderius (assembly GCA_023630585.1). Lineage (NCBI taxonomy): Eukaryota > Metazoa > Chordata > Actinopteri > Siluriformes > Cranoglanididae > Cranoglanis > Cranoglanis bouderius. The sequence goes on from CM042554.1 coordinate 10,162,478, forward strand.
AAAACAGCATAGTTAATCATTTTAGAACTATGATTCAGAACACTTATTTGAATGCCTTCCACTCACTCAAATTTTCAGTTTGCCAATGAATGAAAAACAAACAAATAAATCTTTGTTTGCATACTTTTTGCATACTTAAAAAAAATAAAAAATAAAACAAATGACATTGCAAAACAGTGCAAGCTCCAACACACACACAGTAGTGTTGTATGCTCTCAGAACCAGATATAAAATTAAGAAATCTCCATTGCCATTTCTTAAATGCATTTAAGGTATTAAATTCTTAAGAATTACTATGGTATTAAGCATACTAGGAAATGAGGACTAATGTTCCAGTAATGTCTCAGTGTAATTCCATATAATGTAAATGTACGCTGAGTGAACTGTAACAGATATACTGGAACTGAACTGGCTATTTTTAGAGGAAAGGGAAAGGTCAGCAGCTCTCATAGTTGTAGCAGTGAGCTGCTTGACCTCCATCCTTTTTCATTTTTTTTAATGCATGACCTCCCAGTAAAGTTACTTAATTTAGTTGCAGAATTAAACCCTTATCTTGAATATTAGGGTTTGGAATGTCAGTTCTTATGTACAGTATCTCACAAAAGTGAGTACACTCCTCACATTTTTGTAAATATTTTATTATATCTTTTCATGGGACAACACTGACGAAATGACACTTTGCTACAATGTAAAGTAGTGAGTGTACAGCTTGTATAACAGTGTAAATTTGCTGTCCCCTCAAAATAACTCAACACACAGCCATTAATGTCTAAACCGCTGGCAACAAAAGTGAGTACACCCCTAAGTAAAAATGTCCAAATTGGGCCCAATTAGCCATTTTCCCTCCCCTGTGTCATGTGACTCGTTAGTGTTACAAGGTCTCAGGTGTGAATGGGGAGCAGGTGTGTTAAGTTTGGTGTTATCGCTCTCACACTCTCTCATACTGGTCACTGGAAGTTCAACATGGCACCTCATGGCAAAGAACTCTCTGAGGATCTGAAAAAAAGAATTGTTGCTCCACATAAAGATGGCCTAGGCTATAAGAAGATTTCCAACACCCTGAAACTGAGCTGCAGCACGGTGGCCAAGACGATACAGCGGTTTAACAGGACAGGTTCCACTCAGAACAGGCCTTGCCATGGTCGACCAAAGAAGTTGACTGCATGTGCTCAGCATCATATCCAGAGGTTGGCTTTGCAGAATAGACGTATGAGTGCTGCCAGCATTCCTGCAGAGGTTGAAGGGCTGGGGGGTCAGCCGGTCAGTGCTCAGACCATACGCCGCACACTGCATCAAATTGGTCTGCATGGCTGTCATCCCAGAAGGAAGCCTCTTCTAAAGATGATGCACAAGAAAGCCCGCAAACAGTTTGCTGAAGACAAGCAGACTAAGGACATGGATTACTGGAACCATGTCCTGTGGTCCGATGAGACCAAGATAAACTTATTTGGTTCAGATGGTGTCAAGCGTGTGTGGCGGCAACCAGGTGAGGAGTACAAAGACAAGTGTGTCTTGCCTACAGTCAAGCATGGTGGTGGGCGTGTCATGGTCTGGGGCTGCATGAGTGCTGCTGGCACTGGGGAGCTACAGTTCATTGAGGGAACCATGAATGCCAACATGTACTGTGACATACTGAAGCAGAGCATGATCCCCTCCCTTCAGAAACTGGGCCGCAGGGCAGTATTCCAACATGATAACGACCCCAAACACACCTCCAAGACGACCACTGCCTTGCTAAAGAAGCTGAGGGTAAAGGTGATGGACTGGCCAAGCATGTCTCCAGACCTAAACCCTATTGAGCATCCGTGGGGCATCTTCAAACGGAAGATGGAGGAGCACAAGGTCTCTAACATCCACCAGCTCTGTGATGTCGTCATGGAGGAGTGGAAGAGGACTCCAGTGGCAACCTGTGAAGCTCTGGTGAACTCCATGCCCAACAGGGTTAAGGCAGTGCTGGAAAATAATGGTGACCACACAAAATATTGACACTTTGGGCCCAATTAGGACATTTTCACTTAGGGGTGTACTCACTTTTGTTGCCAGCGGTTTAGACATTAATGGCTGTGTGTTGAGTTATTTTGAGGGGACAGCAAATTTACACTTTTATACAAGCTGTACACTCACTACTTTACATTGTAGCAAAGTGTCATTTCTTCAGTGCTGTTCCATGAAAAGATATAATAAAATATTTACAAAAATGTGAGGGGTGTACTCACTTTTGTGAGATACTGTACATGCATAGGAGAGCATATATATATAAAATATGCTTTTGCTGAAGTGGTTTGAGTTCTAGTTAATTGAAAATGCCATTTTATCTTTTACAGGTTCTGGCACCATGTTCAAAAATGGAGATCCCATTCACAAGTATGTGCTTTTAATTTTATTCATTTTAATTCAGATTCGGGAAAATATCGTTTTCTAAATTTAAATAGACAATTCTATGTGATCTTTTGTTAAGCATAATTATTTGTGCAAAACCTGTTCAATTGGAACATACCAAATCCAAGCATAAACAAATTTTCAAGTATAAACATGTTTTGTAAATTTATTCTAAGAAGAAATCCTAAGTGTCATAAGTATTCAGACTATTTTATTTATTACTTTGTTGAAGCACTTTGGCAGTCTTCATGGGTTTGATGCTACAAGTTTGACAAACTTGGATTTGGGGATCTTCCTCTTGAGTGCTGTCAGATTGGATGGGGAACATTACTGTACCGCTGTTTATAGGTCTGTCCAGAGATGTGTCTTGACTGTGATTTGACTCAAAGATGTCTGTATTTTGGTTCACTAGCAGCTGTACTGTAGAGATGGAAGTAGTGCCTGGTTTCCTCCAGATGTAATTCTTGGAATTCAGGGAAAAGAGTCATTTTGGTTTAATCAGACCATAGAATCTTGTTTCTCTTGGCTTGAGACTCCATTAGGTGCCTTGTGGCAAACTCCAAGCAATCAAGTCATCATGTGACTTTTACTGAGGAATGGCTTCTTTCTGGCCTTTATATCCTGGAGTTCTAATTAGTGCAGTCCTGCAGAGATGTCCATTCTTTGTCCAATCTCCATGCAGGATCTCAAGATTTCTTGGTGCTAAAAAAACATTTTCCATTTAAGAATAATAGAGACTGGAATGTTCTTCAAAGCTGCAATTCCCTTCTACAGATCAGCACAGAAACACTATCCTCTGTGGACAATACATTTGTCATTAAGTCAAACTGTCAGCTGTGGGGCTTTATGTAGATAGAGGTGGCCCTTCTCAAGTCATGTCCGCCCACTTCAGTGAACTCTTAAAAATTGTTAATGGGCATGGGATAAACAATTTCAAGCATCATTGCATCTGGTCTTAATAGGAGTGATATTTCATTTTGTTTAAATTTTCAAAACCTTGTGAAAACCTGTAATAATGAATCACAGTAATTCTCAACATCTGGGTGGTGTCAATACTTTCTGAATGTACTGGAAGTGTATACATAGTTGAAGAAATGTATTTGGGACTAGGTGAGCCTGACCTTAGAGGACGCTGTTGACATTTTACGAGATGATTGTCACTATCTGTCAGGTACAGCAGCCTCGAGGGCATAGACATGGACCGTCTCCTGGCTCTGATTGACCAATCTTTTGGGAAGACACTAAAGGAAGACTACATCAGCTCTCTTAAGGACAGACTTCATTCCATCTATCTGTCAGAAGGGTAACATTACCTTTACTTGCATCCTCAGACTTTTATTCAAATATGCTGTACACACAAGTAAAGCAGCGTGTCTTTTAGTCAGTAAAAGAACTTTATGTATTAGGCTGAATTTTCTGTGAGTAGTACTGTGTTGTGAACTGCTTCCTGCTCCTCAGGTACAGCGCAGCAGCCATCATCACCACAGAGCCGGTCAGCAGTGGGATTCTGTATTTGGATAAATTTGTGGTGAGTAACAGTAAACAGGGGCAGGGCACCAGTCAGATCCTCTGGGAGTGTATTCGCCAGGACTTGGGCAGGCTCTTCTGGAGATCCCGTGCGAGCAATCGTATCAACCCTTGGTGAGTTAGAGACAACACACACACATGCACGCACACCACCCAGTTTGTTATTAAAGTCTCTGATCTGAATTTTCTGAAAGGGTTGTTTTTACTTTACCAAATCTCCTCTCTCAAAAACAAGGGTGCCAAACTGTACTTTTCCTTGTCTTTGGGGTAGTATCATCAAGGATACATCTTTTGTACCTTTTAGTATGTACAGTGGGGGGAAAAAGTATTTGATCCCCTGCTGATTTTGTACGTTTGCCCACTGACAAAGAAGTGATCAGTGTATGATTTTAATGGTAGGTGTATTTTAACAGTGAGAGACAGAATAACAACAAAAAAATCCAGAAAAACGCATTTCAAAAAAGTTCTAAATTGATTTGCATTTTAATGAGGAAAATAAGTATTTGACCCCTTCGACTTAGTACTTGGTGGCAAAACCCTTGTTGGCAATCACAGAGGTCAGATGTTTCTTATAGTTGGCCACCAGGTTTGCACACATCTCAGGAGGGATTTTTTTCAGGAGGGACTTTGCAGATCCTCTCCAAGTCATTAAGGTCATTTTCAATGCCCTGGCTGAGGGAAGGAGGTTCTCACCCAAGATTTGACGGTACATGGCCCCGTCCATCGTCCCTTTGATGCAGTGCAGTTGTCCTGTCCCCTTAGCAGAAAAACACGCCCAAAGCATAATGTTCCCACCTCCATGTTTGATGGTGGGGATGGTGTTCTTGGGGTCATAGGCAGCACTCCTCTTCCTCCAAACACGGCGAGTTGAGTTGATGCCAAAGAGCTCGATTTTGGTCTCATCTGACCACAACACTTTCAGTTATTCATTGGCAAACTTCAGACGGGCCTGTACATGTGCTTTCTTGAGCAGGGGGACCTTGCGGGCGCTGCAGGATTTCAGTCCTTCACGGCGTAGTGTGTTACCAATTGTTTTCTTGGTGACTATGGTCCCAGCTGCCTTGAGATCATTAACAACATCCTCCTGTGTAGTTCTGGGCTGATTCCTCACCGTTATCATGATCATTGAAACCCCACAAGGTGAGATCTTGCATGGAGCCCCAGACCGAGGGAGACTGACAGTTTCTTCCATTTGCGAATAATCGCACCAACTGTTTTCACCTTCTCACCAAGCTGCTTGGCGATGGTCTTGTAGCCCATTCCAGCCTTGTGTAGGTCTACAATCTTGTCCCTGACATCCTTGGACAGCTCTTTGGTCTTGGCCATGGTGGAGAGTTTGGAATCTGATTGATTGATTGCTTTTGTGGACAGGTATCTTTTTACAGGTAACAAACTGAGATTAGGAGCACTCCTTTTAAGAGAGTGCACCTAATGTCAGCTCATTACCTGTGTAAAAGACACCTGGGAGCCAGAAATCTTGCTGATTGATAGGGGATCAAATACTTATTTCCCTCATTAAAATGCAAATCAATTTATAACTTTTTTGAAATGCGTTTTTCTGGATTTTTTTGTTGTTATTCTGTCTCTCACTGTTAAAATACACCAACCATTAAAATTATAGACTGATCATTTCTTTGTCAGTGGGCAAACGTACAAAATCAGCAGGGGATCAAATACTTTTTTCCCCCACTGTACATGTGAAACTAACACACACACACATATATATATATATATATATATAAAATATCGCTTTATCCTGGTCAGGGTTGCAGTGGTTCACACATGCATTCACACATATGGGCAGTTTAGTGTAGCCAGTCTGCTTAACTGCATGTTTTTGGGAGGTGTGAGGAAACCAGAGAACCCAGATGAAACCCATACAACCATGTGGAGAACATCTGAAACTTTACACAGAGAGCAACATGAGCTCAGGATCGAACCAGGGACCCTGGAGCTGAAAGGTTTGCCACTGTGGTGCCTAATTTATACTTTGTTTACTCATGATTTATACTAGTATAAAATAACATTTTCATCAAATGTAGTCTGAGTTATTTGAGAGTTAAGTGGTAATCCAGCAAACACAGTTGGCATTTGACTCCCCTTATTATTATTTTATTTTCTGGGAACCATTTCATAACATTCTTTCTGCTCTTTTGGTTAACAAACACTACACTGTTCCCAAAATGTCCTAGATGCCACACTGGTCCATTGCAGCGCACCAGGCACACACACATTCACACACTCATTTACACATGGGGGTAATATATCATAGCCAAACCACTGTCATGCTCTTTTGGGGCAGTTGGAGGAAACCAGAAAACCTGGAGGAAACCCACAAGGGCCCAGGGAGAACATGTGAAACTCGAACCAGGTGTGCGACACAAGGCAATGATACCCATGGTACTGCTCTAATAATAATTAAAGGTACATAATTGGGCCTTAAGGACCACTGATACACTTTTTAAAGCTTTACTCTAAAAGCTAATTAAAGGTACGTAACATGCACCTTCTCAAGTAAAAAGATACATACTAAAGGTACAGAAGATGTACACTTGATGGTACCACCCTGACGACAAGGAAAAGTACAGTCTGGCACCTTTATTTCTGAGAGTAGAAACAGTCCATCTGATTTATTGAATGATTATAAAGTCACTATAGCAACACACTGTTTAAAGATGCTCTACTGTTGAGTTTGTATCCAGGTTGTGTGTATAATGACCTTGGGATGAGGGAGACCAGCTAGGATAGAATTTTAGTTCAAATATTCCTATTTTACTCTTCTGTTTAATCTGCACTCCAGCATAACCAGATCCCAGCCTTGGCTATCTATCCTCTCATTCTCTCTCACTTCCCAAATTGTATTCCTCAGGTACTTCAAGCAGTGTGATGGCAGCTTTGTCAGCGGCCGCTGGACCGTGTTCTGGATCGGCTTGTCAGATATACGCGAGTCATACGAGCTGGTCGAATATGCCCAGCAAATCCCAGACTCCTTCTGCCAAAATTCGGAGAGTGACGCATCTATCCAGGAGGCGCCCGTTGGGTCTTAAACACTCCTACTGCATTTCACACCCTGGAATTCAGCATAGGCATGCCTGTGTGCCTTTCACGTGACACCGATGTATAGCATTATTTTTTTAAAGCTTGGGGTTGCTGAGAGTGGCTTCCTACTTGTTTGCTAGTTTTCATTCTGATTTGATTTTAGGTGAAGGTCATCCATTCTGGCAGTCCTGCTGTTACACGGGAGGTGTACAGGACTTTCAGCTGGAAATACAAGGTGTTAAAATTCCTCATAAAAAATGTTTACATTATAAGCTCTAGCAGATGGTGTCAGTCGTACAGCCGTGGCCAAAAGTTTTGAGAATGATACAAATATTAATTTTCACAAAGTCTACTGCTTCAGTGTTTTAGATCTTTTTGTCAGATGTTACTAACTATTACTGAAGTATAATCACAAGCATTTCATAAGTGTCAATGACTTTTATTGACAATTACATGAAGTTTATGCAAAGAGTCAATATTTGCAGTGTTGACCCTTCTTTTTCAAGACCTCTGCAATTCGCCCTGGCATGCTGTCAATCAACTTCTGGGCCACATCCTGACTGATGGCAGCCCATTCTTGCATAATCAATGCTTGGAGTTTGTCAGAGTTTGTGGGTTTTTGTTTGTCCACCCGCCTCTTGAGGATTGACCACAAATTCTCAATGGGATTAAGGTCTGAGGAGTTTCCTGGCCATGGACCCAAAATGTTGATGTTTTGTTCCCCGAACCACTTCATTATCACTTTTGCCTTGTGGCAAGGTGCCCCATCATGCTGGAAAAGGCATTGTTCGTCACCAAACTGTTCTTGGATGGTTGGGAGAAGTTGCTCTCTGAGGATGTTTTTGTACCATTCTTTATTCATGGCTGTGTTCTTACGCAAAATTGTGAGTGAGCCCACTCCCTTGGCTTAGAAGCAAACCCACACATGAGTGGTCTCAGGATGCTTTACTGTTGGCATGACACAGGACTGATGGTAGCGCTCACCTTTTCTTCTCCGGACAAGCTTTTTTCCAGATGCCCCAAACAATCGGAAAGGGGATTCATCAGATAAAATGACATTACCCCAGTCCTCAGAAGTCCAATCCCTGTACTTTTTGCAGAATAGCAGTCTGTCCCTGATGTTTTTCCTGGAGAGAAGTGGCTTCTTTGCTGCCCTTCTTGACACCAGGCCATTCTACAAAAGTCTTCGCCTTACTGTGCGTGCAGACGCACTCTCACCTGCCTGCTGCCATTCCTGAGCAAGCTCTGCACTGGTGGTGCCCCGATCCCGCAGCTGAATCAACTTTAGGAGACGGTCCTGGCGCTTGCTGGACTTTCTTGGGTGCCCTGAAGCCTTCTTCACAACAGTTGAACCTCTCTCCTTGAAGGTCTTGATGATCCGATAAATGGTTGATTTAGGTGCAATCTTACTAGCAGCAATATCCTTGTCTGTGAATCCCTTTTTGTGCAAAGCAATGATGGCTGCACGTGTTTCCTTGCAGGTAACCATAGTTAACAGAGGAAGAACAATAATTTCAAGCACCACCCTCCTTTTAAAGCTTCCAGTCTGTTATTCTAACTCAATCAGCATGACAGAGTGATCTCCAGCCTTGTCCTCGTTAACACTCTCACCTGTGTTAACGAGAGAATCACTGACATGATGTCAGCTGGTCCTTTTGTGGAAGGGCTGAAATGCAGTGGACATGTTTTTTTGGGATTAAGTTCATTTTCATGGCAAAGAGGGACTTTGAAATTAATTGCAATTCATCTGATCACTCTTCATAACATTCTGGAGTATATGCAAATTGCCATCATAAAAACTGAGGCAGCAGACTTTGTAAAAATTAATATTTGTGTCATTCTCAAAACTTTTGGCCACGGCTGTACACTGTGGAACTATTCACCATTTGTGGATTACGAAACTTTAGCATTTATTCTGATATTTTTTTATTATGATTTTATTATTTTGATATCAAGGCAGCCAGGTATGACAGACATACTGATGGCTATTTCTTAGGTTTGACAGTCACTTAAGTCACTAATTTGGTCAACAAGATTACAAAGTCTGACTATCTGGCTGGTCAGTAACTTAAATCCCAGATTACAAAGCATTGTTGTAAAATAAAAGTGAATTTAAAATTTTGGGTAGGAAAAATTTACTCAATAGGTTTATATTATTGTATTTTGGTGTACCACTATCCTAGGGCTTACAATATTTTTTTCCTCTCCGCATTTTCCTGAATTTCCTTCACACAGGAACATTGGGTTAAAGTGCTGTATCTTATCCTTTGTGAGTGTTCACATGTGAAACTGGTGATAATCAAGGACTATTTATAAGCACCATGAAGTCACGAAGCAGAACATCAGATTTGATTTGGACATTTTTGAAACCAGTACACACATCCCTGAAAAACTGGTTTTCTAACATACCATTTTCTGTATTTATGATAGTTTTACTTTCATTTTTAGGGAACGTTCTGGAGCAAGGCTTAGCACATTTGTGTGCTAGTGTTATGAAGTGGTGTGTGTACAATAAAACAATAAAAAACCTCTTAAGGTTTCATTTGAATTATTTGATATGAAAGGAAATTTGTTTGCATGCTTAACTGGGTTCCACATATAAACGAATCAATATACTGTTTTTGATACTGGAATTGTCTATACGGTTTTTAATTATGGAACAAAGAAATGTGTTTTTGGGAATGAAAGCTATAGTTATAGGTTGTTTGCTTTGTGTCTTTTAAGTCTTTAATCTTTAAGTTTAAGTCTTCATCAGCACACCCACTCCTCATATGTCACTTAACAAGTTCATTTGGCACACTCTGAAGCTTCATTCAAAGCACATACTGGTGACACGCTGATGAAATGGATGTTACGCAGTCAAAGAAGAAGCACTGTTACTGAGACGTTTTTAACCAGTATATTTTGAGAATAGCAAGTATGGATGTGGGCCTAAAATAATTATTTAAATTCATTCACAAAAACAAATATTGTGATTAGTATTACACTTGGATTTAAGCCTGCTAACTCAGAAGAAAATATAGTAGGGTTATCAAACCTGCTCATTTACATACTGGTTTTCAAAACTGAGCTCTTGGGGTTTTTTAATGAACAGAAATCTATAGAATTTACACCAAATGATAAAAAACAAAAAAGGTAGAAACTCCACATTAATGAGAAAGATCAAAGGAGAATGGCCTGACTGGTTAAAGCTAATAGCAACTAAAATAACCTTTCTTTACAACCGTGGTGAGCAGAAAAGCATCTTGGTACGCACAACATGTTGAATCTTGTGGTGGATGGGCTACAACAGCAGAAGACCACATCAGGTTACTACTGCTGTCAGCCAAGAACAAGAATCAGGGGCTTCAGTGGGCACAGGATCACCAAAACTGGACAGGTGATGTTTTTCGAATTTTACAACTGTCCAGTTTCAGTGAGATATATAGTTTCATAATGAGAACATGACAAATGAGATTAATCCATTCCTATTGGATTTATGTAATCCTATCTTAAAATATTTTGATGTTTATGATAAATAAAATATAATACAGTGTATTAATAATGTACTATAATAAAAATACACAATTTTCATATTAAAATTATACTAATGTTAATTTGCTTGTTTCAGCAAGACTTCCTAAAATTAGTTTTAGTCACCATAAACATTATCATAATATTTTGCACATGTTTTTTTTTTTTGTTTTGTTTTTTTGGTATGGTATGAAGGTTCAGACCACTGTTTGAAAGGTAAAACATTTTGGCCCACTAAAATTTTATCACAAATTTCAAAACAGGACTTCCTCAAATAGAATAACTTGGTGCCACTCTGATCCAAAGTAGTCTAGGCTTTCCACTAGATTTTGGAGCGTGGCTGTGGGGATTTGTGCTCATTCAGCCACACGAGCATTAGTGAGATCAGGCACTGATGTCATGCGGGGAGGTCTGGGGTGCAGTTGGCATTCTGGTTCATCCCAAAGGTGTTCAGTGGGGTTGAGGTCAGGGCTCTGTGCAGACTGCTCGAGTTCTTCCACACCTTGACAAACCATGTTTTCATGGAGCTCACTTTGGGGAACCTTTTAGCCATATAGTGTACATCCATCCATTTTCTGTACCATGTATCCTACACAGGGTGGCGGGGAGCCTGGAGTCTATCCCAGGGAACTCGGGGCACAAGGCGGGGGACCCTGGACGGGGGTGTCAACCTATCACGGGGCACAATCGCACACACTACAGACAGTTTAGAGATGTCAATCAGCCTACAGCGCATGTCTTTGGACTGGGGGAGGAAACCGGAGTAACCAGAGGAAGCCCCTGAAGCACGGGGAGAACATGCAAACTCCTCGCACGCAGGGCGGAGGCAGGAATTGAACCCCCAACCCCAGAGGTGCAAGGCAAGCGTGCTAAATTGTATGTTCTGTGATTGGTTCTTCAAAATATAAGTGATCAATCATATAATATGAGCATGTAATGAACTGATTATGCATACTGATGTTTGTTATTTATTCTTTGCTGTAATAGTTAATGTGTCAAGCAATTAAATGTAAAGGTTGAGACCTCTCACCACTAGAGAGCAGCACTGACTCATGAATAAACACAAGCTGGCGATACAGAGCGTTTCTGACCCCCTTTCAAGTGTTAAAACAAGTATCATAAACAAGTACATGGGCAAAAACATAATACATTGTTGTTGCTTTGTGTCGGTCAGCAAACAAAATTACACAAAGTTACAATCAACTCCAGAATTATTTGCACCTGCTTGTGTCTTATTTTTCGCGCCTCATCTGCCACTTCCATTCAAGCACCTGAAAAAACTACTTAACTCTCATCAAAAACCATACTGATCAGAACTTTTTAAAAGGGTTGCTGACATTCTTTTACTGATAGCAGGACTTAACATTTCCTGGATAATTTTGCAAGCAAACAAATATAACAAATTTTTTTAAGGCTTATTGGAATTCTGCGTAATGGTTCGTCACTATGTGCATATATACCTAGCATATTTACACCTAGAATACTTGATTCCAAAGTGTAACTGTAAATGTGGTTTTAAATATTTTTATTAAAAATACTGGAGCCTAAATAGTACATTAATCAATGACTAACAATATTTAATATGACATAATTTAACAGGACATTAAATGTAAATGTTTTTAAACACTTGAAACTTGTGGAGTGACTGAATATTTAGTTTGAGTGGTTTACTTTTTACTTCCTACTCTTCCCATTTTAATGAAATAAAAATGTAATTCATTTCAATCTATTTACTAAACTACTAACATCACAATAACAGTTTGACTATATTATATATGCTTGCTGTGTATACATATACACATTCAGTACTGTGCAAAAGTTTTAGGCACCCTATTTTTTTTAAGTACAAACTTTGTTACAGTTTTTTTTTTGTTTGTTTGTTTAATTTTATGTCTTCTACATTATCAAGTCAGTACAAAAAAACATTTTAGATTCCCAAACATTAGTTTTCTAGCACAAAATTAAATGTTACAGAAAAATGTTTGTATGTCATTAAAGAAAGCAGCATATTACGTAAGAGACACTTTTCAGACAAAAAACACAATGAAGGCTGCTGGGTTTTGCTGCAAAAATAAGAAGCGAGTGCAAAAGTCAAAGTCTCCAGAAGAACTGTGTCTGGTTCTGCAAGATGCTCAATAAAACTTACCAGCTCATTTCCTTATAAAACTGCAAAAAATTGTACTGGAGACTACTATTTTTATTTTTATGTCACACCAAATATTGACTTTGTTTCATTTACTACTGTTTACTGCTCTTTACGTTATTATTTTTTTTTAAATGTAGAAACATTTAATTTAACTATTTTGAAGTCATCTTTGCTCTACAGCATTTCTTTGCATGTGCCTAGAACATTTGCACAGTACTGTACAGTATAGTGCATCAGCCAAGAAAAGCAAATGTGTTATGTTCTAAAACTATAAATAACCTTTCAAAGCTTTTTAAAGAAAATGGAATAAAGCTGCAAATCTACAGAGTAAATTTAAAATACATTGTAAAAAAAAAAAGTGCATGAGACAATGGACAGAGAAGGAGCATTTTATTCAGGGGTCCAACTCCACCCTTATGTATATAACAATGATGAAATGTTTTCTCTTCTCCATGTTTTCTGCTCAATCATTGTTTGAAGTATTTGAACATTCTAGATACTTTAAAGACACCATGAATAGGCCAGTATTAAGTTTGGAGTAGTGAGAGGAATCCTATGACTCATCACAGTTGGTCTGCTCTGCTTTGCTCATGGTGTGCATGTACACCACCTCGCTCTGGAATCCACAAAAAAAAAAAAAAAAAAAAAAACTGGCCAAACAGAAATCTACAAACAGCAGAGAAACATGCTCAAATTCTAGATCTGAATTTTTGTAAGCAATTTACAAATGTACATGTTATAGTATAAAAATAATAGTTATTTTTTTTATTGCTTTCTGATTGTAAGTGGAAATAAAGGGAACAGCCCAAAATAAAAGAACAGCCCAGTTGGAAGACTGAAAAACTGTAGAAATTGGAAACTGTGCTGTTATTCTACATTAAAAAAGGGAAGTTGTGCAAAGCAGAAACCTTCAAAGTTAACTTGTTTGGAGAGAAAACAACTTGTCTGGCAAGGTGTCTGAGGCTTGCTGCTTTCAGTTTGTCTTTGGGATGTGAGTTTATTTACCTGTGGGGCCAGACACTTTCACCACAGTGGAGACTCTTTAGTGAATAAAAGTGTAAATGTTAAACAAGGCTGAGAATCAGCGCTGTTACTGAGCCTCTAAGCGAGCATTTCCTAAGGAGACATACACTCACCGTCCACTTTAATAGGAACACCTATATACTTGCTCATTTATGCAGTTATCCAATCAGTCAATCATGTGGCAGCAGCACAAAGCATAAAATCATACAGATACAGGTCAAGAGCTTCAGTTAATATTCACATCAAACATCAGAATGAAGAAAAAAATCAAAATGTGATCTCTGTGACTTTAACCGTGGCATAGTTGTTGGTGCCAGATGGGCTGGTTTGAGTATTTCAGAAACTACTGATCTCCTGGGATTTTCACACACAACAGGTGCAAAAAACTAAAAACATCCTGTGTGTAGAGGGTCTGCGGGCTGAAACACCTTGAGAGAGATCAGAGGAGAAGGACCAGACTTGTCTGAGCTCACAGGAAATCTATGGTAACTCAAATAAGCACTCTTTACAACCGTGGTGAGCAGAAAAGCATCTCAGTATGCACAAAACATCTAAACTTGATGTGGATGGGCTACAACAGCAGAAGACCAGATTTGGGTTACACTCCTGTTAGTCAAGAATAGGAATCTGAGGCATCTAGGACACAGACTCACCAGAACTGGATAGTTGAAGACTGGAAAAAGACCAGGCGATTTCAACAGTTCAGTCTGGTGGTGGTGGTGTAATGGTGTGGGGAATATTTTCTTGGCACATCTTGGGCCCATTAGTTCCAATCAATCATCGCTTGAATGCCACAGCCTATTTGAGTTTTGTTGCTGACCATGTGCATCCTTTCATGGCCACAATTTACCATCTTCTAATGGCTACTTCCAGTATGATCATGCACCATGTCATAAAGCAAAAGTCGTCTCAAACTGGTTTCATGAACATGACAATGAGTTCAATTCTTCAGCGGCCTTCCCAGTCACTGGATCTGAATCCAATAGAACACGTTTGGGATGTGGTAGAACGGGAGATTTGTAGCATGAAAGTGCATCTGAAAAATCTGCAGGAATTGCATGATGCAATCATGTCACCATGGACCAGAATCTCAAAGAAACTAGCTATGTGAATTTTTTCTCTCTCTACACTACCAGCTTTCAAACGTATCCACAATGAGCTGGTGGTGCTGCAGGCTTTCATTCCAGCCAAATCGGAGGCACACTTTACCAAGATTAACTAATTAAACGAGTGGAATCAGATGTGGCTTCTGCTTGGCTAGAATGAAAGCTGCATCTGCCTTTTGTGGATAAGACTGAAGACCCTTGCTCTACACTCTTTTAGTTAGCTAGCTAATATAAAATGGCTAGTCTGCTATCACTGGCCTCACAACTACACTAAACTCACACACAACTCTGTGTGAGCCAGGTGCTGTGATTTGAGATCAGAACAAGCCTTTTCTCCACAGGTTGTGTTTTTGTTAATTGGTTAGCATTGACCAGATAGCTTGTGCCATTACCACCTAAGATTGACACCATGGATCTATGATCAATGTCGTAATGCACAAACAGACTGCTGTGAGCTCAGATGAAGAGCTCAGCCAAAAGAGTGAACTAGCTGGCTAAAGCTAGCTAAAACACAACCTCTTTTTAAAGGTGAAAGTTTGATCTTTCATGCATTACTCAGCACTAAATTGCATGTCAGTACATCGATGGTGATCTTATTATGTAAACATATTAATTAATTCATAGTGTGCAGTTTGGTACGCATGAGTAGTTCCAGAGTGTGTGTTGCAACAATCAAATTAATACACTATGCTATCTTCATTTAGCTAATGCTTTTATGCAAAGTGACTTACAACTTCGCAGATGAGGATTGCTCAAGGGCTAATGACATTGATGGTGCAGGAATTTGACTTCACAACGTTCCGATTAGTAACCCAATGCCTTAACCTCTGAGCTACAACTGCTCTACACACAATGGATGAAATGTTACAAGTAGAATTTTTCAAAATCCTAGCTCTTGTGTCCAGCAACCTTAAATTTCAAATCTTGAGATTTATGGACTCTCCCTAAAATGTAAGGTACTTGTGATTTATTTATTTATTTATTTATTTGACTAATTTAGAGGAACGACAAAGTGGCGCAAATTAGGTAATTAGCTAAGAGTAGGCTTGTGAGTGTGTTTGGTTCTTAGTTGAAATGTGAATGCTTTTCAGTGATCTGTAAAGTTTTCCAGCCTTGATTCTGCCTTCATTTCATTCGTTCTTTCATTCATTCATTCATGCATGCATCTTCAGTAAGTGCTATATCACGTTCATGGTGGATATGGAGCCTACCCTAGGGACACTGGACATGAGGTGGGAATACATGGCAGTTCATCACAGCGCATCATTAACACACACATTCACACCTAGGAGCGATTATGTTCACCCAAGGCATCTATTGGCATGTTTTTTGTGAGGTGGGAGGAAAACAGAGGGTGTGTCTGATAAGATAGGTGGTGAATCAGTATATTGTGTTCAGGCACTGGTAAAGACCCTGGCTCACTACACATTGGGACACTGATAACTCAATTTCCGGCGACATGACTACGTACTTGCGTTGTAAAATATCACCAAAAATTAAAAACATAAACAGTTAAGTTTTATGTGTCATATAAATTTGTTAGCTTAATCACACACGTTTTTGTCATGGTACGTCAAGCAGGATCATACACTAACAAGGATTTTTTTTTTTAATCATTAAACACTTAAAAGTCATTAGACTCAAACAAACCGTATACAGAACATCAAATAAAGTTAAAAATCGGTAATGTAAGTAATCATTTGAGAGCCACAACAACAATAACAAGCTACTTACATTTGTGGATGAAGTTGGCTGAGAGTTCGTCCCCCATTTTCTTTTGAGCTGAGAGGCTTCAGAAAGTATGATGTCATTTCCTGTAAGGGAACATGGTGAACATCGATGCTCCCTGGTTTTTGCTGTGTATTGTGGGTTTTTTTAGGGAGCGAACATTCCAGTGCACCGGAAGGATTGTGTGATTGAGACAGCCCTTAAAATGGCCGACTCCCTGATTAGTGTCCTGACTACTGAACTACGGAGCTGATTGAGACGCAACCTGAGAACCCAGAGGAAACCCAGGGACCCTGGAGCTGTAAGGCTCTAAGTACAATGCCTAGTACTTAGTATTGTATAGTTCCTTAACAATACAATATAGTGAGGTGAAACATTAGGAGACATAAGGGTAACACTGATCAAATGTTGTTGTTTTTTTATTCCTTTACTTCACATGATAATCATAGTAAACATGAACTTAAACAGTTGCAGTGGCATGAAGTTACCAAACAGGTTTGCCAGTTTCTCATACCTCTCCTAAATGGTCCTTAGGTGTAAGTGTGTGTGTGTGTGTGTGTGTGTGTGTGTGTGTGTGTGTGTGTGTGTGTGTGTGTGTGTGTGTGTGTGTGTGTGTGTGTGTGTGTGTGTGTGTGTGTGTGTGTGTGTGTGTGTGTGTGTGTGTGTGTGTGTGTGCTTGCATGATGGACTGGTGTCTCATACAGAGTGTATTTCCGCCTCATGCCCATTGTTCCCAGGATAGACTCCGGACCGTTCACGAACCTGAACACAGTATAGAGTTTACTGAAGATAAATGAATAAATGTTTTTTTTTTACAATAAGTTTTCTAGTTAATCACAAAAAACTATATACTATAGTTAGGATTTTTTTTTCAAGGAAGACTGCAATAAACTTGGAGTGACTATGGGAATTTATTGTAACTTGAAATAGTTGCATACTGAGCATCACTGAGGTCAGTTTTCTGTAAAATGAGGTCAGGATTTGTGTTACAGCTATGGTGTGTGTGTCAGTGGGGTGCGCTGTATTATTCTATACTACAAAGTCTTCCCAGAAATCTTGATCTAAGGTGCTTCTGCTGAGCATGCTCAGTGTTTGAAGAGCGTGGGCAGGAGTATGCAGCTCACAGCGTAGTACGAGTGAGAGCTGGCCTGAACGTTGTGTGCCACGCATGTACAACCTACCACAATACGTAATTAGCCTGTCTCTGCTGGGCTCTCGGGCTATGTATAGTCCTCTGAGGTTTATTTTAATTAATGCTCTCTACATCATAACACTGTGTCTCAGGCACTAAGTCTGACATAGGGAGAGAAAGAAATGCGATGAGAGCCTGAGAGAGAAATCTGGGATGGGCTGCGAGAGCAACAGTGGGTGGGCAGGCAGTGTTGGAGCAGGAAAAAAACCCCAAGTGTATCTCATAAAGCCAGTATCCAAGCATGGATGCACAAAATCAAGACCCTGGAATTAAGATTCAATCTGACAATTCTGTGATTTTAAGTTACTGAGCCTTCAAGTTTTAACTCTCTAGAATGTGAAAGTAGATACAAAGTTTCAAGTATACTTTTAAGTATTATGTTTTTTTATTCAGCGAACACTTGAGCTCTGTTCTGGGTCTGATACAAAGTGTAGGTTTGCTAAAGAGAAATATTTTCAGCGTTAAGTGTTGCACAAGATGGCGGAGAAAAGATCACATGTAAAAAAATCCCAGCTCCCACAGTGTGAAGATATGTTTAGTAAGTCTCCTGCTTTGCATCAGCAGAGGAATGCTCTCTCTCTCTCTCTCTCTCTCTCTCTCTCTCTATCTCTCTCTCTCTCTCTCTCTCTCTGTCTCTCTGTCTCTGTGTGTGTGTTTATAAGAAAAAGAGTCAGAAAGAAAGATCGAGAGAGGTAGAAATACTGAAGCTGGGATATGTCTGGGATCTTTTTCCGCTCTCTCTCTCTTCCCCAGATGTGTTTCTCCCATGGGTATGCTAGCTGGCTAGTTTGACCCTCTGACGAGACTTCCAGCTGTACAGCGGCCAAGTGGCTACATCTGCTTCCAGTATGTGTGGTTTTGCAGCAGGGATTGTGTGTTAGAGCCTTAGCATAGATTCAGCAAAGGCAGTTATTTAAAAAACAGAATAATTTTTACATTTTTGCACAGTTTTACATTGGATACCTGCAATACATTTGACACCAATGCAAGCTGTACTTGTACAAAAGTTACTAGTGGAAACCCAGAGACTAACTTGGTGTGTGTGTGTGGATCACTGTGCTGCTGTGCTGTCATTCCCAAATCCTCCAATTCCAATCCTCTTTTTTTGTTTCCCTTGAACAGAATAGTGGGATGAAATGGAGTTAATTTAATGCCAAAACCTACCAACTAAACAGAAAATGTTTTATACATAAAACTAAGCTTCACAAAAACAATTGCTATTGTATTCCAGTTGTGTTTTGTATTTGCTAAGAACTAAGTGCTATTTGCTAAGAATTAGAATTAGTGTGTCCCAAATCATAGTGTGTTGAATCGAGGATCCCAAAGGTACCAGGATGGTTTACAATTTCCAGTAGATTTTTGAAGTGTGGATCTGTAGACACTTTTTCAGCTAATACTGCCCACAACTCCCTGCATGAGGGAGGAGGAGATTTGTGATGGTTTGCTTCGCAGAATTCAACCTGCAAACATGGTGGACGTGTGTTGTAACGACGGTGATGCATATTTTAGAGAGGTGTAAATGAAATGTGGAAAAATAAATGGTAAATTAAATTATATAGTATACATTTTATAAGGAATCATGAATGAAGAAAAGCTGAAATGCAACAAGGAGTTTGTTTACAGTGACAGTTACTAGGCAACAATGTTCTCTTCTGTTACATGACGTGTTAGTATGTCCCAGTACTTGCATACTCTTTTGCTACACAGTCAAACATATGTACTTTTTCTAAACAAAGAATACATACTTTTACTCTAATTACCATAAATTGGGATGCAGCATGTGTCTATCTGATAATCATTATTTGTATTTGCAAAGCATTTTATGCTTATAAAAATTTGTTTGTTTTTGTTAGGTTTTGGTACTAAAAACTCCAAATGAATACTGGTTTGTTGATAAATGAGAGACGAGCGATCGCATTTTACCTGAAAAGGCGAACCTTTTTAAATGTTGTATGAATTGACCTACAACACTATTGACTGGGGGTTTTTGAGCTGTGTGTGTGTGAACAGGCAAATACCACATTATCAGCTGTGAGTGACTCTACCTCTCTGACTCTAACATTGAGACCCACAAATTGGACCCACCCCTCCTCCTAAAATGGGGATTTTGGTTTGGCCCACTTTACTGCCATTGAACTATAAGAGATATAAACAACCATCAGTGAAATCATATTTTGTATGCCATATTGTGTTGAAAATATTGTGTATTACTAATTTATATTATATATATATATATATATTATTAAATCATTAATGAAATGTAAGCTGTGTCCCACTTTTATGTCCAACCCTGTTATTGAACATCCATATATCATGCTACAAACAGAAGCAGGAATGTCATTAGGAAAATTTCTGCTTCATGGCAAAGAAACAACTTCATTTTTTTTTTAACAGAAAATTCGCTGCATTGTAACTGAACCATTCAACAATGTTAACATAATTTAAAAAAAAAAAAAAAAAGCTAGCCTTTTAAAGCTACCTGCAACCCAGCCACCCACCCCTCCCTTCAATCCTTCCCTTCAATCCTGTGTAGGATAAACATTACAGAAAATGGATGGTTGGATTGATAACTTGTGGTACAACGAAAACATTAAAAATCTAAATAATGAAATAGCATTATAACATTACCCTGCTATTAATAAATGCAAATAATAAAGTAGATTATAATTTTACATGTTGAAATATGAGAAAGACAGAAGAAAACATGTCACTTCTCTCAATCCAGTGTCTCATTCCTGATGGAGAGATGGCCGCGCTAGATCTATTTCCTCTAGAGAATAGATGTGTTTATGCTGGAGAAGCCTCTGAGTCTGCAGCTTTCTCGCCTTGTCCTGTGGTCCATCCCAGACATGTCTGACCAGCAGGACGCCGATGATCACTCTGTAGGAGGCCAGAATTGCAAAATATCTCTTCTGCAGGCTAGCCAAATATATCACACAGAAACTGAACAACAATCTGCCAGGATTTCAAACTAATTTTTACCATCTTCGTATTAACAAAACTTATACTGAATTGAAATGTGTCAGTTATGATAGAGATAATTATATTTACTGTATCTCAATTG